>JABVMC010000030.1:153797-513797 GCA_013358685.1 Antennarius maculatus
ACCTATCCCTAACCCCTAACCCTCTAACCTATCCCTACCCTAAACTTAACCCCTAAATTTACCCTAATCCGACCTTAACCCTAACCATAACCTAAGCCTGACCCCAAGCCCTTCACCTAACCCTAAGCCTTACCCTAACTCTAACCCTAAATCCTAACCTTAACCCTAACCCTTACCCTAACCCCTAATCCTAACCCCGAACCCTAACCCTAAATCCTAACCTGAACCCTAACCCTAACCCCTAACCCTAACCTCTAACCCTCACCGTAACCCCTAACCTAACCCTAACCCTACCCTAACCCTAACACCTAACTTAAGCCTGAACCCAAACCCTTCCGCTAACCTTAACCCCTAACCCTCCCCTAACCCTAACCCCCTAACCCTCACCCTAACCCCTGACCCAAAATCCTAATCCTAACCCTTATCTTAACCCTAACCCCTAACCCTGAACCCTAACCTTACCCTAACCCTATCCCCAACCCTAACCCCTAACAAGCCTCACCCCAAACCCTTCTGCTAACCCTAACCCCTAACCCTAACCCCTAACTGTTCCCTAACACTTACCCTTACCGTAACACTAACCCAACTATTACCCTAACCTTAACCCTAACCTTAACCCCTAACCCCTAACATTCCCCTAACCCTAAACATTATACTAACCCAAACCCTAACACTAACCCTTCACTAAACCTAACCTTAGCCCTAACCCTAACCCTCCCTTAACCCTAACCCTAACCCCCTAACCCTAACCCTCACCCTACCCTATACCTACCCTAACCCCTAACCCTAACCCTTACCTTAACCCTAACCCCTAACCCTAAATCCTAACCCTACCCTAACCCCTAACCCGAACCCTTACCTTAACCCTAACCCCTAACCCTAAACCCTAACCCTACCCTAACCCTAACCCCAACCCTAAACTTAACCCCTAACCCTAACCCTATCCCTAACCCCTAACCTAGTCCCTAACACCTAACCCTTACCCTAAACTTACCCTAAACCATGACCCTAAACCCTAACCCACACACTAACCAAAACCCTAAACCTCCCCTAAACCAAACCCCTAACCACACTCTAACCCTTACCTTAACCCTAAACCCTAACCCTCTAAACCTAACCCTAACCTTCTAACCCTAACCTAACCCTAACCCAAACCCCTAACACTTACCCTAACCTATCCATAACCCCTAACCCTCTAACCTATTTCTACCCTACACTTAACCCCTAAATTTACCCTAATCCTAACCCTAAATTTACCCTAATCCTAACCCTAACCATAACCGAAGCCTGACCCCAAGCCCTTCACCTAACCCTAAGCCTTACCCTAACCCCTAACCCTAACCCTTAATCCTAACCCTAACCCTAACCCTTACCCTAACACCTAATCCTAACCCCTAACCCTAAATCCTAACCTTAACCCTAACCCTAACCCTCACCGTAACCCCTAACCTCACCCTAACCCTACCCCAACCCTAACACCTAACTTAAGCCTGACCCCAAACCCTTCCGCTAACCCTAACCCCTAACCCTCCCCTAACCCTAACCCGTAACTCTTCCCGAACACTTATCCTTACCCTAACCCTACCCTAAACCTACCCAAACCCTTAAATCCTAATCCTAACCCTTATCTTAACTCTAACCCCTAACCCTGAACCCTAACCCCAACCTTACCGTAACCCTAACCCCAACCCTAACCCCTAACTTAAGCCTGACCCCAAACCCTTCCGCTAACCCTAACCCCTAACCCTCCCCTAACCCTCACCCCTAACTGTTCCCTAACACTTACCCTTACTGTAACACTAACCCAACTATAACCCTAACCTTAACCCTAACCCCTAACCTCTAACCCTAACCCTTACCTTAACCCCTAACATTCCCCTAACCCTAAACATTATACTAACCCTAACCCTAACACTAACCCTTCACTAAACCTAACCTTAACCCTAACCCTCCCTTAACCCTAAACCTAAAACTAACCCTAATCCCTAACCCTCACCCTACCCTAACAGTAACCCTACCTACCCTAACCATAACTCCAACCCTAACCTTAACCCTGTCCCTAACCCCTAACCTAGTCCCTAACACCTAACCCTTACCCTAAACTTACCCGAAACCCTACCCTAACCCACACACGAACCAAAACCCTAAACCCTAACCCTCCCCTAAACCAAACCCCTAACCACACACTGACCCTTACCGTAAACCTAACTCTACTCTAACCCTAACCTTAACCATAAACCCTAACCCTCTAAACCTAACCCTAACTTTCTAATCCTAACCTAACCCTACTCCAAACCCCTAAAACTTACCCTAACCTATCCGTAACCCCTAACCCTCTACCCTATCCCTACCCTATATTTAACCCCTAACTTTACCCTAATCCTACCGTAACCCTAACCCTAACCTAAGCCTGACCCCGAGCCCTTCTCCTAACCCTAACCCTAACCCTCCCCTAACCCTAACCCCTAACTCTTACTTTGTGGAGGTTCACAGGAACAAGGCAAGGGTACGGGTGAGTTCAATGTATTTATTCACAAGTGCCCTTCAACAATTAACACAGTTCCTTTAAATACCCGCTTCCCCTATCACTCCCCTTAACCCCGTGACGTCACACCTCCCTTGTGCCTGCCTGATGTGAGACAGCTCTCCCAAGTGTCCACTACACAGCCCCCCCCCCCCCCCGAACACCCAGAACAGGCCAACCACCAAAAAAGTCTCAGCCCCGCACAGGCAGCCTGATAATCCGGCCCCAACGGTTACGCCTAACAGCGGGCAGGGGCCGTGCAGGGGTCAGGGGCAGCTCCTCTGGCCTGTGGGCTGTCTTAAAGGCACATGAAACAAGAGCAGAAGTTTTATGCGATGAAACAAGGGGCGGCCGGCCGCGACGCGGTGGCTGAGCCACCGTGACCGGTTCCTCTGCCAGTACATGCGCAGCCTTAAGGCGGTCCACCGAAACCCACTCTGAACGTCCCCCCACTTCTACTTCGAAGGACTTCGGCCCTGCCTCAGTCACCCTGAAGGGCCCGTCATAAGGAGGCCAGAGTGGAGAACAGTGAGCATCATGCCGGATGAAAACGTATTCTGCAGCGAGAAGGTCCTTCGGGATGTACGATCTGGGGAGACAGTGGTGAACAGGCACAGGGACACAAACGCGGTCAGCATTAGGGGTCACGGGCCAGGGAACCACTGCTGGCCCGGGGGGCGAAACCTCCGGCAGGAACTCCCCAGGGACCCTCAGCGGCTGGCCGTAGACTAACTCCGCTGATGAAGCCCGCAGATCCTCCTTTGGAGCGGAATGCAGGCCGAGCAAGACCCATGGCAGTCGATTAATCCAGTTGGCGTCTGTGAGTGCGGCTCGGAGCACTGCCTTCAGGGACCGGTGAAAACGCTCACACAGCCCATTGGCCTGTGGGTTGTATGCCGTGGTGCGATGGAGCTTCACGCCCAAGCTCCCCGCTACTGCCATCCAGAGCTCAGAGGTAAACTGCGGCCCCTGGTCGGACGTCAGATCAGAGGGTGTACCAAACCTGGCCACCCAGGCAAAAATGAACACTCGGGCAACATCCACTGACGCGGTGGAACACAGGGGCACCACCTCCGGCCACCTGGTGGTCCTGTCTACCATGGTGAGGAGGTGAGTAAAACCCCCAGATGGGGGAAGCGGACCCACCAGGTCCACGCTGACATGGTCAAACCGTTTCTGTGGAATGAGAAACGGCTCCAGAGGTGCTTTAGTGTGTTTGTGCACCTTGGCACGCTGACAGGCAGCAGCCCATCCCCGGACGTCCTTCCGGAGGCCCGGCCAGACGAACCTTGCCCCCACCAGCTTTACCGAATCTTTAACGCCCGGTTGTGAAAGGGCATGCACAGAGTCAAAAACCTGGCGGCGCCAGCTGGAGGGGACCAAGAGGCGGGGCTGCCCTAGGGAAACATCACAGGGAAGCGTGGCCCCGCAGCCCTGAAAAGCCACATCCTTCAGGCGCAGTCCAGTTTCTGCTGACCGAAACGCCTGGATCTCCCCATCTGTGAGCTGGTCAGCAGCCATGGCAGAGTAGTCTACCCCCAAATGCACAGAGGTGACCTGTGCTCTGGAGAGGCAGTCAGCAACCAGGTTATCCTTCCCTGCCACATGGCGAATGTCAGTTGTAAATTCCGAAATTGCAGAGAGGTGGCGCTGCTGCCTCGCAGACCACGGCTCAGTAGTCTTGGCCATGACAAAGGTGAGAGGCTTGTGGTCCACAAAGGCGGTGAACTTGCGGCCCTCCAGCAGGAACCTGAAGTGACGTGTAGCCAGGAAAAGAGCCAGCAGCTCCCTGTCAAATGCACTGTACCGCCGCTCACTGTCCCTCAGCGTCCGGCTGAAGAAGGCCAGGGGCTGCCATACGCCTCTCACTCACTGCTCGCAGACCGCCCCCACCGCAGAATCTGAGGCATCCGTCGTCAGGGCCACAGGAGCAGCAGCTGATGGGTGTGCCAGCAGGGCAGCATTGGTGAGTGCAGCCTTGGCGTCCTCAAAAGCCTGCACCCTCTCCGGCAACCAGTCCACAGGTGCACTGGCCTTTTGACCTTTCAGCACCTCGTACAGTGGGCACATGAGGTGAGCCGCCCTGGGAATGAACCGGTTGTAAAAGTTCACCATGCCGAGGAACTCCTGCAGGGCCCTAACAGTCCGGGGTTGAGGAAAGGCAGAAACAGCCTCAACCTTAGCAGGCAGGGGGACAGCTCCCAGGGGTGAGACACGGTGTCCCAGGAAATCAATAGCGCTCCGGCCAAACTGACACTTGGCCGGGTTCACAATAAGTCCATGTTCACTTAACCAAGCAAACAGCAAACAAAGATGTGACAGGTGCTCGTCTACAGAAGCACTGGCCACCAGGGTGTCATCCAGGTAAATGAAAATAAAGGGCATGTCTCGCAGGACGGAGTCCATCATCCTTTAAAAAGTCTGCGCTGCCCCTTTAAGGCCGAACGGCATCCGCAAAAACTTGAATAATCCAAACGGAGTGATGACAGCAGTCTTAGGAATGTCTTGCGGGTGGACTGGCACCTGATGGTAACCCCACACCAAATCCACCTTTGAAAAGATTACTGCCCCTGCCAGGTGCAGAGAGAAATCCTGGATATGCGGGACGGGGTACCTGTCCGGGGTGGTGGCATTGAAGCGCCGGAAATCCCCGCATGGACGCCAACCCCCCTCCCGCTTCGGAACCATATGCAGGGGGGATGCCCATGGACTGTCTGAGCGGCGCATGAAGCCGAGCTGCTCCATTGTGGCAAATTCTCTCTTTACGATTGCCAGCTTGGCGGTATCCAGACGCCGCGCCCGGGCGAAAACCGGCGGCCCGGCTGTGGTGATGTGATGCTCCACACCATGCTTCGCGACCACAGCAGAGAAAGTTGGGATGGTCAGGGCCGGAAACTCAGCAAGGAGCCGCTGATATACATCCCCCCTGGCGAGGATGTTGGCGAGGGTGAGCGTCACGGAGCTCCCCAGCATGCAGGGGTAGGTGGCAAACGAAACAGCGTCAATCAGGCGGCGATTCGCTCCAAAACGGCGATGATAAAAACAGAGCTCCCGATTGTCCTTCCGGTGCACCGCCACAGCGGCCACGGCTGGCACAACCCCATCCTCTGGCGGGGGCTGTGGCTGTCCCGGGAGCACAGCGTGCATGTGAGAGCAACGGGATGCCAGCAGAATCCTGTTGGCCTCCTCCGCCAACCCTCGGTAATCCTTCGTGTGCGTGAGAGGTGATGTGGCGAGAGCCGTGTGCACCGGTGGTGGAAGCTGGCGGAGGAACAGATGGATAAAGAGGAAGGAAGCATCACCGGATCCCATCAGCGCCAGCATGTTCTCCATCAACTCTGTGGGCTTTGCGTCCCCCAAGTCGTTGAGCGACAGCAGCCGCTCCGCCCGCTTGGCGTCGGATAGCTGGAACACCTGCAGCAACATGGCCTTCAGCGCGTCGTACTTCCCGGTCAGTGGCGGGTCTCAGCAGCCCCATGACGCGGCGGGTGGTGGAGGAGTCCAGAGTCCTGAGACCACATAGAAATACCTGGTCTCATCGGCTGTGATCCCACGGAGGTGAAACTGGGCCTCAATATGTTGGAACCGGAGATCCGGGTCGTGCTGCCAAAACTCCGGCAGCTTAACTGTAGCCGCAAAAATCGCGGGAGAAGCGGCAGGAACCTGCGCCAAACTACCCGGCTGGGTTTTGTGACTGGCATCCATAATCACGTCAAGGTCACAAATGTGGAGGTTGGCAGGAACGAGGAAGGGGACCGGTGAGTTCAATGTATTTATTCACAATTGCCCTTCAACAAACAACACAGTTCCTTTAAATACCCTCTTCCCCTATCACACCCCTTAACCCCGTAATGTCACACCTCCCTTGTGCCTGCCTGATGTGAGACAGATCTCCCAAGTGTCCACTACACCCTAACACTTACCCTTACCGTAACACTAACCCTCCTATAACCCTAACCTTAACCCTAAACCTAAGCCCTAACCCTAACCCTTCTCTAACCCAAACCGTAACGATCAACCTAAGCCCTAATCCTAACCCCTAACCATAACCCTAACCCTGAGGCCTAACCGTAACACCAACCCTATCCTAACCATAACTTAAATTCTAACCTAACCCTAACCTAATCTTAACCCTATCATAACCGCTAACCTAACCCTAACCCTAACCTTAACCCTTACCCTAACCTTACCCTAACCCTCACCGTAATCCCTAACCCTAACCCTCTAAACCTAACCCTAACCTTTTAACCCTAACCCTTACCTAACCCTAACCCCTAACACTTACCGTAACATAACCATAACCCTCTAACCTATCCCTACCCTGAACTTAACCCCTAACCTAACCCTAACCCTACCCTAACCCCTAACCAAAGCCTGACCCCAAACCGTTCCGCTAACCCGAACCCCTAACCCTCCCCTAACCCTAACCCCTAACTCTACCCTAACACTTACCCTTACCATAACACTAACCCTACTATAACCCTAACCTTAACCCTAACCCTAACCCTAGCCCTACCCTAACCCTACCATAACTCTAATCCTAACCCTAACCCGAACACTAAACCTTAACCCTAACCCCAACCCTAACCCCTAAGTCTAACCCTAACCTTATCCCTAACCCTAACCCCCCTAACCCTAAACCCTAACCCTAACCCTAAGCCTAACCCAACCCTAACCCTTACCCTAACCCTCACCGTAACCCCTAAACCTAACCCCTAAACCTCCCCTGACCCTAACACTAACCCTAACCTTTAACCGTACCATAACCCTTATCCTTTACCCTAATCCTACCATAACCCTAACCCCTAACCTCTAACCCTATCCCTTACCCTAACCCCTAACATTCCCCTAACCCTAAACCTTACACTAACCCTAACCCTAACACTAACCCTAACCTTAGCCCTAACCCTAACCCTAAACCCTAACCCCCTAACCCTTAACCCTACCCTAACCCTCCCCTAATTCCTAACCCTAAATCCTAACCTTAACTCTTACCCTAACCCCTAACCCTAACCCTAACCCCGAACCATAACCCTAACCTTAAGCCCTAATCCTAACCGTACCCTAACCCTAACACTAACCCCTAACCATAACCCAAACCCTGACACTACCATGATCCTTACCCTAACCCTTCTCTAACCATAACCTTAACCCTCACCCTAAACCCTAATCCTAACCCTAACCTAACCGTAACCCTAACCCTTACCCTAACCTTACCCTAGCCCCTAACCCTATCCACTAACCCTAACCCTAACCCTTAACCACTATCCCTAACCTGTAACCCTCGCATAACCCTAACCCTAACCCTACCATGGTCCTTACCCTAACCCTTCTCTAATCAGAACCTTAACCCTCACCCTAAACCCTAATCCTAACCCTAATCTCTAACCCTAACCCTAAAATAACTTAACCACTTACCTAACCTTAACCTAACCCTACCCTAACCCCTAACCTAACCCTAACCCCTAACCCTCATCCCTAACCTCTAACCCTAACCCTTACCCTAACCCCTAACATTCCCCTAACCCTAAACCTTACACTAACCCTAACCCTAACACGAGCCCTAACCTTGGCCCTAACCCTAAACCCTAACCCTAACCCCCTAACCCTACCCTAACCCTACCCTAATCCTAACCCTAAATCCTAACCCTAACTCTTACCCTAACCCCTAACCCTAACCCCTAACCATAACCCTAACCTTAAACCCTAATCCTAACCCTAACACTAACCACTAACCTAATCGTAACCTTAACCCCTAACCTTTACCCTAACTTAACCCTAACCCTTACCGTAACCTTAACCCCTAGCACTAACCCCTAACCATAACCCAAACCCTAACACTACCATGATCCTTACCCTAACCCTTCTCTAACCATAACCTTAACCCTCACCCTAAGCCCTAATCCTAACCCTAACCTAACCGTAACCCTAACCCTAAAATAACTTAACCCCTAACCTAACCTTAACCTAACCCTACCCTAACCCCTAACCTAACCCTAACCCCTAACCCTCACCCTAACCCCTAACCCTAAACCCTAGCCCCCCTAACCCCTAACCACACACGAACCCTGACACTAACACTACTCTAACCCTAACTTTAACACTAACCTTAAGCCCTAACCCTCTAAACCCAACCCTAACCTTCTAACCATAACCGTAACCTAAGCCTAACCCTAACAGCTAACCCTAAACCCTAACCCTCCCCTAACCCTAACAACACACGACCCTTACCCTAACCCCTAACCCTCACCCTAACCCTGAACCCTAACCCTCCCCTAACCCCTAATCCTACACCATTACCCTAACCCTATTCTAACCCTAACCCTGAGCCCTAACTGTAACCCTCTAAAGCTAACGCTAACCCTCTATCCCTCACCCTCTCACCCCTAACCAAACCCTAACCCCTTACTCTTACCCTACCCTAACCCCTAACTCAACCCTCCCCTAACCCTAACCCCTAACCCTACCCTACAGTTACCCTTACCCTAAACCTAACCCTATACCTACCATAACCCTTACCCTAACCCTTACTCATCCCTAACCCTAACCGTAACCCTCCACCCTAAGCCCTAATTATAACCCTAACCTAACCATAACCCTAACCCTAACCTTAACCCTAATCCCTAACCCTACCATAACTTTACCCCTAACCTAACCTTAACCTAACCCTAACCATACCCTAACCATAACCCCTAACCTAACCCTAACACTAATCCTAACCCCTTACCCTCACCCTAACACCTAACCCTAAACCCTAACCCTCCCCTAACCATAACCCATAATCACACACTAACCCTTACCCTAACCCTATTCTAACCCCTGTCTAACCCTAACCTTAACCATCACCCTAAGCCCTAATCCTAACCCCTAACAATAACCCTAACCCTAACCTAACCCTAACCCAACCCCTAACCCTTACTCAAACCTTACCCTAACCCTCACCGTAACCCCTAAACCTATCCCCTAAACCTAACCCTAACCCCTAACCCTAACCTTAAGCACTAATCCTAACCGTACCCTAACCCTAACACTACTATACCCTTAACCCCTAACCTAACCCTAATCCTAACCCATAACCCTTACCCTAACCCCTAACCCTATCCGCTAACCCTAACCCCTAACCCTTACCTTAACCACTATCCCTAACCCCTAACCCTTGCATAACCCTAACCCTAACCCTACCATGATCCTTGCCCTAACCCTTCTCTAACCATAACCTTAACCCTCACCCTAAACCCTAATCCTAACCCTAAACTAACCGTAACCACAACCCTAATCCCTAACCATAACCCTAAAATAACTTAACCCCTAACCTAATCTTAACCTAACCCTACCCTAACCCCTAACCTAACCCTAACCTCTAACCCTCACCCCTAACCATAAACCCTAGCCCCCCTAACCCCTAACCACACACTAACCCCGACCCTAACACTAACCCTACTCTAAGCCTAACTTTAACCCTAACCCTAAGCCCTAACCCTCGAAACCCAACCCTAACCTTCTAACCATAACCCTAACCTAAGCCTAACCCTAACCCTAACCTAACCCTCTAACCTATCCCTACCCAAACTTAGCCCCTAACCCAACCCTAACCTCTAAATCCTAAACCCTAACCCTCCCCTAACCCTAACCCCTAACCCTAAACCCTAACCCTCCCCTAACCCTAACCCCTAACCATACACCAACCCTTACCCCAACCCTATTCTAACCCTAACCCTAAGCCCTAACCCTCTAAAGCTAACCCTAACCCTCTATCCCTCACCCTCTAACCCTACCCTCAACCCTAACCCTGAGCCCTAACCCTCTAAACCTAACGCTAATCCTTTAGCCCTAACCCTCTAAGCCTAAGCCCGAATCCTAAACCTATCCTAACCCTAACCCTAACCCTAACTTAACACTAACCCCTAACCCTTACCCTAACCTTACACTAACCTTAACGCTAACCCTACACCCTAACCCCTAATCCTCCCCCAACCCTAACCATCAACCCTACTCTAACCCTAACCTTAACCCTAAGCCCTAACCCTCTAAACCTAACCCTAACCTTCTAACCCCTAACCGTTACCCTAACCTAACCATACCCTAAACCTAACCCTAACTCTTCCCTAACCCTAATCCCTAACCTAACCCTAACACCGAACTCTTCCCCTAACCTTAACCCCTAACCCTCCCCTAACCCTAACCCCTAACTCTATCCTAACACTTATCCTTACTGTAACAATAACCCTTCTCAAACCCTAACCATAACCCTCACCCTAAACCCTAATCCTAACCGTAACCCTAACCTAACCGTAACCCTATCCCTAACTCTAAACCCTAACCTTAACTCTAATCCCTAACCCTACGATAACTTAACCCCTAACGTAACCTTAACCTAACCCTTACCCTAACCTTACCTAACCCCTAACCCTAACTCTTAAGCATCACCCTAACCCCTAACCCCTAACCTAAAAAGATGCGAAGACAAGGACCTGTCGTTCTTTAGAATACCTTCTGGGAAGGTATCGCAACAAAAATGCTAATGCGCTAGCCTGTCAATGGGATTGTCCATATTATGTTAGCATTTGTTGAGGTTATATCACACTCAATTTTAATTATTTCACATATTATTGCTTTCCATATTTGACTTACATTATTGACAGGCTCCTTACATAACAAGATAGTAAACTTGAAAACTTGCTTGTCAGCTTCCAGACTTTCTATTCTCTCCCTAGAAAATGATTTTCAAATACAATGTACAGGTTAGCAATTGTTGTTCTCTGTTGTGATGACAACCATACATTTTTAATACTACTTTGCCATCACATCCTGAGTCACTTCAAGGTGCTCCAACATGACCCATAGTGTCACTCAAAACTTTGCCATTTCCGACTCGTCTTTTGAAAGTTTGTTTTGTGCAGCTTGGAAGAGAGCTTGCTTGCTAGCTCAGACCAAATGCTGTTTGTCTGTTTTGGCCTCTTCTCTGAGATAGAAGGTGTCTTTTTTTATTTCTAGCTGAAGGCTGAACACTTAGGATTGAATGACCCTACTGTGTCTCTCTCTATGTTCCCAACACATTGAGAGAAACACATTCCATACACAATTACTAGATCAAGTTAAAAAAAAAGTTTTTTTTAGAAGCAGAATAGATAAAGATTTAAGACAACACTCCCTCTCTTGCACGAATACAAACACTTAACCACCAGCAAATAGATAAAATAAGTGTGCATGAAAAAAAAATTAAAACTATATGTATTCAATTTATAGTCATGTGTTTTGACCAAAAAGGCCCCTTAGATGTGTTGGGATTTATTTTTGTTCAAAAACTGTTTCTTTGTGTTTTTGTCCGGTCTAAATAATATGATGAAACACTTTGGAGCAAATATACAGAATATCAGTCCAAAACTGGAGGCCAGAATGGCAAATATCTCTACAGCCACAGTAAATTTCCCAGGAGAGCTGACATACGCTGGGATAAAGGTGATCCAGACTGCACAGAATATCAACATGCTGAAGGTGATGAGCTTGGCTTCATTAAAACTATCAGGCAGTTTCCGAGCTAGAATAGCAAGCACTAAGCAAAAGACAGCGAGTAGCCCAATGTACCCGAGTACACCCCAGAACCCAACAGCTGAGCCCAAAGCACATTCCAGAATGATTCTTTTCTTATATACAGTTAAGTTCTTGATTGGAAACGGGGGACTAACAACCAACCAAATGGTACATATTAATACCTGTATAAATGTTATGCAGGCTACAGTTATTCTTTGCTGCAGCGGACCAAACCATTTCATGACATTACTGCCTGGGAGGGTGGCCTTGAAGGCCATTAATACTACAATTGTTTTGCCTAAAATACAAGACATGCAGAGGACAAAGGTGATTGCAAAGGCTGTGTGTCGCAGCATGCAGGACCAGTCAGAGGGTGCTCCAATGAAAGTTAATGAACTCAGGAAACACAGAGTCAGAGAGAAGAGCAGCAGGAAGCTCAGCTCAGAGTTGTTGGCCTTGACAATTGGGGATGTTCTATGTTGATAGAACAGAACTGCAGTCATGATGGTGAGACAGGCACCACCAACTGAGAACGCTGCCAGAATGATTCCTAGGACCTCATCATAGGAAAGAAATTCAACAGGCTTGGGTAGACAAGTGTTGCTCTCTGCATTAGGCCAGAATTCATGAGAGCAAGGGGTACAATCAAGAGAATCTAAAAAACAAGACAATAAATTACAAATGAAAATTACTACCCATATATGTCATGTAGTATTTATGAAGTAGAAACTAAATCACCTGTAGAATTGCTAATCTCTCCATCAGGACATCGCACACAATCATAGCAGCAGATGGGTTTCCCTTTTTGAAGCACTTTACGGGTTCCTGGGCGACATCTGTCACTACACACTGACTTCGGAACCTGATACATGAATGTAAAGTCAAGAAGAGTCAATATTTCATTACAATCAATAATTATTTAACAAATAATAAAAATTGCAATTCAAACTAGTTGTCAAAATTTATCTTGTAATAGTCTTGTATCCTTGTAATATTTGTAATTCTTTGTACTGGTTATAAAGGTCTATAGTATTTGAAAGTAATGCAACGTAGCTATAGAGGGACCAAATGAACACATTTTTCTATCATAAATATATCTTCCAAAAGTAAGATGAAAATAAAATGTGCTAAAAGACAAAAAAATTTACAATAACATTTGGAATGGTTCTCTTCACAGTCAGTATAAACTTCTAACAGTGGAAAATTACATCTTTGAGACCTTCAAAACATCCGTTTGAATATGCTTGAAGCTCCTTACTTTCGTGACACCCTCCATGAACATGAGCTTTGTATTAATTTGGAACTCCTGACCCGCTGGCAATGACCCATCATAATGTCCCACTGTCACAATCTCAATGCTGCCCCTGTGACTTTTCTGCCAATTGATCAGCTCGTACTTGGCCACGGGATCCCCATTTGCATCAAATGACACGTCATAACCGTTTAGGTTAAACTTCACTTTCTTCAACTGATTAAGGACCTATGAAGTTAAGTATTAGAAAATGAATTGAATGTATGTATTATATATTTTATAGTTCTAAAATTGGAATGTGTTTTTCTGCTTTTTTATAATTTTAACAAACCTCCTTTGTTGATAACTTGCTGTATTTGTCGCAGTGAGTTGAGGAATTTGTGTCCGGGCACAATGTGTTATGAAGGGCATGTGCTAATGCATAAACTGCCTTATAGACCATGTTAGTGATTCGAAGTTGAGATGTGTCGGTGTATGGGTTCTGGAGAGTCTGCATGTCTTCAGTTCCATCACACATTCTCTCACCTGTGGCAGTAACTGGACAGAACGTTTTTAGCTCTACATTAAAACCATATACAGTATATCATAATATAAATAACAATAAAAGGTAAAAATATTTTACCAGACATAATTTCATAAAAAACCAAATCTACAAATTAATCTACAGAAAAGTGGGTTTTACTTTCTTAATTTCTGGTGGACTTTTTACAACAACAGAAACAGCTCTCTCACATGTTCCCAGCCTGCAGTTGAATGCGACCTCCCAGAACTCAGTGAGCATTGGGGAAGAGGCCACTTTTGTGGGAGAGAGATCCAGCAGGAAGTCTCTCAATCCAGGGATGACTGATTGCTCAATGCCAAATCCAAAAGCTCCAGCACAGAATCCGTACTTCAGCATGTCTGGGTTGGTGACCCACGCCTCAGTTCCTACCCATTGGCGGGGTGGAGAAGCCTCACGTGACAGCTCCTCCAGAAGGAGTGTCAGTTCGAAAGAGGCAGTAAATGCCACAACAACGCGAGCTGTTGATCTGTGGAAGACATTCACAGGCATTATAACAAGTGACACACTTTGTCACACTTTGACACAATCTGTGATATGGACACCTCCGGATGACATCAGCTACTCTCTGGATCTTGCTGCGTGGGTTTGTCGGATGGAAAGACACAGAGTATTCCACACAGATTCCCTCCTTCTGTGCCGTGAGCAGGAAAGATGCCATACCATTGTTGCCATAGTCTGTATCTGATCGGACTGCACCTATCCAAGTCCAGCCAAAATGTTTTACAAGCTTGGCCAGTGCATCAGCCTGGAACTGGTCACTTGGTACAGTTCTGAAGAAATTAGGGTACTGCATCTTATCAGACAGACATGCACAGGTGGCAAAATAACTCACCTAAGTGAAAACATAAATGTGATTATTGAACATGGCATGCACATGAATCACTACTCATTTCTATTTAAGACAGTTTGTCAGAAATTCAAATGCTTACTTGAGGAATGTCAAAGGACCCGATAATGCGTGACATGATCATAGATCGCGTGGATCCAGATTCACCCACAACTCCCACCACCATACCAGACTGAGAGCAGTTATCACCAGTGTGAAATGCCTGATCCGGGCTATTTGAAAGCTGAAATGCCACATGCACTATTACTGGCACATAGAAGCAGGAGTCATGGATCTGATAACCCAGTTTGACACCGGGCAGGAGCTCGGTGCTGTTGTTAATCTCCTCAATGGCAAAGATCATAGCCTGTGAGAAGCGCAGTTGACGGTAGTCAATGCTGGAGACAGAAACTCAATTGTCAAACATGCATACGACGATGATGATGCACTATTTAAGCAGGTAACATAAGAAAGAGATTTGCAATTTAATATCATGGGTGATAACAGACATTAATCTTGTAACTAAGGCAGCCACAGTTAATGACAAGCAAATGTCACACAAATAAAAGCATTTCAGTAACACACTCTGATACTCTCTCAACAATCACTTCTCCTGACAGACCTCCCTGTGCATTTCACTGGCTCAGGTACAGTGGTGTAGTTATATTTCGAGGTGTGTTTATAGATGTGCGTAGAGAAAACACCCCCAATAACGAAGTCTCCATCCATAGAGAATACGGGCAGGCGAGCGGTACCTTGAGGTTCACATTTTACAGTTGAGGCCTGATTGTTAATTCCTTTAACAATAACCCCAGTAAATCTAGCCTTTTGTTTGAGACCATCTCCACAATACAAATCAAACATGAGCAAACCAACAATTAGAAATGAGATCTCCATCTCTCAGTTGTCTACATTTGTGCTTTCATTATTTATATAGGTTTTAAGACAACAACTCATCTTCCTGTAATGGGAACGCCCATTGGACATTGATGTCATTTGTTAAGGCCTGTTGAGAATTGTGCCCTTTTTTAACTTACTTTTAACTTTTTTACCAGTGCACCTTGGCTGTGTTTTATTTGATATCACATGGAAATGATAGACACATTAGTAGGTGGTTAACATAATCAAATGTGATTTTACTACATATGAAATTCTATTAAAATACTATGATTTCATAGTCTTTTGAGAAAATCAATTTCAAGTCAATTGTGTCATAATTTACTTCACATTTTATTTGTTAAACTACAGGTCAGTGTCACGTGGAGAAAATCCCCCTCATTTTATAGATCCAACAGGAAGATTCAAAGTAAAAGATACAATGTCATGATCTCCAAAGAAGGAATCAGACTTTTTTCACAGAAGATAGTCACCTTAAACATTTACTTATCAGTTTTCAGACTTATATTTTCCACAGGAAATCATTTTCCAAAAGCTTTTGGGGATCAGCAATTGGATGTGTTCTGTACTGGCATGAGTGTCACAATTTATTTATTCAGTGTAGTGTGTGTCTGAATGGTGATGTAGCCGCAAGACGACGCAAGCTTATGTCTTATTTTGTTGGTCCCAAGCCTGGATACATACAGAGGGTTGTGTCAGGAAGGGCATCTGAGGTAAAACTTTTGCCAGCTCAAACATGCGAATCAAACCTATGATCTCCATACCAGATTGGTCGAGGCCCGGGTTAACAACGACCGCCGTCGGTGCTGTTCACCTACAGGGCGCCGGTGGAAATTGGACTATTGTTGGTCAAAGAAGGAGAGGAGGAAAGTGTGTTCGTAGGAAGAGAGAGAAGAGGAGCGCCAAGAGTATAGGACTGAGAGTAGGGATGTTGAACGTTGGAACTATGACAGGAAAAGGTAGAGAGTTGGTTGACCTGATGCAGAGGAGGAAGGTAGACATACTGTGTGTCCAGGAGACCAGGTGGAAAGGTAGCAAGGCTCGAAGTTTAGGAGCAGGGTTCAAGTCGTTCTATCATGGTGTAGATGGGAAGAGAAATGGAGTAGGAGTTATCTTGAAGGAGGAGTTTGTTAGGAATGTCCTGGAGGTAAAAAGATGAAGGGATGAAGGTTAGCCGCAGTAAGACAGAGTACATGTGTGTGAATGAGAGGGACCAAAGGGGAAGAGTGAGGTTACAGGGAGAAGAGATCAAGAAGGTGGAGGATTTTAAGTACTTAGGGTCAACAGTCCAGAGCAATGGAGAGTGGGGAAAAGAGGTGAAGAAACGTGTGCAGGCAGGATGGAATGGGTGGAGAAAAGTGTCAGGTGTGATGTGTGATAGAAGAGTTTCAGCTAAAATGAAAGGAAAGGTGTACAAAACTGTGGTGAGACCAGCGATGTTGTTTGGTCTAGAGACAGTGTCACTGAGGAAAAGACAGGAGACAGAGCTGGAGGTAGCAGAGATGAAGATGCTGAGGTTCTCTCTGGGAGTGACCAGGAAGGATAGGATCAGGAATGAGTACATCAGAGGGACAGCACATGTTAGAGGTTTTGGAGATAAAGTCAGAGAGGCCAGACTGAGATGGTTTGGACATGTCCAGAGGAGAGATAGTGAATATATTGGTAGAAGGATGCTGAGTTTTGAACTGCCAGGCAGGAGGCCTAGAGGAAGACCAAAGAGGAGGTTTATGGATGTAGTGAAAGAGGACATGAAGGTAGTTGGTGTGAGAGAAGAGGATGCAAAGGACAGGGTTAGATGGAGGCAATTGATTCGCTGTGGCGACCCCTGAAGGGAAAAGCCGAAAGGAAAAGAAGAAGTCCTGGAGGTAAAAAGAGTGTCAGATAGAGTGATGAGTCTGAAGCTAGAAATAGAAGGTGTGATGTTCAATGTTGTTAGTGGGTATGCTCCACAGGTAGGATGTGAGCTGGAGGAGAAGGAGAAATTCTGGTTGGACTTTGATGAAGTGATGCAGAGCATACCTAGAAGTGAGAGAGTTGTCATTGGTGCAGACTTCAATGGACATGTTGGTGCAGGTAACAGAGGTGATGAGGAAGTGATGGGCAGGTTTGGTATCCAGGAGAGGAACGCAGAAGGACAGATGGTAGTTGACTTTACAAAAAGGATGGAAATGGCTGTAGTGAATACTTTCTTCCAGAAGAGGCAGGAACATAGGGTGACCTATAAGAGTGGTGGTAGGAGCACACAGGTAGACTACATCTTGTGTAGACGATGTAACCTGAAGGAGATCAGTGACTGCAAAGTAGTGGTAGGTGAGAGTGTAGCCAAACAGCATAGGATGGTGGTGTGAGGATGACTCTGGTGGTGAGGAAGATGAAGAGGGCAAAGGCAGAGCAGAGGACGAAATGGTGGAAGCTGAAATAGGAGGAGTGTTGCATGACCTTTAGGAAGGAGTTAAGACAGGCTCTGGGTGGTCAGGAGGTGCTTCCAGATGACTGGACAACTACAGCTAATGTGATCAGGGAGACAGGTAGGAGAGTATTTGGTGTGTCATCTGGAAGGAAAGTAGATAAGGAGACTTGGTGGTGGAATGAGGAGGTACAGGAGTGTATACAGAGAAAGAGGTTAGCTAAGAAGAAGTGGGACACTGAGAGGACTGAGGAGAGTAGACACGCTGTATCTCCCTGTACTCATAAGGTGAAGGTAGAGGTAGCAAAGGCCAAACAAGGGGCTTATGATGACTTGTATGCTCGGTTGGACAGTAAGGAGGGAGAGACTGATCTATACAGGCTGGCAAGACAGAGAGATAGAGATGGGAAGGACGTGCAGCAGGTTAGGGTGATTAAGGATAGGGATGGAAGTCTATTGACAGGTGCCAGTAGTGTGATGGGAAGATGGAAAGAGTTCTTTGAAGAGTTGATGAACGTGGAAAATGAGAGAGAACAAAAACTAGAAGAGGTGACTGCTGTGGACCAGGAAGTAACAAAGATCAGTCAGGATGAAGTGAGGAGGGCATTGAAGAGGATGAAGAGTGGAAAGGCAGTCGGTCCTGATGATATACCTGTAGAGGTTTGGAAGTGTCTAGGAGAGGTGGCAGTAGAGTTTCTGACTGGGTTGTTCAACAGGATCTTAGATAGTGAGAAGATAAGTACTTTAAGTACTGAGGGTCATCAGAGGGACAGCACATGTTCGAGGTTTTGGAGATAAAGTCAGAGAGGCCAGACTGAGATGGTTTGGACATGTCCAGAGGAGAGATAGTGAATATATTGGTAGAAGGATGCTGAGTTTTGAACTGCCAGGCAGGAGGCCTAGAGGAAGACCAAAGAGGAGGTTTATGGATGTAGTGAAAGAGGACATGAAGGTAGTTGGTGTGAGAGAAGAGGATGCAGAAGATAGGGTTAGATGGAGGACACTGATTTGCTGTGGCGACTCCTGAAGGGAAAAGCTGAAAGGAAAAGAAGAAGACAATGAATTAATTAATAATTTTCTATTTTAAAAAAATTAATTTAAATTGAATGAAATTATTTTAAAGAAAAATTAATGGAATTAGTGCCAAGGTCAGTTGATCCAAAATACCCAGAATGAATCCCTGTTGCCCTCTCAAATCAACTCCAAATCAGAGCTTGGAATTCTAATCTGATTGATGGACAGACAGATGGACTGAACAACTAGGTGTCAAGAATGCTAAAATGCTAAAATCTATTTACTGCTTCAATAATGTGACAAAACTGCTCTGACATAAAAAAAACAAACAAACAGCAAATTCATTCTGTTCATCAGCACAATTTGAAGGGACATTATTTCATTTTTTCCAAATAAATACATTTCAACAATAAAATAATGTAAATAATAAAGAAAGTAGCAACAGTCATTTCAAGGAGTTCAAGGATCTTTGCTATTGTCTGAACCATTTTGCTCATTTCAAGGTTTTTAATAAATGTACAATTGTTACTGATTTTAAAGGGTTCTCCCCATCATATGTTTCTTGGTATTTTTATCTTGTTTAAACAGTAAAATATAACATTTTGGAGCAAAAATACAGAAAAGTAACCCAAAACTACAGGCCAGAATAGCAAATATTTCTACAGCCACAATGAATTTTCCTGGAAAGCTGATATATGCTGGGATGAAAGTGATCCAGACAGCACAGAATATTAACATGCTGAAGGCGATAAGATTGGCTTCACTGAAATGATCAGGCAGCGTAGAAAACCAGAAAATCAAGGATTAAACAAACCATATTACCCCAACATAGCCCCAGGGGGGAACCTAAATCACACTCAAGAATAATCCGTTCTGTGGCATGAGTAGTATTTTTGTGGGGAAACGGTGAAGCAAGGTGTAACCAGAGTGCACAAACTAAAACCTGCAATTATTGTACCTGCTGAGAGCTGTTGTTCTTTGACATGGGGAAGAACACTGTGGAACTGTCTTTACTGGCCCTTTGGTCTTAAAAGCGATCACCACCACTATGGTTTTTGCTCAGCTAAAGTGATGCCAATCTCTGTCTGTCTCAACATTAGGACCATTCAGAGGGCTGGCCTATGAAGGTCAGAGGACACAGGAAACAGAGTCAAAGAGGAGCAGCAAAAGGCTTAGTTCAGAGTGACTGGCTTTGACCAGAAATGTGTGACGAAAAACAAAAGAAGACACATGACACCAGTAGAGTCAAACATGTTCCAAACAATGAGACCGTCTATGGGGGGTCCACATGCTCTGGCTGTAAGATAGGAATTCGATCACCCGATGAACACACTGGCTGTGACCTTCATTTAACCCTAACCCTGACCCTAACTCCAATGAACACCGTGAACACTCGGGAGAATCTGAACAGAACACATACTCAAGCTGAGACCACAGGAAAAGGATCAATGTTGATATGTAGGTGAGATACCAATATAGCATTGACTTTTGTTAAAATATCAGTTACTGTTAGAAAGGCTTCCACTCACTGCTAGAGTTGTTGATCTCTCCAGCAGCACAGGGGACACAAGAGAAACAGCAGATGGGTTTGCCTTTAATTATAGCCTGATGGAAACCAGACCCACAATTCTCACTTTTCAGTTAGTCTTGTTTCTTGCTTCTGTCATGTAAGATTTAAATTGGTAGTCTTCTTCTTTTCCTTTCGGCTTTTCCTTTCAGGGGTCGCCACAGCGAATCAATTGCCTCCATCTAACCCTGTCCTTTGCATCCTCTTCTCTCACACCAACTACCTTCATGTCCTCTTTCACTACATCCATAAACCTCCTCTTTGGTCTTCCTCTAGGCCTCCTGCCTGGCAGTTCAAAACTCAGCATCCTTCTACCAATATATTCACTATCTCTCCTCTGGACATGTCCAAACCATCTCAGTCTGGCCTCTCTGACTTTATCTCCAAAACCTCTAACATGTGCTGTCCCTCTGATGTACTCATTCCTGATCCTATCCTTCCTGGTCACTCCCAGAGAGAACCTCAGCATCTTCATCTCTGCTACCTCCAGCTCTGCCTCCTGTCTTTTCCTCAGTGACACTGTCTCTAGACCAAACAACATCGCTGGTCTCACCACAGTTTTGTACACCTTTCCTTTCATTTTAGCTGAAACTCTTCTATCACACATCACACCTGACACTTTCCTCCACCCGTTCCATCCTGCCTGGACACGTTTCTTCACCTCTTTTCCACACTCTCCATTGCTCTGGACTGTTGACCCCAAGTACTTAAAATCCTCCACCTTCTTGATCTCTTCTCCCTGTAACCTCACTCTTCCCCTTGGGTCCCTCTCATTCACACACATGTACTCTGTCTTACTGCGGCTAACCTTCATCCCTCTCCTTTCCAGGACAAACCTCCACCTCTCTAGCTTCTCCTCCACCTCTTCCCTGCTCTCACTGCAGATCACAATGTCATCTGCAAACATCATAGTCCATGGAGATTCCTGTCTAACCTCATCTGTCAGCCTGTCCATCACCATAGTGAACAAGAAGGGGCTCAGAGCTGATCCCTGATGCAGTCCCACCTCCACCTTGAACTCCTCTGTCACACCTACAGCACACCTCACCACTGTCTTACAGTCCTCATACATGTCCTGCACCGCTCTAACATACTTCTCTGGCACTCCAGACTTCCTCATACAATACCACAGTTCCTCTCTGGGCACCCTGTCATAAGCTTTCTCCATATCTACAAAAACACAATGCAGCTCCCTCTGGCCTTCTGTGTACTTCTCTATCAACATCCTCAAAGCAAATACTGCATCTGTAGTACTCTTTTTTGGCATGAAACCATACTGCTGCTCACAAATGCTCACTTCTGCCCTTAGTCTAGCTTCCACTACTCTTTCCCATAACTTCATTGTATGGCTCATCAGCTTTATTCCTCTGTAGTTGCCACAACTCTGCACATCTCCCTTGTTCTTAAAAATGGGCACCAGCACACTTCTCCTCCACTCCTCAGGCATCTTCTCACTATCTAAGATCCTGTTGAACAACCCAGTCAGAAACTCTACTGCCACCTCTCCTAGACACTTCCAAACCTCTACAGGTATATCATCAGGACCGACTGCCTTTCCACTCTTCATCCTCTTCAGTGCCGTCCTCACTTCATCCTGACTAATCTTTGCTACATCCTGGTCCACAACAGTCACCTCTTCTAGTCTTTGTTCTCTCTCATTTTCCACATTCATCAACTCTTCAAAGTACTCTTTCCATCTTCCCATCACACTGCTGGCACCTGTCAATAGACTTCCATCCCTATCCTTAATCATCCTAACCTGCTGCACGTCCTTCCCATCTCTGTCTCTCTGTCTTGCCAACCGGTAAAGATCAGTCTCTCCCTCCTGACTGTCCAACCTAGCATACAAGTCATCATAAGCTTCTTGTTTGGCCTTTGCTACCTCTACCTTCACCTTACGCTGTATCTCCCTGTACTCCTGTCTACTCTCCTCAGTCCTCTCAGTGTCCCACTTCTTCTTAGCTAACCTCTTTCTCTGTATACACTCCTGTACCTCCTCATTCCACCACCAAGTCTCTTTATCTACTTTCCTTCCAGAGGACACACCAAATACTCTCCTACCTGTCTCCCTGATCACATTAGCTGTAGTTTTCCAGTCATCTGGAAGCACCTCCTGACCACCCAGAGCCTGTCTTAACTCCTTCCTAAAAGTCATGCAACACTCTTCCTTTTTAAGCTTCCACTGTTTCGTCTTCTGCTCTGCCTTTGTCCTCTTCATCTTCCTCACCACCAGAGTCATCCTACACACCACCATCCTATGCTGTTTGGCTACACTCTCGCCTACCACTACTTTACAGTCACTGATCTCCTTCAGGTTACATCGTCTACACAAGATGTAGTCTACCTGTGTGCTCCTACCACCACTCTTATAGGTCACCCTATGTTCCTGCCTCTTCTGGAAGAAAGTATTCCCTACAGCCATTTCCATCCTTATTGCAAAGTCAACTACCATCTGTCCTTCTGCATTCCTCTCCTGGATACCAAACCTGCCCATCACTTCCTCATCACCTCTGTTACCTGCACCAACATGTCCATTGAAGTCTGCACCAATGACAACTCTCTCACTTCTAGGTATGCTCTGCATCACTTCATCAAAGTCCAACCAGAATTTCTCCTTCTCCTCCAGCTCACATCCTACCTGTGGGGCATACCCACTAACAACATTGAACATCACACCTTCTATTTCTAGCTTCAGACTCATCACTCTATCCGACACTCTTTTTACCTCCAGGACATTCCTAACAAACTCCTCCTTCAAGATAACTCCTACTCCATTTCTCTTCCTATCTACACCATGATAGAACAACTTGAACCCTGCTCCTAAACTTCTAGCCTTGCTACCTTTCCACCTGGTCTCCTGGACACACAGTATGTCTACCTTCCTCCTCTGCATCATGTCAACCAACTCTCTACCTTTTCCTGTCATAGTTCCAACATTCAACGTCCCTACTCTCAGTCCTATACTCTTGGCGCTCCTCTTCTCTCTCTTCTACAGATATGGATACAGATAATCTAGTTGGTTGAACAGCTACAGATACAGATAGTGATGTACTCGCTCATCCCTACTAAAGACCTTCATCTCTACACTTTGACCAGACGTGATGTTTATAGAACATTTTGAATTGATTAGTACTTTGGCATTGCTTGTGTTGTGAGTCCAGGTTGTTCCAGAGTTTCACTCCACACACAGACACACAAAAACGTTTACGCGTGGTTTGAGCTCTCGGCAATGAAAAATATCCAAAACCTCTCAAGTTATGAGTCCTTACTGGAGTTATAAAAAATCATTGGAAGTTTGGTGGTAATACTTTGTTGAATGCTTTATGTAAAACTATTGATGTATTATATTGTACAAGATCATGAAATTTTAACAACTTTGGCTGTGTAAACAGGTTATGAGTATGTTCAAGAAAACCAACCTTGTGAATGATTCGCACTGCTTTTTTCTGTAGTAGGATCAGAGGATTTATTGTGTTCTGGTAAGTACTTCCCCAAACTTCAACACAATATGTCAGGTATGGGAGGACCAAGGTGCAGTATAAAGTACGGAGTGCATTTCCATCAAGGTATAGTTTTGCTTCATTTATAATTGAGAGGGTTTTGGAGATTTTTGTTTTAATGTGTCTGACATGGGGTTTCCATGACAATTTACTATCAATTATAACTCCTAAAAATTTATTTTCACTTACAATTTCAATTTGAGTGCCATCAATACTTATTTTCTGTTCAAACATGTTGCGATTTCCAAACATCATTAGCTTGGTTTTATTAATATTCAAAGATAATTTATTTGTATCCATCCATTCTTTTATTGTGTTTAGTTCCCTGTTTACTGTGTTTACAAGCTCAAAATAATCATCACTACTGTAAAATATATTCGTGTCATCTGCAAATAGTATGAGTTTCAGTCCTTTGGTTGTGTTAAATATATCATTTATGTAGAGATTAAACATTTTGGGCCCCAACACTGACCCCTGGGGGACACCACAAGCAATGCCAAGTACATCTGATGAATGTTGACCCATTTTTACCAAGTGTACCCGCCCTGTTAAATAACTTTTTAACCAGTCCCCAGCCAACCCCCTAAATCCATATCTTTCTATTTTATTTAGTAATATTGCGTGGTTAATAGACCAACTGCATACTTTTTCTGCTCCAGTGCATCAGTTATTTCTTCAATAGCTTCAGTTATTGCCATTGATCTAGTTCTTTTGGTTTGAAAACCATACTGACCTTCATTAATTGTTTCTCAAGAAACTTTTCAAGTTGAGAGTTTAAAAGTTCCTCTAAAATTTTTGAAACTTGAGGCAAAAGTGAGATTGGTCTGTAATCATTAAATGCATGTTTGTTTTCATTTTTGAAGAATGGGATTACTTTAGCAATTTTCATTTTGCTTGGAAAACAGCCAGTCTGGAATGACAAGTTACAGATATAAGTTAAAGGTTTGACAATATTTAGTATAATTCTTTTAACCAGTGACATGCTAATGTCATGACAGTCGGTGGAGGACTTACTTTTACACTTCTGCACGATGTTTGTCACTTCCTGCTCATTTGTAGCTGAGAGGAAGAATGAAAAGGCATTGTTTCCAATAGTTGACTTTGCAATTCCACTATCAAGAATATCAGCAGCCAACTTAAGGCCAACATTCACAAAAAAATTGTTGAACTTATTTACTACATTATTCATATTATAATCTTCACCATTTTCATCAGTAAAGTAATCAGGGTATGTCAGCTGTGAGGGTTTTTGTTTGATTAGACCATTCAAAGCATTCCAAGTTCCTTTTATATTGTTTTTATTTTCATACAACTCTTTTTGATAGTATAATCGTTTGCTTGTTCTTGTGATATCGGTTAATTTATTTTTGTACTTCTTATATCTTTGTTCCATTTCTTTTGTTTTTACTTTGATAAAAGATTTGTAGAGATTGTTTTTTTTTATACATGCATTCATAATTCCTTTGGTAATCCAAGGGCTTTTCTGATGTTTTTCCTTCATAACATACTCTTTCACAGGGCAGTGATTATTATACATGGAAGTGAAGATGTCTAAAAAAGTACAGTAAGCACTGTCCACATTAGGGTCACTGCACACTGAAGTCCAATTCTGGAGCGCCAAACTATTGTTTAGGGCTTGGATCGTTTCATCAGTTAATATTCCTTTAGAGATTTTTGTCGTAGTGTCTTTAGTTTTCTCGAAATTACCATCATACAAAGTAAAAACAGGTAAATGGTCAGTTATGTCACAAATAAAGAGGCCAGTAGTGATTTGATTCCCATAATGTTAGTAAAGATGTTATTAATGATTGTGGCACTATGATGTTATTCTGCTGGGTTTTGTTATAGTTGGACAGAGACAAGCTGTACATCGTGTCAGTGAAGTCATCAACTGTTTGGTGCTTGGTTGGATTTAACAGATCAATGTTAAAATCACCACAGATAAAAATGTTTTTTTGCTTGGCAGTTGAAAACAGTTTACCAGTCCAGTCAGTGAAAGTTTCTATATCTGAACCAGGAGCCCGGTGAACACAACTCATGATGATATTTGTCTTTTTGTCATTTAGAATTTCCAGTTAAACATTCAAATAATCCCTCCACAGCTGTTGTCATATCAGTTAAAACTCTGAATTTAACAGATTTATGAATGTATAAGGCAACCCCCCCTCCTGTTTTACCTACTGTTTATATATCTTAATTCATAGCCATCAAGACAAAAATCAATACCTTTGTCATCATTGAACCAGGTTTCAGTTATTGCAATGATGCTAAAAGGACGAGTGAAATGTTGCAGGTCGTCTTTGATAGGTTCAAAGTTCGTGTACAGGCTTCGACTATTAAAGTGGATTATTGACAGGTTATCTGCTGAATCTACACTGTTTTCATAAAGTTGAAAACGGTGAAATAATTAGTTTTTAACAATGGCAGAGAGGAAATGATTATCAGGGTCTATTTCAGTGTCTGTGGTGGTGTGGTCTTGATACTCACATGTCTCCAGTTCTATCTGCTGATGCTGTAGGATCTTCTGTAACATATCCATGTTGGTGCTTGGTGTAGTCTGTTCTTGGTGTGTTTGGCATTGATGATAAGGAGTCACAAGCTGCATCAATGTCGATACTGCTCAAGATCTTCTAAGACTTGTGCTGCCTCCGGTGCCCCATTTAGTTTGATGAAGATCGTACGTTCGTTACCCAGGTTTGTTGAATCTTGCCTTGTTTTCTCAGTTGTCGTGCGATCCTTGCGATGTCAGCATTTTTCTTTGTCAAGTGCTCCTTTATGAATACATTTGTGCCTTTTAGTTTGCGCCCCCGTTTCAGTAGTGCCGTTTTCTTTTTCCGATTAGTAAACCTTATGATGAGCGCTGGTGGTCTCTTGTTCCCTACTGGTAGTGGGTGACACGCCTCACTGTGCTCCCGGTCCAACTCTACCCCCTTGCTCTGGAGATAGGAAGCCACCTGTTGATCCACCGATGGTGTCTCCTGCTCGCTGGGCTCCCCGCTGTCCGAGGCCCCCGCACGAGCATATGAGCACGGCCTGACGTTAATGCTGGTGATGACCACATCATTGATACGGGAGTATTGCTCCAGCTCGTCCACTCGCCGCTCCAGATCCACAATTCGCTTATCCTTCTCTGCGTTCTGGAGGCGTAGTAGTTTCACCTCCTCCAGGAGCCCCAGAAGCTGCTCCTGCTGCGTTCTGACCGCAGTCACATCGCCGCACAGAGTACTGAGAGAGAGAGATTTATCTCCTTGAACTCCTCCGGTGTTGGGCTTTTCCTTGGTGGAGGCATTCCGGTAGTTTGTGAACTAAAGCATCCAGTGGCAGGGGATGCTCCAGTCTGTTTGTCAGGGCATTCGCGTTCCCTAGCTCAGGTGCGCTAGCTTGCAGCACCGACCAAGACAAACAACAAACGTCCACAGCGAAACACCCGCTAAACCCCCCCCCCAAGTCCAGCACCCTGAGGCTGTACACTAAGTGGAAAGAGGGAGGCCGAGGACTATCAATCAAGTTTTATTTATATAGCGCTTAATCATGGCAACGGACAATTCGAAGCGCCTTAACAGACAGAAAAACTCTCTCAACTGAACCCTCCAGAGCGTAAGGGACACTGGCAGGGAAAAACTCCCTCATTGAGGAAGAAACTCCAGGCAGGACCCAGACTCTTTTGGGCAGCCATCCGCCTTGACCGGCTGGGTGGAAAAGAAATAAAGAAGATAAGGACAGGGTCAGAGAAAGAGACAGAGAGAGTGGTAGATAGTCAAGATAGAGTCAGTCTTTATGGTTATAGTTAGAAGATTTGATGCAGGCGCTGAATTGGGGACGAAAAGCGAAACACAAAGAGTACATGAGGAAGATGACCCCAACAGATGAACTGCTCAGTGAATGCCTTAGACAGCAGAAACCTGAGGAGAAAGAGGAGGAGGAGGAGACAACATGAAGGGACAAGCCCCTACATGGCATGTACCACCGTCAGATAGAGGAAGTGGCTGATATCAAGAAGACTGAATAAAGCTGGACTGACAGACAGCACAGAGGCCCTGATCATGGCAGCACCAGAACAGGCCCTAAGTACAAGAGCAATAGAGACCAATATCTACCACAGTAGATCTGACCCAAGGTGCAGGCTATGTAAAGAAGCCCCAGAGACAGTCCAGCATGTGGTAGCCAAATGTGTGTGTGTGTGTCTGTGTGTGTCTGTGTGTGTGTGTGTGTGTGTGTGTGTGTCTGTGTGTGTGTGTGTGTGTCTGTGTGTGTGTGTGTGTGTGTGTGTGTGTGTCTGTGTGTGTCTGTGTGTGTCTGTGTGTGTCTGTGTGTGTGTGTGTGTGTCTGTGTGTGTCTGTGTGTGTGTGTGTGTGTCTGTGTGTGTCTGTGTGTGTGTGTGTGTGTGTGTCTGTGTGTGTCTGTGTGTGTCTGTGTGTCTGTGTGTGTCTGTGTGTGTCTGTGTGTGTCTGTGTGTGTGTCTGTGTGTCTGTGTGTGTGTGTGTGTGTGTGTGTGTGTGTGTGTGTGTGTGTATGTGTGTGTGTGTATTTATATACAGTATATATACAGTATATAAAACTTTCTCAGCAATCTTCAACTGTAAAATCATCCATAAGTGTCAAAAGGCCCGACAGGCCTGTGGTATTGTTGAACTGAGTCTAAAATTGTGAAAAGATGTGGACATCTCTTGTGGGTCAGACACCAACAATATCTGTAGGGTTTTCTGACCACTTTAACCTGTTTGAGTTTCTGTGATGTTTTTGATACTCCTTTATCATGATCTGCAGCAAGAAACTTGAGCTGGAAATCACGTTTGGTTTTACAGTAAACCCCTGAGCAGTCAGGAGAAATACATTAAAAAACAATATTATTTTCTTATATTCTTTTAATTAATAAGGGGACATTCCCAGTCCCAAAACTTTATTTAATCCCATGTCCACTACCAATAAAAACCTCTGTGTCTGCAGGAAAACGTGGATATCACTTATATTTATCTACAGAATATAACAGGGTTCATTTTTCTGAGCTGAACACTTTTTTTTACTTATATACCTAAAATCCATTTTCCAGATTTTATATGTGCAGCACTTTTCACCTTCACGTTTTCCTCCAATGTGGTACTTGTACTTTTGTTTTCCTATAGGCTCTGAATGCTGAATACCTCATTCACTGACGACATGAGTTTCATAGTTCTGGAATGGAATGGGACAGTTTTTGTGTCAGTAAACTATGTAAACTACCCCTTTATGAGCATAATGCACAGGATGCTGCCAAGGAGATTAATAACAGCAAGTTCAGCTCACAGTTGTTGACCTTCAACTAGTAATTGTCCTCAATGTTCAAAACACAAATTCAATTGTTAGGTTGGGGTAGCTTACCTGAAAAGGCGCGGCCAACTTACGTATGTAAAAGTTGGTTAAAGGTTAGCCAAATTATTTAATTTACACACAAATATATAAGCAGTGTACTTTTGAGGCAGTATTTCAATAGACGGGACAATAAAAAACAATGTAACATATAAACTGTGGGTTTTTTCATTCTTTCTGTCATTCATTTTTTGATATATACAAGCCAGTTTTCCATAACTGTGTTGTTTGTGTCAGATTAACTTTTGATAATCCTGTATTTGGAAAAGGGAATCACACATATTCAAAGTGATGAAATAAACAATACAGCTCACCTAACCAAGTCACTGAACCATGAGGTATCTGATTTCATGTTATTGTTCTATTTCAGCCAAAGGGATTCTTAGTAACCAGCAGATATGCCTCTTAAGACCTCTTTAATTAAAAGTAAATGGTTGTTTATGCATGTGAGGAGTTAAGCAGGAACTTGGCCTCAGGCTGTCTGTACTCACAAACACTCCACGTCCCTCTAGAGTTCAGTTTGTTTCCACTCTGCTCCCACATCTCTACCCTCAACTCGCGCTGTAGCTTCACTTCTGGGTTGTTGCATCATGATCTCCTTAAGGTCTTCTCAGGTGAGGCCTTCCTCAAAACCATGACGCCTAACCTCTGACAAGTTTCACTAAACTAAACTGACAGGACTTAAATAATGTGTTAGATTACAGTAAATGGTGTGAAATTACATTTTCTGTGGTTCAGTTTTTAAAAGGGAGCAGAAGAGAAGGCACTAATTCTAGAATTCATCTGACATTATTGTTGGTTCAATGTCAGATCCAATTATAAAAATGAGTTCCTTAGTTTAGGGCGTCACGGTGGTGCGGTGTGTAGCGCTGTCGCCGCTCAGCAAGGCGGTTCTGGGTTTGAGTCCTGCTCTGTGTGGAGTTTGCACGTTCTCCCCATGTCTGCGTAGGTTCTCTCCGGGTTCTCCGGCTTCCTCCCACCTCCAGAAACATGCGCTTCAGGTTGATTGGCTGAATGAGTTCCTTAGTTTAACCTCAGACTGAATAAGGAAAATAAAACTATGAGAAATTTAATATTGTATTGTGAAACATGAAACAAAGCTTCATGCATGTAATCAAAGACAAGTTCATCTAGGTTATGGCTATTCAGAGGAGTTTAAATCAATACACTGGACCTGTAGAAAGTTTCTTCATGTCCAGTAGATTGATTTAAATGCCTTTGTATAATATGTTTTGTCTTTGTTGTTTCCTGTAGTTGATAAGGCCGTTTTGTCCTAAAAAAATACACAAATGAATGTACAATTAAAAATCACTGTTTACTATCAGGGTACGATGATTCCAACAAGAGGATCATGAGAAGTTATGAAAGGATGTGAATCTTTTTACAAACCACTGAACAGCTAAAACTTTCATTTCTCTCTTTAGTGATTTGCAATGTTTTACTCCTTTGTGTTTTCATCCCTCAGTCATCTTTCAACTTTGGCCTTCAGGTTCAACAGATACTGATGTTCTCACAAAGAGTTTTGTGTGTGTGCTACTTGAAAACTTTTAAAAAGCTACTTTTATAGTGTAGTCATTGTCCATCCAGCTAACTTTGAAGAACAATTCTAAAATTAAACATTTTCAGACAGCTACTTAGTGTGAGTACCCCAACATATCATCTAAGTGCAACAAGCGTGAAAAAAATCTAATGTTACAAGTTACCTATCTCTCTCCCGAGAACTGCCACCTTAATGTGGTGGGGGAGTCGGGGGCTTTATGCTCCTGCTAGGGTCCCCCTTGGCAAACAGGGTCTGGATCACGGGCCAGACTAAGACCAGTAACAAAACCCCTATGGGGAGAAAAATACCAAAGACATCACCCAGCACGGTGCAACCGGGGCCCCACCTTGAAGCCAGGCCCGGGGTTGGGGCTCGTATGCCAGTGCCTGGTGGCCGGACCTCTGCCCACGGGGTTCAGCCCAAAAGGACGACGTGGGCCCAGCCTCCGGTGGACTCCCCACCCACTGAGGAAACTGTAGGGGACGGGTGCAGTGTGGATTGGGTGGTAGTCGTCAGCATGGGGCTGGACGACCCAATCCCCAGACAAAGAGTCTACCTCTAGGGACATGGAATATCATCTCGCTGGGGGGAAAGGAGCCAGAGCTTGTGAGGGAGGTTGAGAGGTACTGACTAAATATAGTCGGGCTCACCTTCACCCACAGCTTGGTCTCTGGAACTCAAACCCTTAAGAGGGGCTGGACTCTCCACTTTTCTGGTGTTGTCCAAGGTGAGAGGTGGCGGCCTGGTGTGGTCTTGCTTTTAGCCCCACAGCTCAGCCGTCATATGTTGGAGTTCACCCCGGTGAACGAGAGGGTCGCGTCCCTGCGCCTTCGGGTTGGGGACAGGTATCTCACTGTTGTTCCAGCCTACGGGCCAAATGGCAGTGTGGAATTCCTGGCCTTTTTGGTGTCCCTGGGAGGCGTACTGAATAGTTCTCCGACTGGGGATTCCATTCTTCTCCTCGGGGACTTCAACGCTCATGTGGGCAATGACAATGAGACCTGGAAAGGGGTGATTGGGATGAATGGCCTCCCTGATCTGAACACGAGTGGTGTTCTGTTATTGGACTTCTGTGCTAGTCACAGTTTGTCCATAACGAACACCTTGTTCAACCACAGGGATGTCCATGAGTGCATATGGCACCAGGACACCCTAGGCCGGAGGTCGATGATCGACTTTGTTGTCGTATCATCAGACCTACGACCGCATGTGTTGGACACTTGGGTGAAGAGAAGGGCAGAGCTGTCAGCCCATCACCACCTGGTGGTAAGGTGGATCCGCTGGCATAGCAGGGCGCAGGACAGACCCGGCAGGCCCAGACGTGTTTTGAGAGTCTGTTGGGAACATCTGGCAGAACCCTCTGTCAGTGAGGTCTTCAACTCCCACCTCCAGGAGAGCTTCTCCCGGATCCCGCAGGAGGCTGGGGACATTGAGTCAGAGTGGACCATGTTCTCCACCTCCATTGTCGAAGCAGCTGCTTGGACCTGTGGTCGCAAGGTTTCTGGTGCCTGTCGCGGCTGTAACCCCCAAACCCGGTGGTGAACACCGGAAGTAAGGGATGCCTTCAAGCTCTGGACCAGCTGGACCAGCTCTACACTCTCCATTGAGTGCTCGAGGGTTCATGGAAGTTTGCCCAACCAGTCCACATGTGTTTTGTGGATTTGGAGAAGGCATTTGATCGTGTCCCTTGTGGTATCTTGTAGGGAGGGCTTCAGGAGTATGAGGTCCGGGGCCCTTTGCTGAAGGCTGTCCGGTCCCTGTATGACCGAAGCCAGAGCTTGGTTCGCATTGCCAGCAGTAAGTCAGACCTTGCCCGTCCAGCCCCTGGACAAGTCCAGGGGCTTGCCCGTCCAGCCCCTGGACTTGCCCGTCCAGCCCCTGTTCCAGGGGCATGTTGGACTCCAGCAGGGCTGCCCTCTATCACCGGTTCTGTTCATTATCTTTATGGACAGAATTTCTAGGTGCAGCCAGGATCCGGAGGGAGTCCAGTTTGGGGAAAAAAGCAGTGATTTCATCTCTGCTTTTTGTGGACGATGTTATCCTGTTGGCCTCATCAAACTTGGACCAGCGTGCACTGGGATGGTTTGCAGCTGAGTGTGACGCCAGTGGGATGAGTATCAGCACCTCTAAATATTAGGACATGGTTCTCGACTGGAAAAGGGTGGTCTGCCCTCTTCAGGTCGGTGGAGACTCCTTGCCCCAAGTGGAGGAGTTTAAGTATCTTGGGGTTTTGATCACGAGTGAGGGAAGGATGGAACGTGAGATTGACAGACGGATCGGTGGAGCTTCTGCAGTGATGCAGTCGTTGTATAGGTCCGTTGCGGTGAAGAAGGAGCTGAGTCGCAAGACGAAGCTCTCCATTTACCGGTCAATCTACGTTCCTGCTCTCACCTATGGTCATGAGCTTTGGGTCATGACCGAAAGGACAAGATCCCGGATACAAGTGGCTGAAATGAGTTTCCTCCGTAGAGTGGGGGGGCGCGCCCTTAGAGATAGGGTGAGGAGCTCAGTCACCAGGGAGGAGCTCGGAGTAGAGCCGCTGCTCCTCCGCCTCGAGCGGAGCCAGCTGAGGTGGTTCTGGCATCTGTTCCGGGTGCCTCCTGGACGCCTCCCTGAGGAGGTGTTCCGGGCATGTCCTACCGGGAGGAGACCTCGAGGAAGACCTAGGACACGCTGGAGGGATTATGTCTCTCGGTTGGGCTGGGAATGCCTCGGGCTCCCCCGGAGGACCTAGAGGAGGTGTCTGGGGAGAGGAAAGTATGGGCATCCCTGCTGAGACTGTTGCCCCCATGACCCGGCCCCGGATGAGCGATTATAGAGGGATGGATAGATGGATGGAAGCTACCTATCTGTTTTTTTTATCTGACAATCATTTCCTTGTTATTACGAATTTTTAATTTATTGCTCGTTTTGGAATGTACTGAACATAGACGCTTGCTGTGCTGGAAAAAAAATACTATAAAGAAGATCTAAATGTCGTGCTGTATCTTACTTCTATTGTGCACCTCTTAACAAACAACTGGTGCACATCTTAGCAACATCTTTACTTCTCATCTCAGCTGTGGTGAGGCCCAGTAGATAGTGGTTGCATTGATCCAGTTTATAACTGTTGAGTGTAGACAGGACATGGCCAAAAAATATGCACAGTGGAAGTGTAAATAAATAAATCATTGTCAATATTTTGGCTTTTTTTTGCAATAATTTTTACGTGATGACAGTATGCAAAGTGAAAAAACAAGTTTCGACTGCAGAGACCTTAATTGTATTAATTTAACTGATTAACTGATTTAACTGATTATTCTTTGAGAGAGACCTCCTCAAGTTTGAAATTAATTAATTTCCAGTCCAACATCTGGTGAACTCCTGTTTCACAGCCTGGAGATAGATGTCAGCAAAACAAAGACTTGCTTGTCTTCACTTGCCCGTCCAGCCCCTTATTTCCACCCCAGGCCCCTGGGTACAGGGTAATTGTCAGGTTTGGGGTGATGTCATGACACAAACTCTCTGGAACATTAAACACAATAACAAGTTTGCCCAAGTGTGTGTTCCACTCCAGCGAGTTATTCACAGGTGGTTCAGATCAAAACACTTTGTACTCATGTGGTAGTCCTTAAAGTTCAAGTTCACAAACTCATCAGCAGCCCTAAACACACACACACACACACACACACACACACACACACACGCACACACGCACACACACACACACACGCACACACACACACACACACACACACACACTCTTCTGGTATATGTCACAAATAAGTAATTGTATTCGGGCCTTTATTGTATTTATTGAAGCTTTTTGTTTAAAATAATGTCTAATTATGAGAAACTTGAGTTGTTCTTAGGTTTGTCAACACTGACAGATGGAAGTGTTTTATATGCAGACTTATTTAGCCTAATTCTCCAAAGCTTTCATTAAGATTATTATATTTCACGCCAGATATTGACCTACACTTACATCTGTGTTTCTGTCAGTCCCTCAATTTGCCGCTATCTACATGCATTTGGTGTGACTGTTTGACACTTAAATCCCCTTACACAGTATGATTATGAATATTAAAGGAAAATAATTAACAAACCATTGATACATTTTGAATAGCTTTTTTTGGTAGTTTTAAATATTAAGGCCTGTAGTGATTCAGATTTTTCAATTTCAAAAACTTTACTGTACCTTTCTCACCTTTGTGGCTTACGTAATGTATGTATGTTTGTGTGTATGTATGGAAGATAAAATGTTTCCTAAAATACGCTACGATTTAGTCTCATTTTTACTGCGTTTTGTTGCAATAACTAAGGATGAGCGAGTACACCACTATCTGTATCTGTATCTGTTCAACCAACTAGATTATCTGTATCATATCTGTACTCGGAATGGGCGGGGCTTAAACCGGAAGGGGTGTGGTTTGACCAGAAATGGGTGGGGCTTAAATCGCTCGATTATTTTAAGTCTGAAATTGATATAGATTGATCACAAGTTGCTATATTTATTGTTTATTTTAAAACTATTTACAGAACAGCCTCGAAATTGAGATTCAAATCAATGTTTTTGATCACAAAAGTAAGAGAACTATTTGCAGAACAAGTTCTTGATGGAACTGAGCCAGAATATGAATATTCTTACGTCTCCATCTATCCATCTTCCACCGCTTATCCGTAGTCGGGTCGTGGGGGCAGCATCTTCAACAGGGAGCCCCAAACTTCCCTTTCCCCCCACATCCACCAGCTCTGACTGGGGGATCCCAAGGCATTCCCAGGCCAGTGTTGAGATATAATCCCTTCACCTGGTCCTGGGTCTGCCCCGAGGTCTCCTCCCGGCGGGACGTGCCAGAAACACCTCCCTAGGGAGGCGTCCCGGAGGCATCCGCACCAGATGCCCAAACCACCTCAACTGACTCCTTTCCACGTGAAGGAGCAGCGGCTTTACTCTGAAACCCTCGTGAACAGCAGCGTTTCTACCCTATCTCTAAGGGAGACACCAGCTATCCCCCTGAGAAAGCCCATTTCAGCCGCTTGTATCCGCGATCTCGTTCTTTCGGTCATGACCCATCGCTCATGACCATAGGTGAGGGTAGGAATGAAGATTGAACGTTAGATGGAGAGCTTTGCCTCTCGGCTTAGCTCCGTCTTTGTGACAACAGTGGGGTAAAGCGACTGCAATACCGCTCCTGCTGCCCCAATTCTCCGTCCAATCTCACGCTCCATTGTTCCCTCACTTGTGAATAGGACCCCAAGATACTTAAACTCCTTCACCTGTGGAAGGACTTCATTCGCCACTCGGAGAAGGCAGTCCACTGGTTTCCTGCTGAGGACCATGACCTCAGATTTGGAGGTGCTGATCCTCATCCCCGCCGCTTCATACTCGGCTGCAAACCGGACCAGTGAGTGCTACAGGTCACAGGCCGATGACGCAAACAGGACCACATCCTCTGCAAAAAGCAACGATGCAATCCTCAGGTCACCAAACTGTAAAACCTCCTCACCACGACTACGCCTCGATATCCTGTCCATGAAAATCACAAACAGAATTGGTGATAAAGCGCAGGCCTGGTGAAGGCCAACAGCTACTCGGAACAAGTCTGACTTACTGCCGAGAACCCGAATGCAGCTCTCACTTTGGGCGTACAGGGATTGGATGGCCCTGAGGAGAGGCCCCCTCACCCCATACTCCCACAGTACCTCCCACAGTATATCCCTGGGGACCCAATCGTACGCCTTCTCCAAGTCCACAAAACACATGTAGACTGGATGGGCATACTCCCAAGCCCCCTCTAGGATCCCCGCGAGAGTAAAAAGCTGGTTCCACGACCAAGACGGAACATATATTGTTCCTCCTCAATCCGAGGTTCGACAATCGGCCAAACCCTCCTTTCCAGCACCTTGGAGTAAACTTTCCCAGGGAGGCTGAGGAGTGTGATGCCCCTGTAGTTGGCACACACCCTCTGGTCCCCCTTTTTGAAAAGAGGAACCGCCACCCCAGTCTGCCACTCTTTTGGCACTGTCCCAGACTTCCACACAATGTTAAAGAGGCGTGTCATCCATGACAGCCCCTCAACACCCAGAGCCTTCAGCATTTACGGGCGACTTTGCCCCAAGAGATTGACTCGAATCCCCCATCATCCTCCAGCTCTGCCTCTGCAACAGAGGACGGGTCAGTTGGGGTAGTTGGATTCAGGAATTCCTCAAAGTGTTCCTTCCACCGACCGACAACCTCCTCAGTCGAGGTCAACAGTGTCCAATCTTTGCCATATACAGCTTGGATGGTCCCCCGGTTCCCCCTCCTGAGGTGTCGGCCAGTCCTCCAGAACAACTTTGGTGCCGTCCAATAGTCCTTAACCATGGCCTCTCTGAACTTCTCCCACACCCTCTGTTTTGCCTCCATCACAGCCGAGGCTGCAGTCCTTTTGGCCTGTCGGTACCCTGCAACTGCTTCAGGAGTCCCAGGGACAACATGCCCCTGAAGGCCTCCTCCTTCAGTTGGATGGCTTCCCTGACCACCGGGGCCCACCACGGTGTTTGAGGGTTACCACCCCTTGAGGCACCCAAGACCTTGACACCACAGCTCTCAGCTGCAGCTTCAGCAATGGAAGCTTTGAACATCGACCATTCAGGTTCGATGTCTCCAGCCTCCACAGGGATGCATGAGAAGCTCCTTCGGAGGTGTGAGTTGAAGGCCTCGCGGACCGAGTCCTCCTCCAGACGTTCCCAGTTCACCAGCACTACTGGTTTGGGCTTAACAGGTCTATCCAAAGGTTTCCTCCGCCAACGGACCCAACTCACCACCAAGTGGTGATCAGTTGACAGCTCTGCCCCTCTCTTCACCCGAGTGTCCAAAACACACGGTCGAAGGTCAGATCATACGATCACAAGATCAATCATTGATCTACAACCCAGGGTGCTCTGGTACCAGGTACACTTATGAGCATCCTTGTGTTTGAACATGTTGTTAGTTATGAACATTCCGTGACTAGCACAGAAGTCCAACAACATAACACCGCTTGGGTTTAGATCAGGGAGGCCATTCCTCCCAATCACGCCACTCCAAGAGTGTCCATCATTGCCAATGTGTGAATTGAAATCCCCCAGGAGAACAATGGAGTCCCCTGCAGGGATCCCATCAGACCCCATTTAGGGACCCCAAGAAGGCCGAATACTCTGAACTGACATTTGGTGCATGTAGCCGCAAGAGGACACAAGCCAGTGTCTTATTGTGCCCGTCCCAAGCCCGGATAAATACAGAGGGTTGCGTCAGGAAGGGCATCCGGCGTAAAACTTTTGCCAAATCAAAGATGCGAATCACACCTTCTTCTTCTTCATTTCCTTTCGGCTTTTCCCTTCAGGGGTCGCCTCAGCGAATCAATTGCCTCCATCTAACTCTGTCCTTTGCATCCTCTTCTCTCACACCAACTACCTTCCTGTCCTCTTTCACTACATCCATAAACCTCATCTTTGGTCTTCCTCTAGGCCTCCTGCCTGGCAGTTCAAAACTCAGCATCCTTCTACCAATATATTCACTATGTCTCCTCTGGACATGTCCAAACCATCTCAGTCTGGCCTCTCTGACTTTATCTCCAAAACCTCTAACATGTGCTGTCCCTCTGATGTACTCATTCCTGATCCTATCCTTCTTGGTCACTCCCAGAGAGAACCTCAGCATCTTCATCTCTGCTACCTCCAGCTCTGTCTCCTGTCTTTTCCTCAGTGACACTGTCTCTAGACCAAACAACATCGCTGGTCTCACCACAGTTTTGTACACCTTTCCTTTCATTTTAGCTGAAACTCTTCTATCACACATCACACCTGACACTTTTCTCCACCCATTCCATCCTGCCTGTACACGTTTCTTCACCTCTTTTCCACACTCTCCATTGCTCTGGACTGTTGACCCTAAGTACTTCAAATCCTCCACCTTCTTGATCTCTTCTCCCTGTAACCTCACTCTTCCACTTGGGTCCCTCTCATTCACACACATGTACTCTGTCTTACTGCGGCTAACCTTCATCCCTCTCCTTTCCAGGACAAACCTCCACCTCTCTAGCTTCTCCCCCACCTGTTCCCTGCTCTCACTGCAGATCACAATGTCATCTGCAAACATCATAGTCCATGGAGATTCCTGTCTAACCTCGTCTGTCAGCCTGTCCATCACCATAGCGAACAAGAAGGGGCTCAGAGCTGATCCCTGATGCAGTCCCACCTCCACCTTGAACTCCTCTGTCACCCCTACAGCACACCTCACCACTGTCTTACAGTCCTCATACATGTCCTGCACCGCTCTAACATACTTCTCTGCCACTCCAGACTTCCTCATACAATACCACAGTTCCTCTCTGGGCACCCTGTCATAAGCTTTCTCCAGATCTACAAAAACACAATGCAGCTCCCTCTGGCCTTCTCTGTACTTCTCTATCAACATCCTCAAAGCAAATACTGCATCTGTAGTACTCTTTTTGGCATGAAACCATACTGCTGCTCACAAATGCTCACTTCTGCCCTTAGTCTAGCTTCCACTACTCTTTCCCATAACTTCATTGTATGGCTCATCAGCTTTATTCCTCTGTAGTTGCCACAACTCTGCACATCTCCCTTGTTCTTAAAAATGGGCACCAGCACACTTCTCCTCCACTCCTCAGGCATCTTCTCACTATCTAAGATCCTGTTGAACAACCCAGTCAGAAACTCTACTGCCACCTCTCCTAGACACTTCCAAACCTCTACAGGTATATCATCAGGACCGACTGCCTTTCCACTCTTCATCCTCTTCAGTGCTCTCCTCACTTCATCCTGACTAATCTTTGCTACATCCTGGTCCACAACAGTCACCTCTTCTAGTCTTTGTTCTCTCTCATTTTCCATGTTCATCAACTCTTCAAAGTACTCTTTCCATCTTCCCATCACACTGCTGGCACCTGTCAATAGACTTCCATCCCTATCCTTAATCACCCTAACCTGCTGCACATCCTTCCCATCTCTATCTCTCTGTCTTGCCAGCCTGTATAGATCAGTCTCTCCCTCCTTACTGTCCAACCGAGCATACAGGTTATCATAAGCTTCTTGTTTGGCCTTTGCTACCTCTACCTTCACCTCACGCTGCATCTCCCTGTACTCCTGTCTACTCTCCTCAGTCCTCTCAGTGTCCCACTTCTTCTTAGCTAACCTCTTTCTTTGTATACACTCCTGTACCTCCTCATTCCACCACCAAGTCTCCTTATCTACTTTCCTTCCAGATTACACACCAAATACTCTCCTACCTGTCTCCCTGATCACATTAGCTGTAGTTGTCCAGTCATCTGGAAGCACCTCCTGACCACCCAGAGCCTGTCTTAACTCCTTCCTAAAGGTCATGCGATACCCTTCCTTTTTTATCTTCCACCATTTCGTCCTCTGCTCTGCCTTTGCCCTCTTCATCTTCCTCACCACCAGAGTCATCCTACACACCACCATCCTATGCTTTTTGGCTACACTCTCGCCTACCACTACTTTGCAGTCACTGATCTCCTTCAGGTTACATCGTCTACACAAGATGTAGTCTACCTGTGTGCTCCTACCACCACTCTTATAGGTCACCCTATGTTCCTGCCTCTTCTGGAAGAAAGTATTCACTACAGCCATTTCCATCCTTTTTGCAAAGTCAACTACCATCTGTCCTTCTGCGTTCCTCTCCTGGATACCAAACCTGCCCATCACTTCCTCATCACCTCTGTTACCTGCACCAACATGTCCATTGAAGTCTGCGCCAATGACAACTCTCTCACTTCTAGGTATGCTCTGCATCACTTCATCAAAGTCCAACCAGAATTTCTCCTTCTCCTCCAGCTCACATCCTACCTGTGGAGCATACCCACTAACAACATTGAACATCACACCTTCTATTTCTAGCTTCAGACTCATCACTCTATCCGACACTCTTTTTACCTCCAGGACATTCCTAACAAACTCCTCCTTCAAGATCACTCCTACTCCATTTCTCTTCCCATCTACACCATGATAGAACGACTTGAACCCTGCTCCTAAACTTCTAGCCTTGCTACCTTTCCACCTGGTCTCCTGGACACACAGTATGTCTACCTTCCTCCTCTGCATCATGTCGACCAACTCTCTACCCTTTCCTGTCATAGTTCCAACATTCAACGTCCCTACTCTTAGTCCTATACTCTTGGCGCTCCTCTTCTCTTTCTTCGTGCGAACGCACTTTCCTCCTCTCCTTCTTCGAATCACACCTATAAGGTGTATAAAACTGTGGTGAGACCAGCGATGTTGTAGGTGTACAAAACTGTGGTGAGACCAGCGATGTTGTTTGGTCTAGAGACAGTGTCACTGAGGAAAAGACAGGAGGCAGAGCTGGAGGTAGCAGAGATGAAGATGCTGAGGTTCTCTCTGGGAGTGACCAGGAAGGATAGGATCAGGAATGAGTACATCAGAGCGACAGCACATTTTAGAGGTTTTGGAGATAAAGCCAGAGAGGCCAGACTGAGATGGTTTGGACATGTCCAGAGGAGAGATAGTGAATATATTGGTAGAAGGATGCTGAGTTTTGAACTGCCAGGCAGGAGGCCTAGGGGAAGACCAAAGAGGAGGTTTATGGATGTAGTGAAAGAGGACATGAAGGTAGTTGGTGTGAGAGAAGAGGATGCAGAAGACAGGGTTAGATGGAGGACACTGTCTTCTGGGGTCGCTGTGGCGACCCCTGAAGAGAAAAGCCGAAAGAAAAAGAAGAAGGAGAAGAAGATGACAATATTTATGATAAAAGTTAATCATATTTTAATGCATTTCTATTAAATAAATATAATCAAATATATGTGTAAATATGTAATTATAAATTTGGATAATAATATGACATTGGCCAACACTGGGTCAGTGTTCTGCTTTTAGATTAGAGGGGTTTTATCCAATCAGAATTCAGCTAGCTTGTGTTGCCAGGTTGAATGAAATCTGCCCAGGACCTCCAGAATCTAGAATGCAGGTCTTCCTGCACTGTGAGTGAACGGGAACATATAGTTAACAGACAGATGAGATAACCAATCAGACCATGAGTTGGCGATGCTAAGGCCTTCTAGCTGGCTTCCCGTTCACCTGACATGTACGTGTCCTGTGATTGGATACTCACTCTGAGAAGGCGGCGCTATGCAGACGCTATGCAGACGCACATTGGAAGAGAAGCTCTAGTGAGACGAGGGTCTGCTCCCCGAAAGAGCTAACCTGTTCTAGCTAACCTGTTCTAGCTAGTGACTGAACTAGCTAACATGTTCTAGCTAACCTGAACTAGCTAACCTGAACTGGCTAACCTATTTTAGCTAACCTGTTCTAGCTAACCTGTTCTAACTAACCTGAACTAGCTAACCTGTTCTAGCTAACCTGAACTAGTTAACCTGTTCTTGCTAACCTGAACTAGTTAACCTGTTCTAGCTAACCTGTTCTAGCTAACCTGATCTAGCTAACCTGTTCTAGTTTAACTGAACTAGCTAACCTGTTCTAGCTTACCTGAACTAGCTAACATGTTGTATCTAACCTGTTCTAGCTAACCTGAACTAGCTAACCTGTTCTAGCTAACCTGTTTGAGCTAACCTGTTCTAGCTAACCTGAACTAGCTAACCTGTTCTAGCTAACCTGTTTGAGCTAACCTGTTCTAGCTAACCTGAACTAGCTAACCTATTCTAGCTAACCTGAACTAGCTAACATGTTCTAGCTAACTTGTTCTAGTTAACTTGTTCTAGCTAACCTGTTTGAGCTAACCTGTTCTAGCTAACCTGAAATAGCTAACCTCTTCTAGCTAGCCTGTTCTACTTGTTTGAGTTAACCTGTTCTAGCTAACCTGTTTTAGTTAACTTGTTTTATCTGGTACCACTAAACGTATAATACAATGAACACAACAAAAAATGCAGCTGGTCACATAATACTTTTATGTCCTATTTGACATTCTTAAGTTTAATTGATTCCCAGGGTATATACGAGGCCATTTCATGTCACAAGCAGCACTGCACATGCAAAGGCCTAGAGTGGTTTCCTGCTTACATTCAATACATGGCACAACTCAGAAGTTCTCAGCTCTCACTTAATGCCTAAAGCAAAAGAATTATGTGAAGCCACAAAGGCAGCCATCTTGGCACTGCTGGAAATTGGCATGAGTGAGAGACAGGTAGCGAAAAAGATGAAGATCTCATTACAACAAACAAAAACAAGCTGAACTTGGCACTACGAAAGTGCTACCTGGCCGTGGCAGGAAACGTCTTTCTACCCCACGAGATGACCATGCACTCGTCCGTTCCTGTGTCAGGAATTGTCGTCAGACCTCCAGGGACCTTAAAAATGAGTGTGCACTGTCGAGAAATGTGACTTGTTTGGCAAGGACAGTTCGAAACCGACATGTTGAAGCTGGTTTGAAGTCACACAGAGCACGCAAGAAGCCTTCATCAATGAAAGGCAGAGGAAGGCCCGGGTACTCTTTGCTCGAGACCACAAGGATTGGACTGTTGATGATTGGGCTAAGGTTCTCTTCAGTGATGAATCCAATTTTGAATTGATGCCCACTCCAGCCAACTTACTGGTTAGGAGGAAGCCTGGAGAAGCTTACAACCCAGACTGTCATGCCCCTACAGTAAAACATGGGGGTGGATCAGTCATGATCTGGGGTTGTTTCAGTCTGATTGGAACAGGGCAAATGCAACTGTGTGAAGGCCAAATGAACCAGGCCATGTACAGGACTACCCTTGAGAACAGTCCTCTTCCATCAGCTGGAAAACTCTTTCCTGCCTCGAATGACTGGATTTTCCAACAAGACAATGCCCCTTGCCACACGGCAAGGTCAGTTAAAGCCTGGATGGAGAACCACAACATTTGCACCATGCCTTGGCCTGCTCAATCACCAGATCTTAATCCAATTGAACACCTGTGGAAAATCATCAAACTCAAAATGGAGAACCACAAGCCCAAAAACAAAGAAAATTTGTTTAAATTTGTCCAACAGGAATGGGCTGCTGTGACAGCAGAACAATGTCAGATAGTGGTGGAGAGCATGCCAAGACGCATGGCTGCAGTCATCAAAAACAATGGTTATGCAATCAAGTATTAACTCTTGTGTGTATCATGTGTTTAAAGCAAACAGAAAAGAAAACATGGAATGCTTAAAAGTAGTGTTTTTGACGGTACAATGCCATAGCTATTGATGTAAGAATTTAACTAATTTTGGTTATTATCAAGAAAACCATGGAAAATGAATAGTTCTTAGTTCTTGAACTCTCATCAGCTATTTTTGTTGTTATCATTATAATTGTCCGAACAAATGTACCTTTAGTTGAGCCAGGCATTAAAATTAACAAGAAATTCAAGAAAACAAGGGTGGTCTAATAATTTTTTCCATGACTATATATGCAGTATATACATATATAATATATGCATATATAAACATATACAGTATATATGTATATATACATATACACACACACACACACACGTATATATACACAGTATATACTGTATATATACTGTATATATACATATACATTCATTCATTTTCATGGGGGGGAAAGGGAAGTTTGGGGCTCCCTGTTGAAGCTGCTGCCCCCGCGACCCAATTCCAAATAAGCGGTGGAAGATGGATGGATGGAATTACTCAACCAGTTATCCAAGAGGAGTCTACTGGAATCATTCACCTTTTAGTTCAGCTGGTGCTGGATGACTTACAGCTTCTTTACCGCTCTGAACTCTGGCACTGGTTTCCAGCCCCCAACAGGTTCTTAACGGACAAGATGTGGTTTTCTGTGGTGATTTAGGCCATTCAACAATGGCCCCTTGATTCATGAGTGATTGAATGAAAAGATGAAACATCCTGATTTGCTTCTGATCTAAATAAACATTATTATGGGCTGCATGGTCAACCAATAATCTCATGAACAACCAGGAACCGTTGACGACATCACTTCCTCAGTCATTAGAATCATAATCATAACGTGTGGGTCTGGCTATGTTTACCATAATGGTGTTGTTGTGTGTATTTGTATCACTATAAGTGTTTTCTTCAGTGCTCTGACCTTTCTCCACTGTCTCCTCATGTCTGCATTTACGGCCTTGTTGCAGGATGAACACATGACTCACGTCTCACATCCAGTCTTCTGTGAACATCATCATAGGTATCTGGTGTTGCCACCTTTGCATTTCCTTTGCTTTGTGAAAGTATCCCAGAATGCTACTCTGGAAGAAACAGGACATCTTGGTACAAGTCAGTTTGAGTTGAGAAAGTTTGAGAACTTTAACATGGATTTACTTAAACAGCTTTTGGATAACCATAAATTGTTTATTTCTTAAAAGTGTTAATACAGTGTTGTTGAAACTGACCTGTGTGTTCTCTCTTTTACTCATTGCGTGTCCAACATTTTCTAACTTAGCCCTACGAACCTAGTGTGTACTTTACCTGTAAAGGGGGTTACACAGTAAAACTTGGCTGGATAAGTGCGAACCTACACAGACAGTCAGTTTGAGTGTTCTTAGGTATCAGGAAAAATTGTTGCAGACAGGATGTGAAGACAGTGAAGACAGATGCAGAGCCCTATCCTATCGCTTCCCCTTCAGGACTGTTTCTCCTTCTCATCAAACATACGTTTTCCCTCATTACTTCATTTAACTACAAACATCTTAGAAATGACATAATCCCTCCTCTTGGAAATTAACTTTCTCTTCATTCTTCACAGTCTATCTCTTCTCTCGTCACCTCTTTTAATTATTTAATTTCCCTGATGGAACCTCCTGAAGGGATGAATAAAGTCCTACAACAACCTATAACAACATTTTTACCCCATTTTTCCTAGCAGGGCCTGTGAGAGGATTACCCCAACTGGTTCCCCATCATAATTTGAACTGACTCAGGGACATGTAGAGATCTATTCTCATTAGTATCGATTAAATTCCTTTCTTAAGTCTAGTCCTTTATTTGGCAGATCAATCCAGAAGCTACAGATTGTTCTCCTCCTGCACTTTTCCTCCCCTCGTAGCAATCCAGTACGTCTGGCCTGCTGTGTCTAGCCTTCCTAGCAGTGCTACAATATTTTGGACTCATTACCCGTACATTAGCTGAATGTGTTGTAATTTTAAATCTCATCTTTAGCCTCATGATTAGCAATGATCTGGGATATTTCTTCTGCTTGTGGTTCATTAATATTACCATTGAAATGCAACCAACCCTCCAAATTTGGGTACAGACCAGCAAATTCTGTCGCATTGAGCTGGTTGTCGTCCTGTCCCTTCTCTCTGCCTACGTAGCTCTGCAGTGTCCTCAGTCCCTGTCTCACCTTTGACCTGTAGAATTTGCCTACCTCCTTGAACAATTTTGAAAATTTCAACTCTGGTTCTCTCTTCTTCAAACATTTCTCTGATTGGTCTTTCTGCTTGTAGTCTCTTATTCTGATCTCCATACTCTCACACACACTGCCTTTCCTCCCTTTGGCCACAGGTATTCTAAACCCTTGGTCCTCTTTTCCCATTTCTCTGAAATTTAGTTAATATCCTTTAAAATGTCAGGGTTTTTGTTTCCCACCAGAGCTACTGGTGTGGGATTCATCGTCTTAGATTATAGTGTGGTTATTTAAAATAACTTATGTGTGGCTCTTTAAGAAAAACAGAAAAATCCTTCACTCCTGACTGTGTGCCCAAAAGGAGGGGTTGCGAGGGGGGGTTTGGTTGAACGGGGGATTTCTTTTGCAGCTTCTGCACCTAGATATACAGTATTTTCTTTTGACAAGTCCAGTCTGTGTCTACTGACCCCTCCCCTGTAGTCTGAATCTAAACTTTGTTATTTCTTTAACACACTTTAAACACACTTTCTACTATTCCATCTCTCCATCTACAGCACATACGTTTAATCTCAGTCAGACACAGTCAATCACAGACTTCTTATATTTTCAACACACACATTCACATCTGAGCTCAGCAATCATACACTCATTTACTCAATATCACTTATGACGTCCAAACAGTTTTCCACACTCATAAGAGAAAAAAAAAACTTTATTTTTTATCCCAAGCTTATGTTCACATTATTTGATTTGTATCCTTGTGCTTTCAATGGGCTCATCAGTCACACAAATTCACATTCACACTGATCTTCCCATACACGTATGGTTGGATCTTATCAAACACACACTAACTCTGGGTGACCTTATTTCAGCCAGGTAACGTTTTAAGAAACGCACCCCTTTGTATACACGGATGTATGCAGACACTGAAAGACTCACCACAAAGTTTATATCATTACTTATACAGTTTATGTATTCATTCGCCCATTTTATTTCAGTGGGACATGTGTGTAGGGGGGGGGGGCTTCAATTTAGATGGGATTCAATTTGGGTTCATGCGCATGAAGTGATTGTTATATTTAGCTGCAGCCTTTTTTACCTTGTCCCTCAAATTATGGTTCCCAAATTTTCCTTTATATCACCTTTACTTATATTACTCTCATATTTATACTTGATTTCCTTATTTTTACCGGCCGGTTATTATAATTTATTTCTATATCAGCTTATGGTCGTTTCTCTTCAAACTTTCTTTTGGATCATAGAGACACGATAGGCGTAGTCGCTTAATTATGCTATTTCTCTGCACCTTTCCTGAGTTTTGGAGTCAAATTGTACCACTATGAGTTACTGCCGGCGCTCGGTCAAAGACACACAAATTGACAAACAAAACAGCTGCTTCACTGCCGGAAGCAGTAAGAGCCCTGGGTTCTTCACTAGACACCCAGGAAAAAGCATGAAATCCACCGTTGGATGTCTCAACATCTGTCAGACACACCTCGGTCTACCCATAGACCAGACAGAACTAAGTCCACACTTGGACCCTGGTTTCCCAAAACCGGTCACACCTCTGTCTCGCGAGACCCTTAACTTCTCTTCCCCAGCTGCTGTCTTAATTTCTGGCTGTTCCCTTTTAGTCGTAATGCCAATCAGTCCAATTGTTGCTTCAATTCTCTAAGTGAAGGTCTTTGCAGCAGTCGTCCATGTGCACCTGGAGGTTTAGCGAACACACCCTCTGCTGCAACAACTCTCACACGTTCTATCTCTGAAGGATATCAGCAGCAACAACTATTTGGAGCATCCAACTACGCTTAGTGACTTAAACTTTGGATATTTTAACTTTGCCAATTCAAAATTTGTGTAAGGGATTTTATGTGACCTTACCTTTAGCTAGCCTGTCACACCATGAAGGGAGGATGCCCCTCGGAGCCGCACCGACCGCTCTCCTGCCCTTTTGTGGTGAGAGTGTTTTATCCAGCAAAATACCAAAATAAAACCAAAGTACAAGGAGGATGGTTTACAGCCAAAACGGGAATTCTTTTATTGATTCTCAGATCATCAGCACAGATCAATTGGGAACAGCCCCTGGATACATGTTTCATAACCCTTTTATACCCCCTATTGTTGTGTATGTGACAAGGTTACGTGTCTTGTCTTGGGAAAACAGGAAACGTTAGATTTCCAGGCGAACATCCAAATCTAAGCCACCACCCTGTGTCAAGATGACCCGCTTCCTGTCTTTCCTGTTTTTTTTTGTATAATTGGTTATTTGCTGCCAAATTTGAAAATGTGTTTCAGCCTGATTTGAAGTGTGATCTAAACATGCATTATTTTGCTTCATCAGTTCCTCCCTGCAGCACCAGTTTCATCCAGTTCCTCAGGGTTCTATGCGTGGACCAGTGTGGTTTACACCAGCGGTCCCCTGCCTTTTTGTTCCACGGACCGGTTTCATCTAAGACAATATTTTCACGGACCGGCCTTCATTTGCTTGATAATCGTTAATGACACCAGGACAGCTTTATTCTAGTAATAAATCATCCGCAGTGGTTTTATGTAAAATGCAGACATCAACTTTATAATAATGAGAATTAGTGGTTGGGGACCGCTGATCTAGGGGTTACAGGAGACAATGACACCAGAAGTGTGTTCTGGACGTCCGGTCTACTCCAGTTTGGTTTTCTTTACGGTCACTGCAGAAAATTCCAATTCACAAAGACAGGAGTTTGGAAATGGAAGCAGGGTTTAAGATTCTTTTTGGGCGATCTCAGGATAATCTGCCTTGACTTTAATCCAGAACACTAGAGTGGTTGTGGGCGCTTAATTTAGGGGTAACAGCTGGTAACCTGTCATGTGACAGAGACCTGTCAAACAGGACAGACGCACACATTCGTCTGTGTGTCATTCAGCACAGACGTAACCTTTCAAAATAAAACATTATTAGTCTGGTAATAAATAATAAAAAAAAAAAGTCAAACTTTCTGTGTGGCCCGGTACCAAATGACTCACTGACCAGTACCGATCCGCGGCCCGGGGGTTGGGGACCCCTGGTTTACGATACACATACCCCTCATATTATCAAGAAAAACTACAACTACCAGTGATTTAAAGACACACACACACACACACACACACACACACACACACACACACACACACACACACACACACACACACACACACACACACACACACCAGTGGAACAAGGTCAAAGTCATTAACCTTCAGGAATGTCATCAGGATAGAAACCTGTCAGACCTTCTGCTTCCTGATTGCCTGAACCAGGTTCCTGATTGATATCAGGACCTCAGATGACCTCCAGCTCCACCTTGATGGATGTGGAAGTTCTATCTGATTAGGACTTGCTCTTCAAGCCCCACATCAAACAGAACGGCCTTCGTTCACAGTTTACAGTCTAATTCTCATCTAAGGGCCGTGACTCTGTCTCTAGGACCTGTAAGAAACAATGACTCGTACAGGTTTTACTTCCACGCTTCCCCGGGAAGTCTCAAAAGACTCCCCAGCTGATCCAGAAAGCTGCTGCAGATATTCTGACTAGAACTAGGGTTAGAGGTCACCACTCTTCTGCACCATTTAATCAGTATAATACTTTAAATCAACTCATGCACAAAGTTGTTAACAGAAAGGAACCAACATATAGTACCTCCAGGAGCCTGCAGTGCCTGAACACACATCTAGAACATTAGGCTTCAGGCTCGCTGGTGCTCCAAAATTAGAATGGGAAGCAGAGTGTGAAGACTGGGACTTGTGAACCCAGCTTCAGTCTCAAGGAAACATTCTAGAGACGGGGTCCCGGACATCCAGTGCTGGTTTCTGTTCTAAGGATACCGCAACACTAGATGATAACATTTACTACCCAAAAGAACTTCAGGACTTAGACACATATCCTACGTTACCTCTCCTCATGGACTTAAGCTGCCCGTCAGTCCGTCTGTTTTCTGCTCCGAACTGATGATCCTCACATCTGTCCATGCTGATGGAAAACTAGATGGAGTAAAGAAAAAATTTACTGCAATCACGAATGCGTTTAAGCCAGGTTTGAAAAGTCTAATTCATTCTCATTGACCCAGTGGGACCTGCACAGAGAAGCACAACCTCTAGCAAACCGTTGCCATAGCAACATCACCCCATTTCATTGATGTTTGTTAATCATTATTCTATCTCCAATGATCTCAGGTCGATCCTCTCAGGCTTGTGTTTCCCTCACGTTAACAAGACCAATCTCAGTTCAGACCTAACCTGCCCGTTTTTTCTGTCCCGTGTTCTGTTTTTTTTTTTTTTTGTCTTGTCTGCATGTATTCTTATAGTTTAACCCATAAAAGGGGGTCAACCTTTTATGGGATCAATGCTTATTTTAGTCTTGCAGCAAAATCTTTTATATATTTTAATGCGTGCATGTGACTGTCACCAATCCTCTCTGGTAACTAAATTGTCAGTCTTTATTAGAATTTCCTATTGTGAGCCAGAGAGGGGGGTGCTGCACCTCTGTGAGTTAAGGGGGAAGGAAAAAGGAGACAAGGAGAGAGAACATAAACAAGGTAGTGGATAGACAGGCAGTGCTGTTGGGGTGAAAAAGGTTTAGGATGTTTTATTCTATCTTAGAACTGATATCTCAACACCAATGTTACAAAACACCAGATTGGTGGAGGTCCTGACAGTATAGAATAGACCACCAGAGGGAACCAGTGTAGGAGGAAGATAGAGGGCATAAGATTGTGATGACTGAAGTGAGACTCATCACGTTCTGACGGAACCCAATGGTTCTCAATTATTGGACTCGACAGGTCAGCCCAGCCCCGCAGGACCGAGGCCAGCGAGTAGCCCAAAGCCACCACACCATCCAGGGGAGGCATCCGCCAAACAGCCAAGTCCCCCCACCCCAACCCTTCCCACCCTCCCACGACCAGGCACCTAGCCAATCAACGGGGCCACACCGCCCACGAGCCAGCCACCCACACCAGGCCGGGCACCCCGGCATCACAACACATGCCCACCGCCATCCGGACACCGCCGGCCAACAGCCAGCAGCCAGCTCACCCCCGACGTGCTGAGGCATTTTCCAGTGCCACCACCGGTCCACCAGCCAGACCAAAGGTCAAGCGCAGGCCCAACGAAACAGGGCCCATGAACGGACAGCAGACAGCACGCCACCAACAAAGCCCGATCTCCAGCCAGCCACACCAGCCAGCAGTGCGACAGCCCCAGCAGCACCCAGCAGACCCCCCACTGCATCCAGCAGACCCCCCACCGCAAACAGCGACACAGAGACCGAACCCACAGCCCGCCCGGAATCCCCGCCACACCCGGATAGCAAGCAAATCCCGCAAAGGGGTGTGTCATCCCCCCCACCCAACACCACACCATCCCCGCCCACCACCCCGAAAGGGAACACCCAGCTCCCCTGCCAACCCCCAGGAAGCAGAGGGCTCCCAGCCCCGTGAGGCAGGATATGGACGAGAAGGGGCAGGCAGAAAGGAGAGGAGAGACGAGGAGGAAGCGGAGCAGAGACGGGAGAAGGGAGCAACAGGAGGGCCAACCCCCCCCACACCCCAAAGGCCAACCCAAAGCGCCCCAGAGGAGACAGGCCCAGCCACCCCCAAATCCCCAGAGACCCCAGGAATTCAGCACCCCCAGGGCCCAAAAGACAAGACAACAGATACAACAGCCGCTAGGACGAGGCGCCAGAGCCAGGCAGGCCCCAGAGGTCCAGAGAGCAAACCCAGGCGTAAGATGGAAAGACAAGAGAGAGCTATAGATTTAGATATAAAGATCAAATAAATGGAGACCATTTTTCTGTAAATGATGCCAATTGTTTTTTTCGAGCAGCAGATATTTTCTCGAGCGAAATGTGATCAATGAGGAGATTCAACCAATGGATGATGTTTAGGGTTGTTTTATCTTTCCAATTGACCAAAATGGTTTTCTTGGCTATGGCGAGAGCTACAAGTGTGGGCTGTAACTGAGCGTGAGGTGAGGCCGTTTCTGTTAGATCGCCAAGTAGGCAGATGTTTGGAGATTGTGGAATCCTGCAGTCTAACATAGAGGACAGTTTCTGAGTAACTGATACCCAAAATTGATTGACGGGTGAACATAGCCAAAGGGCATGAAAGTAAGTGTCGATTGTGTGCATAGGGTGCATATACCTCATTTACAGAAACCCATTTTAAATAATCTATGTTGTGTTATATGGGCTCTATGAAGTACTTTAAATTGAATTAGTTGTAAGTTAGAGTTCTTTGTCATCTTAAATGTATTTCCGCAAATCTCAGTCCAAGAGTCATAGTCTAATGATATGTTTAAATCTATTTCCCATTTTGCGGTTGGTAGATGTATCGAGCCAGTTTTTGAGAGTGAACTATATATCAATCAATCAATCAATCAAGTTTTATTTATATAGCGCTTAATCATGGCAGCAGACATTTCAAAGCACTTTAACAGACAGAGAAACCCAACTGAAAACTCCAGAGCATAAGCGACAGTGGCGGGGAAAAACTCCCTCGATGAGGAAGAAACTCCGGGCAGGACCCAGACTCTTTAGGGCGGCCATCCGCCTCGACCGGTTGGGTGGAAAAGAAGTCAAAGGAAGATAAGAACAGGGTCGAAGAGAGAGAGACAGAGAGAGAGTGACAGATAGGCCAGATAGAGACAGAGTCAATATGGTTAAGGTTGTTAAAGTCAAGGCACAATTACAGCTGCGTGGATGACTGTATGGCGGCACGGAGGAAGAAAGGAAGCAGGACCCCAGCCAATGGATAGTTGAGGGGTGGTACTGGTGGGCTTGGAGGAGAAGGTCCACAGCACATGGAGAGATGGGGGTGACACTGGGGGGGTCGGAGGTGCAGGTCCACGGAGGAAGGTCCACAGCGGATGGGTGGATGAGGGGTGGAACAGTAAGATGACACGAAAGAAGAGAGGCAGCAGGACCCCAGTCGATGGTTAGGTGAGGGGTGATACTGGTGGATGGGAGGTGCAGGTCCACAGCAGATGGTCCACAGTGGATGGGTGGATGAGGGGTGGAATGGGGTACCAGTATGGGGGCGCGCAGGAAAAAAGGAAGCCGGACCCCAGCCGATGATTAGGTTAGTGGTACTGATGGGATGGGAAGAGCAGGTCCATAGCAGATGGGTGGATGAGGGGTGAATCTGAAAAAAAACCTGTGAGGACATAGAGCACAGAGACTCCAGGGAAGAAGTTTAGTTAGTAGGTGGTGTGGTTGGAGACTTGGAGAGTGAGATCAGAGAAGAGGAGGAGTAACAGAGATGGTTGGAGAGAAGGAGGAGGAGGAGAGAGGAACTCAGTGAGTCTGGATGTTGAGTCTCCAGCAGTGTAGATCTCTAGGAAATTAAACGTAGTAACCTAAGTTGCCATTAATTGTAAAATTTATGAAAAAGAAAAGATTTAAGTCTAATCTTAAATAATGAGACGGTGTCTGCCCCCCGAACTGAGGTAGGGAGGTGGTTCCACAATAGAGGGGCTTGATAGCAAAAGGCTCTAGCTCCCGTCCTACTTTTGTAAATTCTAGGAACCACCAGTAGGCCAGTATGTTGAGAGCGTAATGCTCTAGATGGATTATAAGGAACTAAAAGTTCCTTCAGATAGGTCGGTGCCTGGCCATGAAGGGCTTTGGAAGTGAGGAGTATTTTAAAATCTATCCCAGCTTTCACAGGAAGCCAGTGCAGAGAAGCAACACAGGAGAAATATGGTCTCTGGCACTGGTCCTGGTCAGAACCTGGTCTCTGGCACTGGTCCTGGTCAGAACACGGGCAGCAGCATTCTGAATTAGTTGAAGAGTCTTCAGCAACTTTTTGGGGCAGCCTGAAAAAAGTGCGTTACAGTAATCTAGTCTGGAAGTGATGAAAGCGTGGATTAATTTCTCTGCATCATTCAGTTTTAAAATATGCCTGATTTTAACAATGTTTCGGAGATGGAAAAAGGCCGTTCTAGAAACCTGCTTAATGTGTGTGTTAAACGAGAGATCCTGATCAAAGATGACACCTAGGTTCCTTGCAGTGGTTTTGGCCTCAAATGTGATGTCATCCAAGGTTATTACATCACTTGGCACTACATCCCTAACAGTTTTTTGGCCGAGCACGACGACCTCAGTTTTATCAGAATTGAGATGCAAAAAGTTATTGGTCATCCAATCTTTAATACCCTTGATACACGCCTGTAATTTGCACAACTGGCTGACTTCATCAGGTTTAATCGAGAGATATAATTGCGTATCATCGGCATAACAATGGAAGTTGATGGAGTGTTTCCTTATCAAATTACCCAGAGGAAGCATGTATAAGATAAACAGTATTGGACCAAGAACCGAGCCTTGAGTAACTCCATAACTAACTGTAGTTGACCTAGAGGAGTTGTTATTAACGTGAACAAAGTGGGAACGGTCAGTTAAATAAGACTTAAACCACATCAGTGCTGATCCCTTAATACCAATTGTTTGGTCCAGTCGTGCCCGAAGAATATTGTGGTCAATTGTGTCAAACGCCGCACTAAGGTCTAAGAGAACCAGTATAGAAACAAGTCCTCTGTCTGAAGCGGTTAGGAGGTCATCGCTAACCTTGACAAGTGCTGTTTCCGTACTATGATGTTTCCTGAAACCTGACTGGAAATTCTCGAATAAACTGTTGGATTTAAGGAAATCACATAACTGATTAGCGACTATTTTCTCCAAGATCTTAGATAAAAACGGGAGATTTGAGATGGGTCGATAATTATTTAGAACAGTAGGGTCCAGGTTAGGTTTTTTGAGAAGTGGCTTGATTATAGCTACTTTAAAGGACCGTGGTACATATCCAGTAGATAATGACATGTTAATTATATTAAGGAAGTGCTAAGTAGAGGTAGGGCTTCTTTGATGAGTTTAGTTGGAATTGGATCTAACAGACAGGAGGATTAGCTGAGGAGATTATTTTAATCAGCTGACTGATCTGTATTGGAGAAAAGACATCCATAGAACCAAAGGGTTCAGGAGTCAGCTGTGTGTTTTCCGGATCTAAGGGACCTAAAGAAGGACCAGAGTTTGAGGACAGGACTCCATTAATTTTGTCTCTGATGAGCAGGATCTTATTATTGAAGAAATTCATAAAATCATTGCTGTGGAGACTTGATGGAATACTAGGCTCAAATGCACTGTGGTTCTTTGTCAGTCTGGATACAGGACTAAACAAGAACCTGTGATTGTTTCTATTGTCCTTGATTAATGATGAATAATAGGCTGGTCTAGCGGAACGAAGTGCCTTCCTGTATTTATGTAAACCATCTTGCCACGCAGTGCGGTATTTTCCTAATTTTGTAGAACGCCATTTCCTCTCAAGTTGTCGGGATTCTTGCTTTAATTGGTGGGTATGAGAATTAAACCAGGGAGCTCGCATCCCCTGTTTTATAGTCTTATTTTTTAGTGGAGCAATTAAACCTAAGGTTTTTGGCAGAGAGTCTGAAGTAACATCAACAAACTCATCAATTTGAGATGGACTAACATTAACTGAGTTCAGAAAATGACCCGCTGTGTAGTTCAGTAGTGGGATTAGATTAAGCATACTTGGGATTTCTTCCCTGAATTTGGAAATAGTATGATCTGATAAGTTTCTAGTACAAACGTTTTTTGCAGGAAGAGAGTTACCCAATAGCCGAATGTCGAAAATTATCAGGCAGTGGTCAGAAAGGATAGGATTATGAGGAAAGATGACCAACTCCCCAATTTCAATCCCATAAATCAAGACTAAGTCCAGAGTATGCTCGAACTGGTGGGTAGATTCCTGTACACACTGACTAAAGCCTATGGAGTCTAGTAATGACATAAATGCCCTACTGAGGCTATCATTACTGTCGTCCACGTGAATATTGAAATCACCAACAATTATGACCTCATCAGTTTTAAGAATTAAACTAGTTAAGAAATCGGCAAATTCAGATAGAAAGTCACTGTATGGACCAGGAGGACGATAAATGATGACAAATAAAAGAGGCTGAAGTAGTTTCTGGATTGGGTTTGATAGGCTCAGACTAAGACTTTCAAATGAATTGAAGATAATTTTTGGTTTAGGGCTCAATTCTAGCGAGGAATTAAAAATTGATGCAACTCCGCCACCTCTGCCTGAGACTCGAGGGATCTGATAATTTAGGTGACTAGGAGGAGTAGCTTCATTGAGGGAAAAATAGTCATCCTCACTTAGCCAGGTTTCCGTTAAACAGAATAAATCTATTTGATAATCTGATATAATGTCATTGATTAAAACAGCTTTTGAAGACAGAGATCTAATATTCAGGAGACCACATTTTATTGTTTTGTTCTCCGGAGCTGTTGAAGTTCTGGTTTTGATTTTTATTAAATTTGAATGTCCAATTGCTTTCCTCTGGACTTGAAATGACCTGAATTTGCATGAATTAACTTTAAATGGTCGAGGGACAGACACAGTCTCAATGGTGTGTACAGTGGGTGACAATACAGTAGGTGAAGTGTAGTGGGTAACATTACAGTGGGTAATATTACAGTGGGTGGAGGTACAGTGGGTGACCGTTCTAGGAGTGTAGAGACTTGTTTAAGACTGCGACTCTGCATCCCGGTCTCAACTCTGGGTCAGGGTTTTGGGGCAGAAATAAACGTGGTCAGATTTTTTGACAGGAGAGCAGCGCCATTCCAAGTGGGATGTATGCCGTCTCTCCTAATGAGACCGGGTTTTCCCCAAAAAGTCCGCCAGTTATCAACAAACTGTATGTCATTAGCGGGACACCACCTAGACAGCCAGCGGTTGAGTGAAGACATGCGGCTATACATGTCATCACTGGTCATATTGGGGAGGGGACCAGAGAACACTACGGAGTCCGACATTGTTTTTGCGTAGCTGCACACCGACTGAATATTAATTTTTGTGACCTCCGATTGGCGTAACCAGGTGTCATTACCGCCGACATGAATCACTATCTTACTATATGTATGTTTATCTTTAGCCAGCAGTTTAAAAAATGACTCAATGTCGCCCGCTCTGGCACCCGGGATATCTTTGAAAGATTTTTCTTAAGTTTTGGGGACAACTTTGTAATGTATTTGGTGAATTCAGGTAGCTGTAAATCAGGTGGCGATGAAGTTGGTTGAAGCTTCGGAATATTTTTTATGATTGTCTTCTTTATTTGCAGATATTGGAGAAAATTTCCATTTCTTATTTCAAATGTTTTGAAAAGTTTTGTACATGTCATTAGTCTATTATCTTGAAGAAAGTGATGGAGGTGGGTGATCCCTTTCTTTGCCCATGTGCTAAAATAAAGAGGTTTTTTATTGTTAATAAAGTCTGGGTTGTGCCAAATTGGGGAGAGTACACCAGGGTGTAACTGAGATCCTGTAAAATCTAGAGCTTTCCACCAAGCAGACAAGGTGGAGGCAATCAAAGGATTCTTGAAGCAAGGATGTTGTTTAAGGGTTGTGGTTATAAAAGGAAGATCGGAGAGATTGATGTGATTACAGTGTCTCTGTTCTAGCTCCAGCCAGGAGTTGTAGTCCTCATGTGGATGGATCCACTTGATCAGATACTGTAGTTGGTTTGCTAAGCAGTAATGCAGAAAGTTGGGTGCATCCAAACCACCTTCAGATTTCTTTTTCTGGAGTGTTGTCAGGCTAATTTTAGCTGTCTTGTTTTCTGAATAGAATTTACCAATGGCAGAATCTAATGATTGGAACCACTTTGATGTCAGTTTAAATGGGATCATCGAAAAAAGGTAGTTAATTTGAGGTAATATTTTCATTTTAACAGTAGCTATTCTTCCCAGAAGGGAGATGGGGAGGTTGTTCCAACGTCTTCGATCACCAGAGACTTTTTCTAAAAGTGGGGTGAAGTTCAAGTGGACTAGATCAGAGAGTTTATTAGAAATATTTAAACCCAGATATCTAATATTACCCACGGGAAAAGAATAATGTGAGTTGTGGACTGCAGGATTCCACGAGTTCTCTGTTAATGGAAGTATGGTTGACTTTGACCAGTTAATGGAATCATCTGAAAGACCAGAGAAGGTTGTAATTAGTGTACATACTTCCGTCACTGATGTATTTGGATTTTCTATCCATCCATCCATCCATCATCAACCGCTTATCCGGGGCCAGGTCGTGGGGGCAACAGTCTCAGCAGGGATGCCCATACTTTCCTCTCCCCAGAAACCTCCTCCAGCTCCTCCGGGGGGAGCCCAAGGCGTTCCCAGCCAGCCGAGAGACATAGTCCCTCCAGCTTGTCCTAGGTCTTCCTCAAGGTCTCTTCCCGGTAGGACATGCCCGGAACACCTCCCTAGGGAGGCGTCCAGGAGGCATCCAGAACAGATGCCCGAGCCACCTCAGATGGCTCCGCATGAGGCGGAGGAGCAGCGGCTTGACTCCGAGCTCCTCCCTGGTGACTGAGCTCCTCACCCTATCTTTAAGGGTGCACCCCCCACTCTACGGAGGAAACTCATTTCAACCGCTTGTATCCGGGATCTTGTCCTTTCGGGCGTGACCCAAAGCTCATGACCATAGGTGAGAGTAGGAACGTAGATTGACCGGTCAATGGAGAGCTTCATTTTATGACTCAGCTCCTTCTTCACCACAACGGACCTATACAGCGACTGCATCACTGAAGAAGCTGCACCAACCCATCTGTCAATCTCACGTTCCATCCTTCTCTCACTCGTGATCAAGACCCCAAAATACTTAAACTCCTCCACTTGGGGCAAGGAGTCTCCACTGACCTGAAGAGGGCACACCACCCTTTTCCAGTCGAGAACCATGGCCTCGGATTTAGAGGTGCTGATCCTCATCCTACTCGCGTCACACACAGCTGCAAACCGTCCCAGTGCACGCTGAAGGTCCAGGTTTAATGAGGCCAACAGGACAACATCGTCTGCAAAAAGCAGAGATGAAATCCTTTGGTCCCCAAACCGGACTCCCTCCGGACCCTGGCTGCACCTAGAAATTCTGTCCATAAAGATTATGAACAGAACCGATGACAGAGGACAGTCATGCCGGAGTCCAACATGCACCTGGAACAGGTCTGACTTACTGCCGGCAATGTGAACCGAGCTCTGGCTTCGGTCATACAAGGACCAAACAGCCCTCAGCAAAGGGCCCCGGACCTCAGACTCCCCAAGCACTCCCCACAAGATACCACGAGGGACAGGATCGAATGCCTTCTCCAGGTCCACAAAACACATGTGCACTGGTTGGGAAAACTCCCATGAACCCTCAAGCACTCGATGGAGAGTGTGGAGCTGGTCCAGTGTTCCACGACCGGGACGAATTTGGATTTTCTAGATAAAGTAAAATGTCATCCGCACATGTTAATTTTGTGTTCCGAAACCTGAGAGCAGAGACCTTTAATATTCAGGTTTTGACGTATTGCTACTGCCAGTGGTTCAATAAATACTGCGAACAATAGGGGAGACAGAGGACATCCCTGTCTGGTTCCTCTTTCTAAAGTGAAATTTGGTGAAATGACCCCATTAGTGGTGACTGTGGCCTTAGGTGAGTTATATAAGGTTGATACCCACCGGATAAACGATTCACCAAAGCCAAATTTATGAAGTAATGTGAAAAGAAAAGTCCAATTAACTTTGTCAAAGGCTTTTTCTGCGTCAAGTGATATAACAATTGCTTTCCTGTTGTTGCGCTGTGTCAAGCTAATCAGATTGAGTAGTCTTCTAACATTGTTGGTAGCATGTCGACCCTTAATAAATCCTGTTTGATCACTGTGAATTATTGATGGAATAATTTTCTCCAAACTGGAGGCAAGTGCTTTAGATATTATTTTAATGTCGGTGTTGATTAATGAAAGGGGTCGATAGCTAGAAGGATAAGTGGGATCTTTATCTGGTTTTAATAACGATCTTATTGCGGCTGTATTCATGTGACCACTTATATAACCATTATTTTTTATTTCTGTTACTACTCTGAAGAAGAGAGGGGCTAACATTGACCAGAAATGTTTGAGGAATTCAGCAGGGAAACCATCTGGACCAGGTGCCTTACCTGCTGGCAGACCGTCTAGCGCACTCTGTAATTCATTGATAGTCAGTGGAGCGTCTACGATGTCTCTGTCTTCAGATTTAGTTTGGGTAGGTTTAGGTTGGCGAGGAAATTGTGGATATCTTCTTTGTTCTGTTTTACAGAAGTTGAATATAAGTTACGGTAATATCTATAGAAGACGTCATTAATTTCTAAAGGGGATTGTGAATATTTACCAGAGGGATCCTGGATTGTTGTTATTCAAGATTTTTCTCTGTTGCGTTGGAGTTGGTTCGCAAGAAATTAACCTGATTTATTGTTATGCTCAAAATTGTTATATCTCAGTTGTTGTTGTCAGAATTCTGTTTTCTTTGACAGGATGTTATTAAGATTTAGTTTTGCATTTTGTAATTCAGTCCATAATTTTTTATTTGGATTTACAGCATAATCTTCAGTCAGACGTTTGAGTTTTTCTTCCATTTCTGTTTGCATTTGTTGTTCCTGTTGTTTTTTGAATGAGGAGTATGATATTATTTTACCCCTGATTACAGCCTTCCCAGTTTCCCAAAGTAAGGAAGGAGAGGAATCAGGGAATTCATTATATTTTAAAAATTCTGCCCATTCTTGCCTCATTATTTTATCAAATTCTGGATCTTTAAGCAGAGAAATGTTGAATCACCAAGTCTGTGGAGGTTTATGGTGGTTAACTGTTTTAGCCTTGGAAAAAGTAAATACTTGAAAATGACTGGTGTACCGCAGAGAAGAAAGTGTATTCCTTTTTTGTTGGGTTTTTAAGTTTCCAAATGTCCTCTAGTACAAAGTCTTTCATATCGTCCTGTAAAACCTTAACTGATTGTAGTTGTTTTACTTGTATTGTTGAAATATTTGATCGATCCACTGATGGATCCAGAACTATGTTGAAGTCCCCACCAATAACAGTTGTTGAGTTAGCTGATAAATCAGCTAAATGAGAGAAGACTATGAAAAAAGCTGGATCATCATTATTGGGTGCGTATAGATTACTGATTGTGTATAGTTTATCACAGATTGTTGCTTGAATAATAATGTATCTGCCCTCAGGGTCTGTAACTGTACTGTTTAAAGTGAAAGGAACTCTCTTATGGATTAGAATAGAGACTCCTCTTCGCCTGTTGTTATAACAAGATGAGAAGATATTATAGTTTGGATCAGTGAGACATTTTTCTTCACATTGTTGTAAATGTGTTTCTTGTAGGAGGAAAATATCTGCTTTTGGTTTGGAGACACAGTCCATGATTTTAATTCTTTTTGTCTGTGAGCGTATGCCGTGTACATTCCAGGAAACTAAATTTAAATTAGACATAAGAATAGATGTTGTGTCTGTGACATACACAAAAGTGTAGTCACATTTTTGTTATATTATATACTTTTCCTGTACTTTGAATAGCCTTTATGTGCCTTGAGAATGAATAGGGATCTATATTCTAGGAATACACCTATTCCACATTCCGCCACCAGGTGGCCACTAGGTTTCCAGAGACAGGTCAGATAGGTGTCAGATAGGTTCTTCTTCAGATGATCAAGGGAGAGAACAATGAACACTGAAACTGACTCTGTCTCATGCTTTTCCCTGTTTATTCAGATAGATATAACGTTGGCACATGAAACACGTTTACCCTGAGCACTTTCTACGATAAAACAAAACTTGACTAGGTTTTATGCCAGAAATGACGTTACTTTGTTTATACGATGGCGCCGCGGATGGACGCCTCGGCACAGAGCTCTCTCTTGTTTTCCTTTATTTTGTGTCACGGGGTGTGAACAGGACCCATGTGCAGCACAAAGAGACAATACAGGAGTTAAGGAATCGAACCTGGGTCTCCAAGGCGGCAGGCAGGCAGGTAACCGCGAGGCCAGCGGAGCACGCTGGAGACACAGTGGATCTCTCCAGAGAAAGGGAGCAGGCAGGAGACGAGGTCAAGGGACGGAAGGCTAGTCAATTTACCGGGGCTGGAACAGGAGGCAGAGTCGTTGGACAGGCGAGGGTCAGGTTTACCGGCACAGAGACACGAGGCAGAATCCGTGGACAAAGGGCGGGTAGGTTGGCTGGGAAACAGACGAGAGGCAGAGTCCAGGGACGAAACAGGTCGTGATCGGGCAGGCAATCCGGAGTAGAACGCTGGAGAGTAGGACATGGGTCAATTACAATCTGGCAGAGACTGAGTGTGAGATGTGGGTTTAAATACCGGACTGATTGCAGATGGGCTGTAGGTGTGGGTGATCAGCAGGAGGTGTGGTCAGGCTGGGAGGTGGGACAGTGGAAACTGTGGAGCAGATTGCAGGAACGGAGTGATCATGACAGGACCCCCCCCTCAAAGGACGGCTCTTGACGTCCCAAAAACCGACCTGGGACGGGAGATGGGGTAAAACAGGAAGGCGGGCTAGAATTCTTGGGACCCCGAGGACCCCATGCCCCCGGGGTCAAGCGCCTCCCCCTTGGATGCAGGCCTGTCCCCCTTTGACTCCTCTCGACGAGGCCGCCCACGGGTCCGAGGTGCTGGTTGCTCCGGGTGTTGGTGGTTGAAATCGCGCACCATCAGGGGGTCCACAATGTGGCGACCGGGGACCCAAGACCTCTCCTCTGGACCGTACCCCTCCCAGTCCACCAGGTACTGCAGTCCGCGACCCCGGTGGCGGGAACGAATGATGCGACGGACCGCGTAGACTGGTCCTCCTTCAACTTGGATGGCAGGAGGCGGAGGGGGATGAGCTGGGGACAGAGGGCTCTCATGCACAGGTTTGAGTCTCGAGACATGGAAAGTGGGGTGAACCCGCATAGTGTGAGGTAATAGTAACCTTACTGCCATCAGGCTGATTATCTTAGAGATTGGAAATGGACCCACAAACCTGGAAGACAGCTTTTTGGACTCTACACGCAGAGGAAGGTCTTGGGTAGAGAGCCACACCTTCTGGCCCACCTGATATTCGGGTGCAGGAGTCTGGCGGCGGTTAGCAGCGGTGGCATAGCGCTCCCCGGTGCGGAGTAGGGTGTCGCGGGCCCTGGACCACACCTGATGGCAGCGGCGGACATGAGCAGAGGCAGAGGGGCAGGAGACCTCGGTATCCAGGGCAGGAAACAGAGGCGGTTGGTAACCATAAACTCTGACATCTGACATCCATGGTCATGAAGTCCTTTGAACGCCTCGTGTTGAGCCACCTGAAGGACATCACAGGACCTCTGCTGGACCCCCTGCAGTTTGCCTATCGGGCAAACAGGTCAGTGGATGATGCAGTCAACATGGGACTGCATTTCATCCTGGATCATCTCGACCACCGCATCAAGGTGAAGAAACTCACCTGGAATCAGATGGATCGTCGCCCTGCTTCCTCACATCCACCCACACCTTCACATACTGAGTAACCTATCCCAGCCAACTGACGTTTTACTGAGCGACATTAAGGAACTTTTACCGATCACGGTAAAGTTTGGAGCTATGCCTGGCCTCTCTTTTTCCCGGCGCTCACTGGACCCTGTGGACTCCTGGCTGCTACATGTCGTCGGCCCGGATGAGGAGTTCCAGCCCCGTGGCCCCTGCTTTCCTCGTCCACGCTGGCGCGGGGTGAACTGCAGCAACCTGCGGCTCCTGCGGCGGGCTTCCCTGACAGCTGATGCCGCGGATTCACCAATTCCCACCAGGATTGGCCTGGTGAATGCTAGATCGCTAGCGAACAAGACCTCCACTGAGTCCAGGGAGCATCCTAGGACCGAACCCGCCTTCATGATCAGCCTGTCCAGTCTTTTCCTGTCGGCCGCAGTGATGGTGCTCCCCCAGCACACCATCCCATGAAAAATAGCTGAGGCTACCACATTGTCATAAAAAGTCTTCAGGAGTGGCCCCTGCACTCCAAAGGACCTCAGCCTCCTGAGCAGATAGAGTCTGCTCTGACCCTTTTTGTAGAGAAAATTGGAATTAGTGGTCCAGTCCATTTTACTGTTGAGGTGAACACCCAGGTACTTGTACGCGGACACCACCTCGATGTCCATTCCCTGGATGTTCACTGGTGTAACTGGGCAGGTCCTCACCTGCAGAAATCCACCACCAGTTCCTTGGTTTTACCTGCGTTGATCTGGAGGCGGTTCAGCTGGAACCAGTCCACAAAGTCCTTGGTCAGTTCTTTTTACTCTCTGTCATCCCCATCAGTGATGAGACCAACGATTGCTGAGTCGTCAGAGAACTTCTGCAGGTGAAAAGTGAGGGAGTTGCAGAGATTAGAGATTAAAGACTGGATGACCAATAACTTTTTGCATCTCAATTCTGGTAAAACTGAGGTCATTGTGCTCGGCCCAAAAACCGTTAGGGGTATAGTGCCCAGTGACGTAATAGCCTTGGATGGCATCACGTTTGAGGCCAAAACCACTGCCAGGAACCTAGGTGTCATCTTTGATCAGGATCTCTCGTTTAACACACACATTAAGCAGGTTTCTAGAATGGCCTTTTTCCATCTCCGAAACATTGCTAAAATCAGGCATATTTTAAAACTGAATGATGCAGAGAAATTAATCCATGCTTTCATCACTTCCAGACTAGATTACTGTAACGCACTTTTTTCAGGCTGCCCCAAAAAGTCGCTGAAGACACTTCAACTAATCCAAAATGCTGCTGCCCGTGTTCTGACCAGGACCAGTACCAGAGACCATATTTCTCCTGTGTTGGCTTCTCTGCACTGGCTTCCTGTGAAAGCTAGGATAGATTTTAAAATACTCCTCCTCACTTACAAAGCCCTTCGTGGACAGGCACCGACCTATCTGAAGGAACTTTTATCGTGTCAATTGGTGATGACACACCCCCCTTAGCCATCACTGGCTGCAGGTGATCACGCTACATCGATTAGCCTACCTGTGCTACATGGGATTTTGCGCACTCAGTAGTTGATTTATGCCTTACATGATGGCCCGTCATCTGATTGCTTAATTCATAGCAACTGTGTTGAGCAAAAAAAGACAGTGGTTGGACGAATATGTTCAACGTGAATTTACATGTACTGTATAACGGAACGTGATGGGAGTCAGTGTTCTGCAGGATTTGAATGTCAAGTTAAGCAACTCTAGTCTGGCACTGGAAAAATAAAGGAACACTTCCTTAAGCTGATGGAAAACAACAGGAACAGATTTTGCTGTGAAAATGACATCAGAGTAACACTTGTCAAGGTGAAGCCACACATACCTGAACTGGTCTCTATAACAACAGCAGAAGTCACACTGATTTACAGGTAGGTCATTTCATGGGAGTTCATGCACTGTCTTGGTTTGGTTCTTTGAAAAAGGTGACATTAATGCACAATTCATTAAATACACCAGTAAAACATATACTTATGTCTGAAATTGAAAAAAAAAAAAAATTTGGTTACTAGAATTTACAAAAGTCGGACGTGGGCTAGAGCCTTTAACTATCAAGCCCCTCTATTGTGGAACCATATCCCTCCCTCGGTTCAGGAGGCAGGCACATTCTCATTATTTAAGACTAGACTTAAAACATTTATTTTTCAAAAATTTTACAATTAAGGCAACTTAGGCTGCTACGTTGTTTTTGTCTTATAGACCTACACTGCTGGGGACTCAACATCCAGACTCACTGAGCTCCTCACCTCCTCCTCTCTGACCTCACTCCAAGTCTCCATTCACACCTTTACTAACTCATCTTCTTCCCAGGAGTCTCTGTGCTCAGTGTCCTCACAGTATTTTCTCAGGTTCACCCCTCATCCGTCCATCTGCTGTGGACCTGCTCCTCCCATCCCACCAGTATCACCCCTCATCTATCTATCGTCTGGGGTCCTGCTTCCTTTCTTCCTCCTTCCACCATACAGTCATCCATGCAGCTGTAATTATGCCTTGAATTAACCAACTACATGATATTGAAGACAACAACCCAGGAGTCGGTGAACACAGCCTGACTTCCTCGTCCCCAATTCAGCGCCTGCATCAAATGGTCTACCTATAACCATAAAGACACTGACTCTATCTGGTCTATCTGCCACTCTCTCTCTGCCTCTCTTTCTCTGACCCTGTCCTTCTCTTCATTTTTTCTTTTCCACCCAAACGATCAAGACGGATGGCAATCCAAAAGAGTCTGGGTCCTGCTTGGAGTTTCTTCCTCAACGAGGAGTATTTCTCCACCACTATCGCTTATGCTCTGGAGGGTTCAGTTGGGTTTCTCTGTCTGTTAAAGCACTTTGAAATGTCTGTTGCCATGATTAAGCGCTACATAAATAAAACTTGATTAATTGATGCTGTCTGGACCTGCAACCTACCTCGTCTCAATTGTCTTTTCTTCTCCTTAAGAACAGCCTTAATGTCCACCCACTGTACAGCACCTAGTGATGGTCCTCATGTCACTACAGACTTCCCGCACCAGGTTACACCCCAGCTGATTCACTAGTTTCTTCCTGTAGTACTCTTCTAAAGCAGAGTCTTCTTTCCTGCTGGATCTTCCTCATCTCCTCCTCATTCCCGCTCCTGGATGGCAATTTCTTCCTGTTCAGGACAGCCTTGACCTCCTTGGTTACCCAGGAGGTGTTGTTGGGGTAACGTCTGACTGTCCTGACAGGGACCACTGTGTCCACACAGGAGTTAATTTAATCCGTTAGACTGAGCCACCCCTTCTTCCCCATGGGACCACACAATAACATCACAGTTCGTGGTCTGGAATTAGTGCCTGAGCATCTCCTCAGCCTCCGAGGACCATTCTTTGTCCTGCCAGGTTGTTACTGGGAGCCTCTTCAGCAGTGGGATGGAGGTGGGCTAAAGATGGACTAGGCTGTGATCTGATTTACCTAGTGGGGGGAAGAGGAGGATTTGTATGCCTCCTTGGCATTAGTGTACAACAGTTCTATTGATCTGTTCCTCCGTGTGGGGCAGTCCACACACTGGATCATTGTAGGAAGTGTTGTGTCTTAGGTGATGTGATTGAAGTCACCTGAGATGATGAATAGTCTCTGGGTGCTGGGTCCAGAGAGCAGAGGTGGCAGTCCAGATGTCTTACGAGCTGTTTTCAGACTTCGCCCTGGGTGGAATGTAGACAGCCAGGACAATGACATGTGAAAACTAACCAGGTAGTACGGCCTGATGCTAGATCTAGATCCCATTTGCAAGGTGGCGCAACATACTTCCAGTTTTTTCACTGCACACAAACAATTCTACTGATATTAAACTAACCTCCTGTGGAATCCTAATCCCACATTCTTAAACATTTACGAGAATAGTATATGGATCCAGATCAGATACGTTGTCGATCGTAGGAGGATGTCATCATTTTGTCTAAACTTTGTCGGCGTTAACTGTGGTGGCAGGAGGAAATTTAATTCCCTTTTTCATCAATGGTCAAGAATGTATTGGAAACCATTGTGGATCCAGATGATGACCTCAAGTTATTGTGTCTTTACATGTAAAAACGCAAATAATAATATATATATATATATATATATATATATATAAACAAAATGGGAAATATATGTAGTGTATTGATCAGGTTTTGGCTAAAAATTCATCTTTTTATTGATATCAGTATCTACACAGAGGAATTTCATCTTATGGGAGGAGCTCACAAAAATTTCTGAGAAATTGTGTGGCTTGATTCCCAAACCAATAAATAACATGTAAGAGGAAATAAACTGTTGTGACGAGAATCTGTTTCTGATTTAACAGACATTCCAGGAATGAAGGAGTGGCACTTGTAAAAGCAGGTGATTTAATTATGTAATGAGTCTCATAAAGACGAATCGATGACCATCCAAAGAAAAGTCAACAGGAGAGTTAGGTTCAAAATGGGTTCAGAAATGTATTATTGAAAAATTAAAGGACTTTTTTGTTATTTCATCTTACAAATGATTGAATAAATGAATTTGTTTGTTTTAAAAAAATATCTATACCTTGAAATGTGTCAACCTATCACCGATAAGGAGCTCCAGCTCAACAACCACCTGTGATAATCTTCAATCAATCAATCAAGTTTTATTTATAAAGTGCTTAATCATGGCAACAGACATTTTGTCTTTGTTGAAAATACAGAACAAAGAAGAGGCGTGGAGAGAGATTCTACCTCTAGTGGTGAACTAAACCCGTCTCATCTGGAATGTCATCCTGAATGCTGTTTTTCCTTTTAAACTGGGTTGGGTCACAATAAAATGTTGTTGGTTTTTTATGAATCTCCCAAATAATCAAGCTTCAAGCATGAAAATAGTCTAAAATTACAAAATAAATGGTGAATTACAAACTAGACTAATGCCATTCTTTCTTTGTGACGTGAAAACACATGAAGACACTTAATTATTACCTTAAAATTTATCGAAACTTATGGACCATTCAAAAATGTTCAGAGTCATGTGTTACAAAAATAGTTTCATTGGTCAAAAAAAGAGCGCCTCCAGCGCTCAGGTATTAATCTGTCTGTTGTCAACAACCAGACATTAAAGTACAGGAGAGATCAAGTATCTCTATCTCCAGCAGTTTCCTCTTCATCATGATGAAGCTGACCCTTCAGTGCCTGAAGCTTTTCAGTGTCAAGCCTGCAATAATACTAGTAATGATTGTTCCATCACGCAGACAGTAAACTGTACTTCAGAGACAACATGTGGAAAACTCTCCATTAACAGTCAGTATGTCTTTAACACAACTTTTCTGTGAATTCTACAAATTTGTCTTCTTTCGACCAGCAGTATCTAACTCTCCTTTGGTTTTATAGCCCGTATAGGTACAAACACAACAGTGTCAAATGGGAGAGGATGTTTATCGTCTGTCAAGTTCTGAAAGCCTGGGGTTGGGCAAAGGTCAATCAGTATTGGCAATGTCAGTCAAAACATAAATCTTGAATGTTGCAAGACAACCAACTGCAACACTGGAGGTTTTACTGGTGAGTATGGCTGAGTAGAAATAGTCAATTCTCATCAGTGTTCTACGTTCCTCAGATAAATTTCTTTCTGTTCTGTTCCAGTTCCTCAGGTTCTGGCATTTAATGAACCAATATGTTGCCTTGATGCTAACTGCACTGGACAAGTCCAGTGTAGGGGAATACAGAACTGCTGCTTTCAAGAATCTGGTGAGACTTTGAAACCATAAGTTATAGATGAAGATTCTAATGCTCTCATATCACAGGTGTTGTTTGGACCCAAAATCGGTAGACCAAGGGAGAGGTCCACAATCATAGTTTGAATAAGCAAAATCCTACATCAGGGAGTCAGGAGTCGTGATTTTTTCTCTGACATGGTGCTCAGAATACCCCAGAATCCGTAGGGGTTTTTTCTGAACCACTGCTTCGGAGTCTGCTTCAAACATGGAAAAGCCACGTGACTGATGACATTCAACTAGTCACGTGCTTCATTCACAATCTGAAACAGTCAAGTGGTTCATTCACCAGCTCAACCAGTTTAGTGGTTCGGATCAGTAGGTGGGGATTTGAGACACTGGCGAGTCCCAGATGTGTTAAAATGAATGAAACAGCACGGTACACAGTCTATTGGGTCAATCCCAATTTGGTTAACGTTTGGATTGTGTAACAATATAAATATACTCATACAAATAATGATGGAAAACAAGTCAGTCAGAGTTCTGACTCTTAAATCACAAAACAGACCTTGTTTTTTCCCACTGGTCCTAACCCTCTCAAGTAAATCACACACAAAAACACATATGTACTGTATATATTTACATTACATATGCATGAAGAAGTAACCTATATCTCTTATTTTTTGAACTCTGCAAGAATCAATAATCTTCTTCTTTTCCTTTTTGGCTTTTCCCTTCAGGGGTCGCCACAGCGAATCAACCGCCTCCATCTAACCCTGTCCTTTGCATCCTCTTCTCTCACACCAACTACCTTCATGTCCTCTTTCACTACATCCATAAACCTCCTCTTTGGTCTTCCTCTAGGCCTCCTGCCTGGCAGTTCAAAACTCAGCATCCTTCTACCAATATATTCACTATCTCTCCTCTGGACATGTCCAAACCATCTCAGTCTGGCCTCTCTGACTTTATCTCCAAAACCTCTAACATGTGCTGTCCCTCTGATGTACTCATTCCTGATCCTATCCTTCCTGGTCACTCCCAGAGAGAACCTCAGCATCTTCATCTCTGCTACCTCCAGCTCTGCCTCCTGTCTTTTCCTCAGTGACACTGTCTCTAGACCAAACAACATCGCTGGTCTCACCACAGTTTTGTACACCTTTCCTTTCATTTTAGCTGAAACTCTTCTATCACACATCACACCTGACACTTTTCTCCACCCATTCCATCCTGCCTGGACACGCTTCTTCACCTCTTTTCCCCACTCTCCATTGCTCTGGACTGTTGACCCCAAGTACTTAAAATCCTCCACCTTCTTGATCTCTTCTCCCTGTAACCTCACTCTTCCACTTTGGTCCCTCTCATTCACACACATGTACTCTGTCTTACTGCGGCTAACCTTCATCCCTCTCCTTTCCAGGACAAACCTCCACCTCTCTAGCTTCTCCTCCACCTCGTCCCTACTCTCACTGCAGATCACAATGTCATCTGCAAACATCATAGTCCATGGAGATTCCTGTCTAACCTCGTCTGTCAGCCTGTCCATCACCATAGCGAACAAGAAGGGGCTCAGAGCTGATCCCTGATGCAGTCCCACCTCCACCTTGAACTCCTCTGTCACACCTACAGCACACCTCACCACTGTCTTACAGTCCTCATACATGTCCTGCACCGCTCTAACATACTTCTCTGCCACTCCAGACTTCCTCATACAATACCACAGTTCCTCTCTGGGCACCCTGTCATAAGCTTTCTCCAGATCTACAAAAACACAATGCAGCTCCCTCTGGCCTTCTCTGTACTTCTCTATCAACATCCTCAAAGCAAATACTGCATCTGTAGTACTCTTTTTTGGCATGAAACCATACTGCTGCTCACAAATGCTCACTTCTGCCCTTAGTCTAGCTTCCACTACTCTTTCCCATAACTTCATTGTATGGCTCATCAGCTTTATTCCTCTGTAGTTGCCACAACTCTGCACATCTCCCTTGTTCTTAAAAATGGGCACCAGCACACTTCTCCTCCACTCCTCAGGCATCTTCTCACTATCTAAGATCCCGTTGAACAACCCAGTCAGAAACTCTACTGCCACCTCTCCTAGACACTTCCAAACCTCTACAGGTATATCATCAGGACCGACTGCCTTTCCACTCTTCATCCTCTTCAGTGCTCTCCTCACTTCATCCTGGCTAATCTTTGCTACATCCTGGTCCACAACAGTCACCTCTTCTAGTCTTTGTTCTCTCTCATTTTCCACGTTCATCAACTCTTCAAAGTACTCTTTCCATCTTCCCATCACACTGCTGGCACCTGTCAATAGACTTCCATCCCTATCCTTAATCACCCTAACCTGCTGCACGTCCTTCCCATCTCTATCTCTCTGTCTTGCCAGCCTGTATAGATCAGTCTCTCCCTCCTTACTGTCCAACCTAGCATACAAGTCATCATAAGCTTCTTGTTTGGCCTTTGCTACCTCTACCTTCACCTTACGCTGCATCTCCCTGTACTCCTGTCTACTCTCCTCAGTCCTCTCAGTGTCCCACTTCTTCTTAGCTAACCTCTTTCTTTGTATACACTCCTGTACCTCCTCATTCCACCACCAAGTCTCCTTGTCTACTTTCCTTCCAGATGACACACCAAATACTCTCCTACCTGTCTCCCTGATCACATTAGCTGTAGTTGTCCAGTCATCTGGAAGCACCTCCTGACCACCCAGAGCCTGTCTTAACTCCTTCCTAAAGGTCATGCAACACTCTTCCTTTTTTAGCTTCCACCATTTCGTCTTCTGCTCTGTCTTTGTCCTCTTCATCTTCCTCACCACCAGAGTCATCCTACACACCACCATCCTATGCTGTTTGGCTACACTCTCGCCTACCACTACTTTGCAGTCACTGATCTCCTTCAGGTTACATCGTCTACACAAGATGTAGTCTACCTGTGTGCTCCTACCACCACTCTTATAGGTCACCCTATGTTCCTGCCTCTTCTGGAAGAAAGTATTCACTACAGCCATTTCCATCCTTTTTGCAAAGTCAACTACCATCTGTCCTTCTGCATTCCTCTCCTGGATACCAAACCTGCCCATCACTTCCTCATCACCTCTGTTACCTGCACCAACATGTCCATTGAAGTCTGCACCGATGACAACTCTCTCACTTCTAGGTATGCTCTGCATCACTTCATCAAAGTCCAACCAGAATTTCTCCTTCTCCTCCAGCTCACATCCTACCTGTGGAGCATACCCACTAACAACATTGAACATCACACCTTCTATTTCTAGCTTCAGACTCATCACTCTATCCGACACTCTTTTTACCTCCAGGACATTCCTAACAAACTCCTCCTTCAAGATGACTCCTACTCCATTTCTCTTTCTATCTACACCATGATAGAACAACTTGAACCCTGCTCCTAAACTTCTAGCCTTGCTACCTTTCCACCTGGTCTCCTGGACACACAGTATGTCTACCTTCCTCCTCTGCATCATGTCGACCAACTCTCTACCTTTTCCTGTCATAGTTCCAACATTCAACGTCCCTACTCTTAGTCCTATACTCTTGGCGCTCCTCTTCTCTTTCTTCGTGCGAACGCACTTTCCTCCTCTCCTTCTTCGACCAACAGTAATCCAATTTCCACCGGCGCCCTGTAGGTCAACAGCGCCGATGGCGGTCGTTGTTAACCCGGGCCTCGACCGATCCGGTATGGAAGTCATATGTTTGATTCGCATCTTTGATTTGGCAAAAGTTTTACGCCGGATGCCCTTCCTGACGCAACCCTCTGTATTTATCCGGGCTTGGGACCGGCACAATAAGACACTGGCTTGTGCCCTCTTGCGGCTACATTCTGCAAGAATCAATAATCATAAATCAATTTTGCTATAATTGTATGGCTACAATAGAACAAGCAAGGATGAAGTCAAAAAAATTAAGTTATATTCAGTTCTATTAAAAAATGTACACAATACAGGAAAGGTCAAAGTGTTAACCTTGATTTTTCATCTTCAGCATCCAATCCACTGTTTGGCTGCGCTTCTGACAACCTGTGTCTTCCCAGCCCGACTTTCATGTTAGACATTAATGCAACCTGTTGTGACTCCAGTTTGTGTAATGGGACTCCAAACATGACGGCTCCAATCAGCACAACTCCAACCACTGTTGCAACCACCAGCGACCCCAGTCTGTCTAATATGGCTCCAGCATTCAGGGATGTGTGTACCATCAGTCTGGGTTTGATCCCTCTGCTGCTGGGATGCTTTAATCTCCTCTAGAACAAGAAGGAACCTCACCAGCAGGTCCTCACGTATATTCACCATTATCACACTTTAAGAATAATCAGTCAGGGAACGTTTTGTGTGTTTCTAATGACGTATTTACAACCAGCCAGCCTTCAGAACATGCATCGCTCAGCAAGGTCAACACCACAAAACCTGCAGAATCAGAAGATATGTTTCAAACTCCATCAAAGAAAATGTTTGAACACTTCATTAGCGGTTGATCATCACCATGACAATGTGGCTTGACTGGAATCTGAAATTTGTGTCAAGCTGTTTGTTTATCTGCAGCAGTTTGTGAGCTAACACATTAAATATGATTTCAATACAGATGTAACTTTTTACGTTTTGCAAATATGTGAAATCTATTTGAATGACTGACCCTGAATGATCTCAAATAGATATTGGTGGTGGTGTGATGTATCCTCCTGTCTCCGGTGCTGGACTGAAACCTAATACAAATTGATCCTCTCCAAAGTGTTTTGTCTCGTCTTTCTGTTATATTGTGATGTTAATAAGGTCCTGTCTCTCTCTGGACTCGGGATTATTAGTCTGATATAAATTTTTCTGAACAGTGTTTTTTTGATGCTTTTATTGAAGCCGTTTGACTTTATGAGAATAAACATGTTATCAGTCACCATAAAAAAAGGTATTTTAGATTCTACATTCCTGTCAGCAGTGACAAGGACAGGTGAGGTGAGATCAGATGAGGTAAAGAACATTTACTGTAAATTGGTTCTTTACTATCTAGAGAAGAAATGTTTCCCAGTTTCAAGTTTATTTATTCTTCTATAGCCCAGATTCATAAAGAATGTCTCAAAGGGCTTTACAATCTGCACATGGACGATATCCCTCTGACCTTTGTGTACTGTAGCAGTACGACCCTCACATCTTCTTCTTTGACCCTCACTCAAAGAACAAAACACTAATTCAGGATGAGCAATGTAATCTACAGTCTGTAGTGTATTTTGATGTGTAAATATAACTGTAAATTTCTGATATGTGTTAATATGGCTACAATATATGAATATGTATGTATGCTATTTAAGTATTTATGTATGACCCCCCCGCTGCCACAATCACACAAATTTCCCCACCGTGGGACAATAAAGGTTTATTATTATTATTATTATTATTATAACGAACAACTCCCCCCAAAACCCTTTTAACAGGGGAAAAATTGGATGGGAGAAACCTCAGGAAGACTGCAGAGGAGGGACCCCTCTTCCAGGAGTGGACAGACGAAGCAATAGATATCGTATGTACAGATTAACAACACAATAATAATTACAATAATAAATGTATGACAAAGGCACGCTGATCCATCCAGTAGAGCGAGTTACCACCAGCCGATGTAGCACAGAGGTCACCGATTGCCGAGGATCCACCACTCTGAGGACAGACCAAACAGTGCCGAAGTCATTGATCTCAAAAAAAGTTATAGTTTAAGATTACTCTGCCAAAACCCAAAAACCACAACAGAACCAAATGAGGCAGAACCAACACTCCCCTAGTGGATGGTGAAACAGGACCATTGTGCAGCTTGTGATATGGCCACCCACTGAAGCAGACAGAAGTAGCCGATTGCCGATGATCCACCACAGAAAGCCTGAGAGAGAGAACAGGAGAAGGAGGGAGAGAGATAGAGAGAGCGGGGGGAGAGTGGCGCTAAAGGGACCAGAATAGCAGAGGATTAATGGGAGGCAGGGGCCTAACTAAGAAATCCTATGGCTCGTCGGCAGGACTAGGCTAAACCTAAACATTGAGACTGCCACCCCCGATATTACTTATATGTTAGGTAGAACAGATACGTTTTGAGTCTAGATTTAAAGACATCTACAGATTCAGACTGTCTAATACCTATAGGGGGATTATTCCACAAGAAAGGGACACGATAGGAGAAGACCCTCTGGCCAGCTGACTTCATTTTAACTCCAGGAACACACAAGAGACCTGTATTCTGAGAGCGGAGAGCCCTAGTCGGTGTATAAGGTTTAAATGCAACTGTGAAAATAACTAAGTTTAACGGGTCAGAGAAAACGTGAACCCCATAGATGTCAATTTTTCTCTGATCAACGGATTTCCGTCGATTTTAATTTGTTGATTCATCATAATCATCATCGTTATCATCATTGTTCTGTAGCCTTGTCAGCTTGCTATGGTTGAGAGGTGGGGGGTACACCCCAGCTCATTGCAGGGCCACAGACAAAAAGACAACCATTTCATGCAAACCTATGAACAATTTGTAGCCACCAATTCACCAAAACCCAATACTTGCCAAAGGGAAATTGAATGATTTAAGTGTTTTTGTTAACGGTTTGGCGATTGGGTGAAGTTGAAACAATTTAGATCAATGAAAATATTTGTAACATTTAACTTCACAAATTCACAGCCAGCACACCAGAAGGACGTGTAGAGACACAGACAGACAGACCATTGTGGTGGAATGTTTAAATATAATAAAATACACGCTACAGCAAATGCAAATGTGTTAGACGTTGACAGAGTCTCAGGGACTAGGGGACCTTGATGTCAGGCAGAGTGTTTGCTTTTCCTAGGCTCAGATGAGTATTGGCAGTAGACTTATCACCATACATGCATTGATGTCAGTTTGACATGGAGTTGGTTTGGCATGTGGTCAGTTGCTGGTGAGTCCAGTAACCGCCCACCACGTACACACACACAGGAGAGCTTGGCTATAAGAATCCGACAGACTTCAGTTAAGTTGAGTTGAGTGCCAGCTAGACTCCCGGGATGTCGTTACCAGAGATCTCGTTGGGTAAGTATCAGTTATATACTGTATATATTCACCAATCTTAAGTTCATTCCTTTCCATTGAATGTCCGTCAACAACACTCTTCCCTGCACAACAGAAAAACTCCCCACAGTTTTTACATCATCATTCCTACATAGAATTCCCACGCCCCACTACTCCACCTTGACTCCCCCTTAACCCACTCTTTTGAGAAGGTCTTTGAGTAGTCCTCATTTTTCAGGTGAGCCTCTTGTATGAGGCACAGGGTGAAACTCAGAGGGCTTAAATGTGAGAAAAAACATTGCCACCCTAAACACGAGAGGCTTGAGGAATGCGACCAAAAGAGCAATGTTATATGTCATTGTTTATCATGAACCCCGTCTGTCAAGTTCCTGTCTGCCCTGCCCCCTCCCCGTCTGTGTGCACCTGATCCCTGATTGTGTCCCCTGCACCTGTGTCTAATCACTTGCCATCAGCCCTGCTGATATTTCCTCTTTGTGTCTTGTCTCGTCGCCAGTTCGTTGATGTTCTTTGCTCTCATCCCAGTCTTTATTCACAGTCCTTGTCATAATTTATCGTGTTTGAACCTTGCTCGTTTTTTGACTTTGGCTTTTTGCCTCCCGCCTTGGATACCTCTGCCTGGTTTGACTGCCTTTTCTGTGTACCAACCCTCACTTGGAGTAAACCTTGTTTTTCTGAGTTACCGGTCCTTGTCGTGCACTTGAGTCCTGCCTTCCTGCGCTACGTTCATGACAGCACCTTTATATGCACAGATCTTAAGATCTTACATGACGGTAAAACCTCAATTTCGTGTACATTTGAAGAATGATACTGATGGATATGATGGTACCCCGCCCTTAAGGGCCAGCCCCGGAAGGCCCAGGCACGTCAGGGTGGGCGGCATGAAAATCCCGGATGAGGGAGGGGTCCATGACGAACTGGGACAGGAACTGGGAGTGCTCCTCAGGCCCACAGCCCTCCCAATTGACTAGGTACTGGACCTCCCCTCCCCGACGGCGAGCAGACAGGAGTCGCCGAATGGTGAACACCGGTTCGCCATCAATGAACCAGGCGGACAGAGGGGGTCTGGCCAGTGGATTGAGAGGACTGGATCTGACAGGCTTGACGTGGCTGACATGAAACGTGGGGTTGACTTGCATTGACCTTGGGAGCTTCAGCTGGACTGTGACCGGATTGATGACTCTGGTGATGGGTAACGGGCCGACGAAACTGGGAGCGAGTTTCTTGGACTCCACCCGAAGTGGTAAAGTACTTGATATATAACCACACCTTCTGTAACGTGGGGCGGTTGTTCTCTTACGGTCTGCGGCTGCCTTGTAGACTGCAGTTGGAGGTTCTAGCGGGCCCGCTCCTAGGTTCTCCTACAGAGTTTCCCCATGGCCAATGCAGAGGGCACCGAAGACTGCGGGTCAATAGAGGGAAACAGATGGTTGGTGACCATGAACAGTATGGAAGGGAGGCAAACCAGTGGAAGCAGAAGAGTATTGTGGGCAAACTCAACCGAAACCAGTTTCTCTGACCAGGTGTCGGGGTTCTGGGACGCCGTGATGCATAGGCCGGTCCCCAGGTCCTGATTGAGGCACTCAGTCTGCCCACTGGTCTGCGGATGAAGACCGGAGGAGAGGTTGACCATGGCGCCCAGCAGGCTGCAGAACTCCTTCCAGAGCCGCAAGATAAACTGAGGGCCACGATCAGAGATGATGTCCTTGGGGAAACCATGAATCCGAAAGATGTTTAACATCATGACCTCTGCCGTTTCTTTGGCTGAGGGGAGTTTGGGGAGAGCAATAAAGTGAACCATTTTTGAGAGTCTGTCCACCACCATCAGAACCACAGTGTTACCGTTTGAGGGGGGAAGCCCGTGACGAAGTCCATGGAGATGTGGGACCAGGGACGTTGAGGGATGGGCAAGGGCCTGAGTTCTCCTGAAGGCCTCTGGTGAGAGACTTTGTTACTGGCACAAATGGGGCAAGCGTTGACATAGTCAATAATATCTTTCCCCATCTTGGGCCACCAAAAATGTTGTACCACAAACAAGGTCTTATTGATACTAGGGTGACAGTCTTATTGGTATGAGCCCAATGAATCACCTCCACCTGAGAGCCTGAACAACAAAGCTTATCATCTGGACACTCTGGGGGAATGGTGACACCATGGGCCGCTGCCTTAACTTTGCCCTCCACTTCCCAAGAAAGTATAGCAACAAAGCATGTCTCACAGCAAATAAATATGGTCTTGGGTTCAGGGTCAATATGATCATGAGCAAACATACGAGAGAGGGAATCAGGCTTAATATTCTTAGACCTAGGTCAATAGGTCTAAGATAGTTCTTGGGGTCATTGACCTTAGACCTAGGTCAATACGAAAGCATGAAGTCAAAGCGACTGAAAAAGATAGCTCACGTAGTCTGTCTAGTATTCAGCCTCTTAGCGGTCTTTAACCCTCCTGATGTCCTCTGGGTCAAAATGACCCATCTTCACTAAACCCCCAATATAAGCAGCTTAATTGAATTTTAAACACCAAATTTCATATTGCTTGAAGAAACAACTTGTCCTTCACCACAATATGTGTGATATAGTTCTCCCTCTTCACTTGTATTTCTATAGCTTAAGGAAAAAAATGTGTGAAAAGGAGTTTTGGATGCATTTTTATTCATTCCAATGTCTAAAGTTTTTTTCTTTTTCCTCCAGTAAACCATTTAAGACAATAATATAAAAAATAGCCCATTCAACTAATTAGCACATGTAGTGCAGTATGGAAGTGCACAGCCTTTGCAGATATATTTCTTAGACCTGCAGCACACAGTATGTGTTTTACAGTCCTTTTGAGGGCAGAACTGACATCTCTTCTTACTTGCCCTAGCTGGGGAAGTGGCTGTGGTAGCTGGATCCTCAGGTTTATCAGGAGCTCCTGCACTCTGAATAACTTTCACAACCGCTGCTGAGGCTTCTGTGCGGGAGACATGCTTCCTTTTCTCAATGAGTGGAGTTACAAGTGCCTTTCCTAGCTGCTCCAGGAACATGTTCATGATGACTCAACCAGTAAATCAGGAGCAAGGTGACAGGAGAAGTAAGAGAGATCTTCACACTATGTGGGAGTGGACAGGAACAGTAATTATTTCTGAAGGGATTAGAGAGATGGAGACAAAATGTGAAATAAGTGTTGAATTAAATAAAACCATTTTATGTAGGATGAAATCAGGGAAGGAGAAAAGGTTAGGAAGTACATCCCCTCTCAGAAGCCGTCTAGTGACTCGATTCGTAACGCAATCCTCCTCAAAAGATACAAAAACTACAGGAAATGGAAACTTCCCGTTGTGTGATTGGAGAATACATTTTGAAACTGGGGGAGACGGGAATTGTTGGGATGAGAATAGTGAGGTTAAAGTTCATGTAGGGAAGGACGTCTGGGTCTACGAGTGTACCAGGGAAACGGTGAGTGATAAGACTCCAACTAGAAGACCTACAGTTTGCCAGGACAACTTCCCCCGCGAAAACAAAAACTGCCACAAAGCTAACTACACTCAGCACAACAGCTTCCCCAACCACCGCTAAGGTTTTTGGAAAGGCCACAACCCCTAGTCAAAATATTATTGATAATGTGACAACACTAAATCCAGATAGTACAATTAGTCCAACTACTGCTACTGTGAAAATAACGTCAGCCCCCGTTTAATAAAGAAATCACAGTAATACCCATCACTGGAATAGAGACCAGTGTTGATGACGACTGGGACAGTGTGGAGGACCTAAATGCCCACACTGGAGAGAAGAGGTCAGGAAGTGGTGTTTAAACCTCAACAGAGAAGTGTGAAACCAGCTTTTGATGACCTTTGAGTGTGTAAAATGTTTGGAACACTTTTTTGTACATTTATCTCAAATAACACGTCACCAGATAGAACATTTTCTGTTTCTATGAGAAAACTTGAAGCTTTGAAGTTTGAAATGAATGACAATGCTGGTAGAGGTGGAAGCATTCAGTGGGATGGGCTAGAGGAAATTTTTGGAAAATGGGGAGCCGTTTTGGCTAAATCAGGGATAATTATACTGATAATACTGATCCTATTCTCTTTTTTTTTTACATGTTGCATCGTGCCTATCCTGAGGAAATGGTGTGTGAGAGCAATGGACAAGAGGCTGAACCTCATTAAGGACACACAGGACGCACAAATGCTAAGTATGCTAACGGCTGGTGAACTGGTGCTCGGAATTCTTCTGACGCAGAGGAGGGAGAACATGCCAGATGTGTTCACAATCTCCAACGATGAGGAAGAATGATGGACAACCACATACGGATACATCACCAGGATATCCAATCACACCCTACTAACTAAACTTCTTCCCTGGAGTCTCTGTGCTCTATGTCCTCACAGGTTTTTTTTCAGATTCACCCCTCATCCACCCATCTGCTATGGACCTGCTCTTCCCATTCCACCAGTACCACTAACCTAATCATCGGCTGGGGTCCGACTTCCTTTTCCCTCCGCGCCCCCATACTGTTCCACCCCTCATCCACCCATCCAATGTGGACCATCTGCTGTGGACCTGCACCTCCCATCCACCAGTATCACCCCTCACCTAACCATCGACTGGGGTCCTGCTGCCTCTCTTCTTTCGTGTCATCTTACTGTTCCACCCCTCATCCGCCCATCCGCTGTGGACCTTCCTCTGTGGACCTGCACCGCCGACCCCACCAGTATCACCCCCATCTCTCCATGTGCTGTGGACCTTCTCCTCCGAGCCCACCAGTACCACCCCTCAACTATCCATTGGCTGGGGTCCCGCTTCCTTTCTTGCTCCGTGCCGCCATACAGTCATCCACGCAGCTGTAATTGTGCCTTGACTTTAACAACCTTAACCATATTGACTCTGTCTCTATCTGACCTATCTGTCACTCTCTCTCTGTCTCTCTCTCTCCGACCCTGTTCTTATCTTCCTTTGATTTCTTTTCCACCCAACCGGTCGAGGCGGATGGCCGCCCAAAAGAGTCTGGTTCCTGCCCGGAGTTTCTTCCTCATCGAGGGAGTTTTTCCCCGCCACTGTCGCTTATGCTCTGGAGGGTTCAGTTGGGTTTCTCTGTCTGTTAAAGCGCTTTGAAATGTCTGCTGCCATGATTAAGCGCTATATAAATAAAACTTGATTGACTGATTGATATCACTGACATTATTCTCACCATTCTGTGTAACCATTGTTACATCATCAATTTTATCATCATCATCAGTTTAATTGTTCTGTTTTAATCATTTTATATTCATTTTTATGTCTTAATATTTTAAAGAAAAAAGCATATATACACATTCTATATTCAATGTTGTGTTCTATAAAAGGAAAAGGATTCATTGTGTAAGGTCGCCCAAAGGAAAAGGGGCCGATGGGGGGCTTTTCCTGGTTAAAGACAGCCGCCAGGTCTTTCACCCCCATCAGGGGAATGGAGATAGATAGATAGAGATAGATCGATAGATCGATAGATACTTTAATAATCCCGGAGGAAATTGCACATATCCACTGCTCAGGCAAACACCAAGAAAAAACAAAAACCAAACAGGACAAACCACAAGACATACACTACACTAACAGACACATGTAGGATGAACAGGACATATACTAAACTATAACTACAATATAAACAGTAACAAACAAAAAGTTAAATATAAACAGTATAAAATTAAAATAAAATTTAAATATAAACAGTATAAAATCAAATGAAATCCATTCAACCGCGTGCTGACCTCGCCACCTCCCCCCCGCTCCTCCTGAGAGAGTCATTGTACCTCCTGATGGCACGGGGCACGAAGGAGGACCTCAGCCTCTCTGTGGAGGCGCTGTGTGACAGCAGTCTGCCGCTGAAGGTGCTTCTCTGCTGGGAGAAGGTGGTGTGCGGGGGGGGGGGGGGGGGCTGGTGTTGTTCATGATGGCCCTGAATATTGACATGGTCCTGCTCCCCAGAACTGTCTCCAGAGTCCAGGCTCAGCCCGACCACTGAGCCCGCTCTGCGGATGAGTCTGTTAAGACGGTCCATATCTCTTTTCCTGGCCCCCCCACCCCAACACACAATGGTGTATGACAGCACACTGGAGACTACAGACTGATAGAACATGAAGGAGCTTAGGACAGATGTTGAAGGAGGCCAGCCTCCTCAGGAAGTACATCCTGCGCTGCCCCTTCTTGTACACACAGTCCGAGTTGAGTGACCAGTCCAGTCTGCTGTCTAGCTGCAGTCCCAGGTACTTATAGTTTCCTACCACCCCCACCTCACTGCCCTCAATGATCACTGGTTGTGGAAACGGGGGTGCCCGCTGGAAATCCAGCACCATCTCCTTCGTCTTGGAGACGTTGAGCTGGAGCTGGTTCTGCTGGCACCACTCCACAAAGTCAGCCACCAATGCCCTGTACTCCACCTCATCACCCTAACAGATACATGCCACAATCGCAGTGTCATCGGAGTACTTCTGTATGGGGCATGTATCCGAGTTGTGCTTGAAGTTTAATGCGTAGAGGGTGAAGAGAATGGGGGAGAGCACGGTCCCCTGTGGTGCCCCCGTGCTGCTGGTCACCATAGAAGACAAACAGTCCCCCATATGGACGTACTGGGGTCTGTCCGTTAGGTAGTCCGTGATCCAGCTCACGAGGTAGGGGTCCACAGCCATGGAGGTCAGTTTGTCCTGCAGGAGCCGGGGCTGGATGGTGTTGAAGGCACTCGAAAAGTCAAAGAAGAACACCCTGACGGCACAGACCCCGGTGTCCAGGTAGGAGAGCACACGGTGGAGGAGGTACAAGACAGCATCGTCAACCCCAACCTTGGCCTGATAGGCGAACTGGAGAGGGTCCATGGCACCCTGCACCTGTGGACGCATGAGCTCCAAGACCAGTCGCTCTAGGGTCTTCATTACATGGGGGGGTAAGAGCGACCGGTCGGTGGTCGTTGAGCTCAGTAGGGCGTCTTTTCTTGGGTACCGGGACGATGCAGGAGGTCTTCCACAGTGACGGGACCCTCCCTAGCCGCAGACTGAGGTTGAACAATCGCTGCAGGGGGTCCCCTAATTCCAAAGCACAGGCTCGGAGGAGTCTTGGGGAGATCTTATCCGGTCCAGCCGCCTTATAGGGACGGAGCCTCCGCAGCGTTGTCGTCACCAGGTCTACAGTGATGACGGTCTCGGTCGTGGTGGGAGCAGGAGGTCGTGGCGAGGTTGGAAGCTTCGCAGCTCTTGGAGTGGGCTCGGGAGAGTGGCAGGGGCAGGGGCGGTAGGAGGAGTGGCAGGGGTGGAAGGAGAGGAAGCACAGGAGGAGGGAGCATCAGTGGAGGGGTCTGCAGGGCTGGGAGAGGCCTGGGACGAGGAGCCGGGAGTGGTGGGGGAGCTGAACCGATTGAAAAAGCTGTTTAGTTCATTCGCTCGTTCACTGTTCCCCTCCACAGGGCTGCGCCCTTTCCCGATTAGTTATGTTAGTATATTCATGTTAAGTTCAGTTTTTTCACTTATCACTATGTTTAGAGTTCACAGAACCATATATTTAACCTTAAACTTACAGCGCCACCATCCTAGTCACACACATATACACATACGTGTTGATTCACCATACATTATTTTAACAAGTAGTTTATGATTATCTCATAAAGAGGAGGGATTATGTGGAAGCGGAATAATGCATACGTAGGTCACATTTCAAATCAGAGGAGACACATTTTCAAGTTTGGCAGTGAATAACCAGATTGTCCAGAAAACAGGAAGAGGGTCAACCTGACACAGAATGGTGGCTTAGATTTGGATGTTCGCCTGGAAATGGAATATTTCCTGTTTTCCCAAGAAAAGACACACACACCTCTGACACACACAAGAATGAAGGACTGACTATAAAAGCGTCAGGAGATGTGCATCCAGGGGCTTTTCCCGATTGATCTGTACTGATGATCTGAGAATCAATAAAAGAATTCCTGTTTTGGCTGTAAAACCATCCTCTTTGTCCTTTGGTTTCATTTTGGTGCTTTGCTGGATCAAACACTCTCACCACACCGGTAGGTGCTTATATAGAGTGTTCACCCCCTGACATCATCCTCAGAAACACTTTTTAATGACTCACTTTTTCTCTCCAGCTTCACTTCCATCTTCACTCTGTGCTCAGCGTTTTGAATGTCTCTCCCTAGTAGATGCTATTCTTTTTTTGCTAGTGGCAAGTAGCCAAGTTAAATATTGTACAATGGGGGGCCTTGTTACCTCCTGTGTGTGAGAAACACATACATGCTGCACAAATTAAGTATGAAATATGTGCCTGAACTCAACAGTAAACAGGTCGTTCTCTTCAACTGGACTGAATAACAATGAATAGAATCCACTAATCTTCATGCTCTGGCCTTCCTTATATTTATCTTTATTCTCTTCTCTCCTCAAACTTGCCTGTCGTTGCATGAAATAAAAAGAAAGCAACCCTAACCCGTTATTTTGTGGATGTTATAATTTGCTCCTGTTCATTATTTTTTGTTAAACATAATTTTATTGGCCAGTTTCTTGGGTGCCCTTCCTATTGTCTGTCTCCATCGGTGAGAATCACCCCATCTATATCTGCCTACTTCAGAAAGGTGCGTATGAACATCCACACAGATCCGGATCTACAACGTCATTGGAAAGATTAGGGAGCTCTGGAGCCAGGACAAGAAATCAACATCCTGTTCTCATTGACCCTTCACCAAAAGGTTAAAAAGCTTTGCTTTTGATGCTACAGTTTTTATGAAGACTGTCAGGACAAGTTAGATATCGGTCCCAAAGTGTGTGTGTGTGTGTGTGTGTGTGTCCTCACAGCGACAGTACACGAGTCATCTTTTGTTTTCCTGCAGGATGTCGACCGAGGAGAACGATCATATTTGCCAGCTGAGATGCAGAGGAGTTTGGATTGCAGAGATCCACAGAATGGGCAGAGGTTTAAATGCACTACTCCGTGCATCTCACACACACACACACACACACACACACACACACACACACACACACACACACACACACACACACACACACACACACACACACACACACACACACACACACACACACACACACACCTTCTCAACAGGATAATTCCAAGGTGCTTCAGGAGAGAGCAGTTTTCTACATCAACACAGACTCTGCCATTGAAGGTGGAAGCCTGAATTTCAAACAAGTTGAGCTTGAATTAGTTTGATTTGGCTCATTTGGGATTATGTGTCTTGATTGCAGGTATGTACACACTGAGGGCTGACTGCACTCCGTCGCTACGCTTTGGTCACCAAGCAGGTGAGACGTTTCAACATACAAAATAAATGGTGTGACAGAAATTGAATTTATGAAATTGATCTCATCTCCCATCATCGCATCTTTAGCTTTATTCCTGTTATTCCATGCTTGATTATTTATTTCACTCTTCTTTTCTGTTTGCATTTAGATGGACAGTCCAGAAGGTGGAGAAGAGGGACTGTCTTTGTATGAGACACCTGGACAGGTGACCGTCATGCACCCAGGTAAAAGCCTCACAATCACTTGTTTGCTTCGTTTGAGTCAAAAAACCGTTAAAACAAGAAAATCACAAGACCACAGTTCAAGTGCGACCAAACTTTGACAGCTGCAAGAGCTGCTATCAGAGGGTCGCAGAGGTCAACATAAAGATTTCAATGGGAGATAAGATGACCTGTGTAAAGGTGAGGGTCACTGCTTCAGTGCAGTGGATGCAGTGATTAATATGGTGGACTAAACGTATTTCTCTGGGCATGAAATACTTAAAGTACGCACACAGCAGAGATGACCCGTATAGAGTCTCCTTTGGTGAGTGGGTTTCAGCGGCTGTGTGCTGCCAGAGGCCGTTTCCAGGTCGTCTGACTGTTTCTCTGTTCTCAGACGCTCTGTTTTCTGCAGCAAAGAATTTTACAGTTGCATCTTGGGACTTCCATGAGCGCCTGCAGACCCTCAACGGAGCAGAGTAAGAGCTGCAAACCACATTATGGTTTATATTACATTCTGAGGGATTTCTTTTTGTCAACATGGCAATTTGTGTGCATGTGTGTGGTGTGTGTGTGTGTGTGTGTGTGTGTGTGTATCCTTGCTTTCCACCTGGTGTCAAAGACAACAGCTTCCGGTGGCTTGGTCTGCTGCGACGTCATGGTGTAGAGCGTATCGGGAGAGTGATCGACAAATCTGAAGCCTTACAGAAAATTACAGGCATTTAAACGATCTAGAATTAGTATTGTGTACACAGTGAAAGCAAACCAAAATCTAGAAAATAACACAGTGGACTATTCCAGCTATTACTAAAGATAATTAAGGTTGGACATTCATTTTTAACATTTTGGCTGAATCACAAAAACATCAGCAATAGAAACTACAGCTGAAGTGAATAAGTATCCCACCAATACTTCTTCATTTCCCAGTGTTTACACTCGACAAATTAGTGTTTACTCTGTGCACAACAGTTACACAATTCAACTGTGCATATTGGAAATAGTTCTTCAACGTAGGACACAAAGTTTCCAGCTTTGGTGTTTTGGGTCATATGAGAAAAGCAAAGATAACATTGATATAAACCTTTATTGCATCTGTGTTAAAACAATGAAAACACCACAGGAGACAAAGAAACATGCCGGGATAACCTCCACCTCATCATCACTGTCAGTCTTCATTGATCCATAGCTGGAAAGAGGCCCCTCCCACTTGTTCTCTTCATTCCTCTGCCTTAAGATGGTTTTCAATTAGTCCAGTACATGTAGTCCTGACCAATAATAATAGAGTAGGGCTTTTCCCTTCAGGGGTCGCCACAGCCAATCAGTGTCCTCCATCTAACCCTGTCCTTTGCATCCTCTTCTCTCACACCAACTACAAACTCTTTCACTACATCCATAAACCTCCTCTTTGGTCTTCCTCTAGGCCTCCTGCCTGGCAGTTCAAAACTCAGCATCCTTCTACCAATATATTCACTATCTCTCCTCTGGACATGTCCAAACCATCTCAGTCTGGCCTCTCTGACTTTATCTCCAAAACCTCTAACATGTGCTGTCCCTCTGATGTACTCATTCCTGATCCTATCCTTCCTGGTCACTCCCAGAGAGAACCTCAGCATCTTCATCTCTGCTACCTCCAGCTCTGTCTCCTGTCTTTTCCTCAGTGACACTGTCTCTAGACCAAACAACATCGCTGGTCTCACCACAGTTTTGTACACCTTTCCTTTCATTTTAGCTGAAACTCTTCTATCACACATCACACCTGACACTTTCCTCCACCCGTTCCATCCTGCCTGGACACGTTTCTTCACCTCTTTTCCACACTCTCCATTGCTCTGGACTGTTGACCCTAAGTACTTCAAATCCTCCACCTTCTTGATCTCTTCTCCCTGTAACCTCACTCTTCCACTTGGGTCCCTCTCATTCACACACATGTACTCTGTCTTACTGCGGCTAACCTTCATTCCTCATGTCAGAGCGTTCAAGAGCTGAAACAGAATAAGTTCAAAATGTTCCTTCATAACTTTGTATCATAAACAAACGTCATTTGATCACAACAGCGCAACTTTTCGAAGATATGACTAAGTAAGATTTCTGCTACAGCTAGCATAAACAGCTCGACAAGCGGGCGTTGGACAAACTAAACTGAAAGTTCAAAGTACAGTACTGCCAGGTCAGGTTGAACTTCCGCTCTGCCAACAACGTCCTGATTCCTGAGCACACAGAGAGGTGCTGTTAAATCCCATCCTTACTGACAGTGATGCTTTCGGAAGCATTTCATGTGGCAAGATGTCACAACAATTTGAAACAGTTTTTAAAATGAAGCTTACTCAGATGATTCGGAACATTCATGAGTTATATTCACGTTGAAAAGAGCTCTGGCAATCGCTTGGTGGTACGTTAAGGAGGGTTTGACTCATTTGAAGATTTTTATCGACAAACATGGAAATATAACACGAACGTAGCCGCTGCACTGCAAAAAGGGAATTTCAAGAAAGTAAAAAAGCTTGTATCAAGGAAATCAGTTTTCTTTTTGGACAAAAAATAAGACTTATCTTGTCAAGCATGTTTTGCATTAGAAAAATAATCCCAGTTTAAGAAAGTATGGCTAACTTTTTCTTAATAAGATCTCCCAGCTAATTTTAAGCTAGAATGAACCAGTAACAGGGTATAAAAATATTTTACAATAAAACTCAGTGAAGCAAAAAGATTATTTGCCTTAGTTTAAGAATAAGACCACTTGTATGAATTCTCAATTTAAGAATGCCAAGAAACTAAAAAATGAAAGGTTCTTTATTTTCATTTGTTATGTTGCACAGGCCACCTGGACCTGGAAGACCCTGATGACAGAGGGCTGGTCTATACAACATAGTACGACTATCCATGCTGGACAAAATCTGCATGGCTCACAAACAAAACACAATGACCAAACTGAAATGACCCCCAGCTGCATTCTGAATCACAGTGAATGGTTTATGCAGTAAGATCCTGCTATTCGTGAACTGATTGCTGATCTGCTGTTTTATCATTCAGATTCAAGTTATTTTGACACATGAAAAGAAACAACCAAGAAAAAACAACATGGGAGGCCAACACATTAAACAGTGCCTTTTACAGTTCGTCAGATGAGGCTCTGTGTAGCTCAAGCACATCTCCCAGATACTATTTCAAAGGAACCAATGTAACTTCCTTGTGAGTATAACTAATATGGAGTAATCTACCAGACTGTCAGCCGTTATCAGTTCGGCTGCTTGTGCCATGTTTGGAACCTCTATTGTGTTTGCCATGTCATTTCTATGGTAACAAACAGTATTACGCTGCTGGAACTCAAAACAACATAATGATGAGTCAATTCATAGGATCAGGAATGAGTACATCAGAGGGACAGCACATGTTAGAGGTTTTGGAGATAAAGTCAGAGAGGCCAGACTGAGATGGTTTGGACATGTCCAGAGGAGAGATAGTGAATATATTGGTAGAAGGATGCTGAGTTTTGAACTGCCAGGCAGGAGGCCTAGAGGAAGACCAAAGAGGAGGTTTATGGATGTAGTGAAAGAGGACATGAAGGTAGTTGGTGTGAGAGAAGAGGATGCAGAAGACAGGGTTAGATGGAGGCGGTTGATTCGCTGTGGCGACCCCTGAATGGAAAAGCCCAAAGGAGAGAAGAAGAAGAAGAAGATGAGTCAATTACACAGATATTGCTCACAAGTCCAAGTTCAGGTAAATCATTAGAATTAACAGCAGTGACAAGTAATGTCTTCTCCCGTATTTATTTATTACCGTTTAGATTAATCCATTTCACAGACACTGCATTGTTTATGTCATCATTTCCAAGGAAAGCCCTCATTTTTCTCTTAAATATGACATGTTGCGTATTTCTGATGCTGGTCCTAATGCACACGCATTCAAAAAATTGGGTGTTCGGAATGACTTGCATTTTGACAACATTCATACATTTGATTATGTCTTATTAAAGACCTGCAAACAGTTCTAAAATTTAGTTTTGAGGCCCACTGTTTGAAAAAACAATGTTTTGATTCGAATCTCATGCACATGTGACGGATCATTGGTCCCAGGAATTCTATCTGTGATGGAGCATGAATCAAATAATGCTGTTTTGGGGTAATGTTGTTATCAGGGAAAAGATTTTTCATGTTTTAAATGCTGTTGAATTAGTGTTTTCACCTTGCTAGTTGTCTGTAGACCAATGACAGGAGCAAACAAAATCTGAACAATTTCTATGAGTTCAAGAATTATTTTGTGGTATTCATCATCTTTGACTGTATCAATAAGAAATGACAATATTTTCAGTAGAACAATCATTTGACCTGAGGACTGCTTCAACTTATTATCACTTGAAGCTAATGTGCTGTAAGTTACAGGGCTTGGTGTGTCTCTGACATCAAGTGGAGAGTAGGAAAATCCAGTTAATGCAGTATTGAGGTCATCCAAGTCTAGTTGACCTAAAAGTGTTTTAACACACACTTTATTTCTAATGGAGCAATGCCTTCAAGGATTATATGCATCATATCCTGAGGTGTTTGTTGGATTAAGTTAAAGGCTGGAAATTTACCAGTTGGCTCCTTCTGTTGATGCCAAATGTAGTTTTTAAACTGTTTAAGATACTCAGTATTTGCCTTCTCAATGTCACCACACCGCCGAACATGTCTTTCTAGTGTCCTGAGCTCAAAGTTGTCCTCGTCAAAATACATTTGCATGTCCTCAAACGAACATTCACACTATAGGCAAAACCAACACCCTCTTTAAATCCACAAAGCTCATGTTGTGCTAAAGTGTCTCCACATATCGAAACCAAAGCTCCACATATTTCACGTTCACCGTTCCTTGTTTGAATATTAACACCACCTTATAGCTTTACCAAGTCCTCATACAACCTCCCCAAAAGTCCATCAACTCCACATTCAGACAGCTCGCTCTTCTTTGCAGTGGCAAGTAGACGGATTGCAGCTAGTTTTGATCTATATTTTGATTGTTTCCCAATGTATAATAAAACATTAGCAGCTTATTCTTGGAAGCATGAGATCCAAGTGGGCTGCAAATTTCAATTTCATCAGAGTGAATGATTATCTGTAAAGCAGAGGGTGGGGCCGAAAATAAAGGGTGTGATTTCATGAACTCTCCATCAATGATGTCATACAAATACCCACTTCTGCATTTCTGTAGCCAATCTGTCATTTCCAAAACTTTTGGATGGGACAATAACTGTTCTAAACTTTTGATCCGAGGTATGTAATGAAAACGTTTGGGTTTTGTGGAGAGGACCTTTGTTGACCCTTTTTTCTGTAAGCAGGCAGTATACCCAACAGAAACCTCCTCTGACTCCACAAAATTGAAATTCTCCTTAATCACATTGTCCTGTCTGTATGTTGTCACAACAGAGGCAAATGGCTCCTCGATCTGGTCAAATACTGCCATCGCTTCCTTTTCAAGTTCACTTCCTTGATGTTGCTGGGATACAGTTTGTAGTTGACTCCTTAGATCAGTCACCAACAGAGCTTGGTGTTGCTGCATTGATGCCAAAACGTCATTCAAACCTCGAAACACAGGCAAGAAAGGAGAGCATGTCCAGTTTTACAATTATTTAAAATTATTGAGTAATGCTCCCTATAGGGAAATTACCATACAACCCCTTTTATAAAGATTAATAAGAGTAACATCAACACAGCAATGTTTTTCAATGAATTGATAAGGCATTAAAAGTAAATTCAAAATATGGATTCATCTTAACTAGATAGCAGAGAGTAAATACAACGAATACAAGCCTTATAAAATATCACATCTCACAGATACAGTTTACGTAGCAGCTAAGGAAGACTAAATGGATAAATAAGTCTACAAGAAAAGTTTGATTGTAAACATCTCACTATTTTAAACACAATGTTTTAAACTGAAGACACGATGCAGTATAGATGTACGAGATTCAGAGAGAGGAAGGCCTATGCCCAATACAGTTCACAGCAAAAACACTCCAGGCTACTACCTTTGACCTCATTTCCAAGATTGGACTTGTAATGCAGATAATCAACAAAGCCACAGATGAAATAAATGTAATAGTGTTGTATGGAGACAAACCTGTGAAAGATGGTGTTTTTCTCTTGCAGTCAACATAATAGCAGTAGCTTGTCTGGTCAAAGTGTCACGCCTGGAAAATTCAGTGTTTAAAACACACTGCTGTCACTAACACAGAAATGCTGTCATAAATCAGCATTTTATAACAATCAAATTCAGATTGTGTTTGTCTCAGCATACCAAAACCAAAGACTAATGACAGGGCTTAGCTGAATATAAGACAGTGTTTTTTGCATTGAAATGAGACTGAAAAAGTGGGGTCGTCTTACGTTCGGGGTCTAGACATTATACCCATTCACAACACTAGATGGCGCCAGATATATTTAAAGCGAATGCTGAACTGATCTCCCCAGTCCAAAGCGACCCCCTGTCACGAAGAAGAAAAATAAAAAATAGCGGTAAGAAAGAAAAGAGAAGAAAATAGGAGAAGAGAAAACAGAAAATGGAGAAACGTAGCGACAATGTGGAGAAAAGTGGGTTGAAGATCGTCCAGGTTAACCGGCGGCTGAGGAGAAGTTATGATGCAAACTTCAAGATGATGGTGATAAATGAGGCAGATTATTTTCTGTATAAAAATTAAATTTGTGTTCAAAAAGTCTTTTTTTCAAACTTGAGTCTTGAAAAAGAGGGGGTCATCTTATAATCAGGGTCGTCTTCTATTTCGGGCCAATGCGGTAGTTGTCTACTGAAGGAAACAATAGGATTACCTTTCATTGACATGATGCAGAAGAGTCAAGTACAGCAGGACATGGAACATCGGGAATATTTGAAGTTATATTTAAGGTACCATCAACAGTCTGGGACAAAGCAGGATGACTTGGAGAGGTACAGGTGCCATGATCAAAGCCAGAGTACGAAGATGCAGTGTCAAGTGCTCCAAAATGTTGTGGAGACACCGCTGACGGACGGGGCTGCATTACATCTTCAGCTTGCACGTTTCCCACCACTCTTCATCCCTTTGATGCTCTGTTTTCCACGTCGCTTCCTGAGTGCACACACGTTACCGTTCACTGCTGATGAGGCTTTCCGGCTTGAGGTCGCTGTTGCTCTTCTCTCTCTCGGTGACCGGCCGCCACTTTCCAGGTGTTCCTGGTGGTTTCTTCGAATGTGATACCATAGTGAGTTGTACACTCGATACTCTTTGGAACAACCATCGATTCCGCAAACAACACAAAAATCTGGACTACGACTGAGCAGAATTTATAGGACTCAATAAAGATCTGAGAGTGAGAGCCACAAACACACAGCATATAACACAGCGCCAAATCATTGTCCCTCCTGTTTGTAGCCTACATTAGCCACGTGCCGTGTACCGCTTCTGCTTCTGAACCCTAGATGACCTGGTGACACATCATGTGATACCAAGGGTAAGTACTGTAGTTCCGTGCCTCATAAGGACAAGAAAAACTTACCATTTATCAATGATTACATATATGTGACTCAACATTGATAAATGGACTGGTCACTCAACTCGGACTGTGTGTACTAGAAGGGGCAGAGCAGGCTGTACTTCCTGAGGAGGCTGGCCTCCTTCAACATCTGTCCTAAGCTCCTTCATGTTCTATCAGTCCGTAGTCTCCAGTGTGCTGTCATACACCATTGTGTGTTGGGGTGGGGGGGCCAGTAAAAGAGATATGGACCGTCTTAACAGACTCATCCGCAGAGCGGGCTCAGTGGTCGGACTGAGCCTGGACTCTGGAGACAGTTCTGGGGAGCAGGACCATGTCTAAATTCAGGGCCATCATGAACAACACCCCCCCCCCCCCCCCCCTGCACACCACCTTCTCCCAGCAGAGAAGCACCTTCAGCGGCAGACTGCTGTCACACAGCGCCTCCACAGAGAGGCTGAGGTCCTCCTTCGTGCCCCGTGCCATCAGGGGGTACAATGACTCTCTCAGGAGGAGCGGGGGGAAGGTGGCGAGGTCAGCACGCGGTTGAATGGATTTCATTTAATTTTATACTGTTTATATTTGACTTTTTTTTGTTACTGTTTATATTTTAGTTATAGTTTAGTAAATGTCCTGTTCATGCTACATGTGTCTGTTAGTGTAGTGTATGTCTTGTGGTATGTCCTGTTTGGTTTTTTGTTTTTTTCCTGGTGTTTGGCTGAGCAGTGGATATGTGCAATTTCCTCCGGGATTATTTAAGTATCTATTTATCTATCTATCTAAACATGAGGTGAATACCATGGCAAAGCGATTGGTGGAGTCCTATCCAATGATAAATGTCATCAAACAGTGAGTGGGTGAGTAGATATTTGTCACTATTGCCTGTTGATGGTATGATGTTAACTGTAAGATTTAGATCAGTTCTATTCATACAGTGCTAAACCATAGCAGAAGGTTCAGATGGAGCTAGACTTTGCTGAAAACTATAATTACAGCATAAGAAAGCTTGGGTCTTTTGTCATTTTTTATTGTTGACTATGTATGCCTTGCAGGAGCATGTTGCCAAAAAGCTCATGAAGAGACTCTCAAATGTCAGAAGTCCAAGTCCAGGAGGCCAAAGTTCCTCCTTTGAAGAAACCACGACAAGATGCGGATGTCAGTTCAGACATTTCTACCGCTGACTATGATGGAGATTCCAGTGGATCCACCATTATTCTGGAACGGTCACCTATTAGGCCCATGGGCATCCCAGTGCTAGATCCGTCACCTAGAACTAGCACCCCACTGCGGACCCGGGACAGCACAGTGATGAAACATGTAGGTATTGTATTAAAGATGATTTTTGGCTGAGTTAATTCACTTGACATACACTGGATATTCAGCAGCTCTAGAATATTTCAGTGTCTGTCCAAAGACATGTGTATCCTACTGTCCAATGTTTTGCTTTTATATTAAGTAACATGAACATTAATTAATTCGTACTGCTTCCCGAGTTTCATATCCTCTTTCCACCATAACTTCCCTCTAGTGTCTTCAGCTGGTTCAGTTGACTTCATGGACAGCCAGAAAACTCAAGCAAGACACTACAAGACCCTCCAGGAAATGTACAAGTCCAAAAAGCCAAAGAAAGCTGCGGTAACTCATTTGCTGAACCTGGAATTTGAGGCTTAAAGAGGCTTCATCACCTCTGATGTCTTAAAGGAGCAAGACCGACCAACAAAGATTCTAGAGGACTAGCCATGTTTCCAAGAACTGGATCATGTAAGTAATGTTGGTCCTATTCAGTCCACATTTTCAGCTCTTCCAAGGAATTGTTTTAGCATGACATAATTGGCATAATGTTCATATACCTTAGACATTATAGATCTCTTTTGAAGAACATTACTCATCAGAATCTTTGATAGGGCTAGCAGTGAACATTATTTTTTTCAGTGAATTTTCTTTTTGTATCTGAATCTATTGTTCAGGTGCTGGATGAGGTGCAGCGAATCATCCAACCAACCAACTCCCAGTACATCTCTGGGATGAAGAGCAGATGGGAAACCTTCTATTCAAAGGTCCAGTTTTATGAGGTGATGAAGCCATGAAGGCTCCTAAAACTTTTAATGGAGGTGAAGTTACAATACATTGACTTGTTAATTTTATATATAATAATGTGTCGTGATAAGCTATTTATGTTACTGTATTGTGCCTTTTTCATTAAACCAGTGGAGCATGTCACAGCTGTGTTCAGAGCCCTGCCACTGCTCTTCCCGTCCAGCACCATGCCACCTAAGAAGCTGGGCTTAAGCAGCGAGGCTCCTTTCCATGTCCTAACGGTGAGATTTACAGACTTACTGCAATATTTCATACTACATGTTCCAGTTATTCACTCATACATTTTATGTCAGATTTAATTACTTTGAGATAAACTTATCCAAAGGTGAAGTGTTCTCCACAGTGTAGTTGTTGTAGTCCTAACTTCATTGGAATTAGCTATGGTGCATTCAGTATTTGCAGTGCTCAACAATGACAGTACCACATCTTCTCCCTCTCAGGAGTTACTGTGACTATACAGTATGTTTTAAAGTACAAATATGATTTTACCAATGTCCTAGTCCAGGTCAAAGTGTGTGTTACTTGTGATGTTTTTCTAATCATCTGCATTTGCGTCATCTAGACTTCAGAGGATCCTGATGGTTTCCTGCGCCAGCGACCAATGTCCTGTCCACTTGTGCTTGTGTCTGAGGGCAACTGCATGATCGCCATTGGAAACATGCCAGTGACCACCTTCAACATCGAGAGGCTTAATGAGGGACTGCTCTACCTCATGGCATATTACTATGCCCTGCACCTCACTTACCCAAAGTGTATTTCCACACTCCTGTCAGTACTGCAAACAGAAATCCTCAAAGATTCCATTCATGAGCAAGATTTGACCCCTTCTTACAAAAAAGCCATTGGCGAGCGGAAGTCCTTCATTGAGTGAGTGAGTCTCTTTGTTTATTTTGTGTTTGTTTCTTTACTCTGCCCCACTCTGTGATGTAAGACTTTCAGAACAAGTCAAAGTTCTGTTTCAGACAAGGTTCATGACTGTTAGCCACATTGAAAACTTTTCCTGTGGGATATTATGCAATAATAGTAGCTGCAAAGTTATGTTAATTGTTATAGTGTGCTGCTACAATAGCTTATACATGTTTATGTATCGTTTTACTTTTTGTTTTACAGTGAAGTTATAACTCTGCAACACAATTGCGTTTTGATAATAAAAAATATGAAAAATGAGAATGTTTTGGTGTCTTGATTTAAGACACTTATTTTTAGAATGCTTTTTGAAGAAATTGTCTTATTTTTAAAAAAATTATACTCGTTAATCCCAGATTAAGATATACTTTCTTAAAATTAACTCAGTCAAGAGACCAAAATTATAATTTTAAGAAGCTTAATCTTAAATAACAGAGTTTTCATTGCTTATTATAGACGAAATTACTTAAATTTAAGGTTTTCTGTCTAGTTTTAAGGTCCATTTTAGTCTTTCAGAGGTAAGAACTGTGTGCTTATTTTAAGAAATCATGTCAAGCAAAAAAAGCTTACTCCATTGGCAGATTTTTTTGCTTAATACAAGATAAATTCAATCAAATTAAGAATATTTTGCTTCTTTCTTGTAGGTCTGTTTTTGCAGACCTACAAGACCTACTCTTTTCAGACCTACTCTATTCAGAATTACTGAGAACTATGAATAGAGTCCAGGAACAGTAAATGACCAAATTGAGAGACTTGTCTAAGCTCATGAACAGGCCACAGATATTGAAAATTGACACAAGTGATGGTCCAATAATGGGCACAAACAATGATCCTCCCCCAAGACTAAAAACTTTATTAAAAGGAGAATAAAAACAACATGAGCACTGCAGGAGAGCCGGGATGACTGCAATCGGAGCCAATCAAGGCCAGAGCACTCATCACGCTCTGTGCCCGACACACACACACACACACACACACACACACACACACACGGGATAAAAGTATAAAATTTGAAGGCTGTGCGAAAATCACTACACACACAATCTAAGGGGCGTGTGGAGCTGAAGCGAGGGACCCCGACCACCGACGGCTCCCCCGTCCGAACAGTTCCACTGTCACCGGCCCCGCAGCACTCACTCGATGTATCATCAGTCTGGATGGGACACACTGAATCCAAGTGGACCACTTTTATTTAGTCCTTTTGCAGATGTGTTATGTTTAACATCAACAACATCCGAAACAGAAAGAAAGGGTTGATGGGTAGAAGACATCTGGCTCGTGAAATTCCCTTCCAGAATTAACATCTCGTTGCAACACCTTATCAACTAAATTCACACATTAAATGTCACATTTCAGTGATATTTTTCACAGGCATAGCACATGTTTAATAAGCCATGACAATCTGAGAAGTTAACCGTCATTTACATCCCCCTCTCCTCCCTCCCCCACTCTCACCTGCAATTTAAATTAAATTTTAATTAAATTAATTTAATTAATTAATCTCTGTCACAGACACCCTCCCTCCACCCCACCACCATCACAGCCTCCTCCCATCTTCACGGCAGACCAGGTAAGAGGAGAACTGAGGAAGCTTCAGCCTCGAAAAGCAGCAGGACCAGATGGGGTGAACCCCCATCTACTCAAGGCCTGCACCGCTGAACTCGGGGAACCGCTACAATGGGTCTTCAACCCGAGCCTGCGTCTCAGGAAGGTGCCCCCCTCTGGAAGACGTCGGGCATCGTTCCAGTTCCCAAAAAGAACCGGCCCAGCGAGCTTAACGACTTCCGACCGGTGGCGTTTACATCACATCTGATGAAGACTCTGGAGCGGCTCTTCCTCAGTCTCCTCAGGCGAAACATGTCGGGGACTCCCTACAGTTTGCCTACCGGGAAAAGGTCGGCGTGGAGGATGCCATCCTCGACATGCTACACCGTGCCCATTTGCATCTGGACAAGGAAAGCGGCACTGTGAGGATCCTCTTTCTGGATTTTTCAAGTGCCTTTAACACCATCCAGCCCTGTTTACTGCAGGACAAACTCCTACAAATGCGAGTGGACCCCGGCCTGGTAGATTGGATCAACGACTACCTCACCAACAGACCACAGTTCGTCAGGTTAAAGGACGCCACATCTGATGCTGTGGTCAGCTGCATCGGTGCTCCACAGGGGACTGTCTTGTCCCCAATCCTCTTCTCCCTGTACACGGCGGACTTCTGCTACAACTCAGAACTGTCACATCCAGAAGAAGTATGCAAATGACACAGCTATCGTGGGATGTATCAGGGACAATGAGGAGGAGGAGTATAGCTGCCTGGTGAAGGACTTTGTTGACTGGTGTCACAGCAACAGCCTGCAGCTCAACACCTCCAAAACTAAAGAGCTGGTCATTGACTCAGGAGGGACAGACCCCAACCTAGACCAGTTCTGATAGGAACGGAGGAGGTGGAGGTTGTGCAGACCTATAAATATCTTGGGCTGTGGCTGGACAACAAACTGGACTGGACCAGCAACACGAGGCAGCTGTACAAGAAAGCTGGGGAGGCAGAGGGCATTCAACGTGTGCACGAAGCTCCTGTGGATGTTCTATCAGTCTGTGGTCGCCAGCGTCCTGTCGTTTGCTGTGGTGTGTTGGGGAGGGACTGTGACCAAGGCGGATCTCTCCAGGATGGAGAAGATGATCAGGAGGACTAGCTCGGTGGTCGGGATGAAGCTGGACCCTCTGGCAACGGTGGCAGAGAAGAGAACCTTGGACAAACTGCTGGACATCATGGACAATGTCAGCCACCCTCTGCACACCGTTACCAACAACCAGAGGAGCCTGAGAAGCCAGAGGCTGCGCCTCCCAACATACAGGACCAACAGAGTGAAGAATAGTGATGGGTTGGGCAACACCAATGCGTCGGCATATGCGTCAAGCTCTGAGAGCGAAGCGCCATGTCGGTACATGTATTGCTTTAACAAAGTCATGTGACGATACAGATGTCACATGACTAATACAGCGCCAACTGGGATTTAAAACGAAGCGCATCTGTCAACGCTGATACAGCTCTGGCAAAACACACGATAAATTGTTTATATCTTGTCTACCACTTGGACCTTTAATTGACCATGGAGCCCGAAAGGAAGAGGAAGACCTCAGCCGTATGGGATCATTTTGATCTTGCATCGGAAAATAAAGTATGTTTTTATTTCCTTGTTAACATTTCATCCTGTCCCTGATCCATTCTATTCTTACATTCTAGTTTTAAGTTTGAAGTGCCTTTCTTTATTTCACATATACAAGTACAGAGTGATCAATACCTTTTTATTCACTGTTTGCTCAGATTGTATATTTTCACATTGGAATTTTCAGAATTAAAATCCATTTCAAAGTGAGTAATTTAAATTATAACTTTTATTTGCTGCAGGTTAAGTGTAGGATTTGTTCAGTTGAACTGTCCTACATAAATAAGAGCACCTCGTCCATGCTGAGGCATTTCAGGGCCCGGCATGAGAATGAGGCCTCAAACAGGCCTACACCTGAACTGAACACAGGTAGGCCTATACAGACATTTTACAACTTTCTAATGGTCGCTTTATTGATAATTAACAACTTTTTTATTACTTTATTTTTGATCATCAAGCTTCTAGGAAACAACAACTGGATCAGGCAGTCCTGAATTTTATTATAAAGGACTGCCAACCACTCAGTGTGGTGGAGGACGAGGGGTTCAGGGAACTCATCCAGGTCCTTGAGCCCTCATACGTTTTACCAACCAGAAAGGTTTGTATAGAAAATTTCTAGAGTAGTAGTTGATATATCCACTTTGTTTACTATTTAATTTCAATGTATTGATTTACTTTTAGTTGAACTTAATTTTCAGACTGTAAAGGAAATGGTGGCCAAAAGGTACAAGGAGGAACGCGAACGAGTGAAATTGGAGGTACAGCAAGCTGTGGCAGTAAGGATAACAGCTGACATGTGGACATCCGTAAACATGGAGGCGTACTTGGCTCTAATCTGTCACTACACAAATGAGAATATGCAGTTGTGTACATCTGTGTTAGGAGTGCAGTACTTTCCACAAAGTCACACTGCTGACAATTTGGCCCAGGTCAAAAAGGGGCATGATGGAGGACTGGGCCATAACCAATAAAGTCAAGTGTTTTGTGACCGACGCAGCAGCAAACATGGTCGCATCCACTAAACAGCTCATAATTCGGCACTCAATTTGCATTGCACAGATTAAATTTAATAGTTAGAAAATCATGTGACGACATCCCCACACTGACATCCATCAGACACAAAGTTAGGAACATTGTCACATACTTCAGATCCAGCACCACAGGGAGAAACTCGCTCAAGTGCAGCGACAGATGGGACAGCCAACCCGGAAATTCATCAATGAGGTGGCAACACGCTGAAACAGCACATATGAAATGCTGGTGAGGCTGCATGATGAGAGGGAGCCAGTGTGGGTGGGGCTCACCTCATTGAACTCAGGCATACCTCCGCTGTCGGCTGATGAGATTACCAACATCGGAGAAGCACTTGTGCTTGCTCCGTTCCATCAAGCCACAGTGGAGATGTCTGAAGATAAGAGGGTTTCAGGGTCAAAGGTCATCCCGATGATGAAAATGCTATATCTCTCACTTGAGATATAGCATCATGATCCATGATGGCGGCGCACAGGGTTGCAGCGGCTTCTGGAGCTCCCGCTGTAAAGCCCACTTTTAGCGCTGTAAGAGACAACCTGAACAGCAGCTTAGCAACAAATGTGAAGTACAGCCCAGCCGAACTGTACTTCATCAGAAACAACCATACGGCATCAATTTCACCAACGGTGAAAGCTACTCTCGGCAGACTGGGGATACTCAGGACGCAGGAGGAGCGGCGCGGGGGGCCCCGAGGACGGACCAGCAAGAGGAAGCGATGTGCCCGGAGGCAGAAAAGAGGAAAGAGGGCTGGCTGGCTAACCCAGCTAAAATCCTGCAGACCACCAATCCCCTCACTCTTTCTGGCCAATGTCCGTTCCTTGGACAATAAAATGGACATGCTCCGCCTCCGGCTGCGGGTCTGGGGGGAGATGAGGAGCTGCTGTGTGGTCGGCCTGACGGAGACCTGGCTAAACAACAGCACGCCGGACTCTGCTGTCCAGATCGATGGATTACAGCTGTTCCGAGCGGACCGCGACCATCGATCCGGGAAAACACGCGGGGGGGGACTGTGTGCATATGTGAACAGGGGTTGGTGCACAAACAGTGAACTGGTTAAGAGCTACTGCTCCGAGGCGATAGAACACGTGACTGTTAAACGCCGGCCGCATTATCTGCCTCGTGAGTTCACAGCGGTGTTCGTCACCATTGTTTACATCCCGCCGGGTGCTAATGCTAACTACTGTAATGAAGCACTACGTGAGCTGCACGACACCATCAGCTCACTGCAGACCAGGCACCTGGAGGCGTTTTACGTGGTAGCAGGAGACTTCAACCACGTTCAACTAACGGACACACTGCCCAGTTTTTACCAGCACGTCACCATCCCCACACGTGGGGACGACACGCTGGACTGTGTGTACACCAACCTACGCGGCGCATACAGGTCCCTCCCCCGACCACACCTCGGCCTATCAGACCACATCTCCATCCTGATGCCCCCAGCATATCGTCCAGGGTGAAATCCCTCAAACCCACGAGGAGAACCGTCACTGTGTGGCCCCAGGACGCGGCCCCGGTGCTCCAGGACTGCTTCCAGCACACAGACTGACAGATGTTCAGGGAGGCGGCCACACAGGGGGGAGAGGTGAACCTGGGGGAATACACTTCCTCTGTCCTCGGGTTCATCTCCAAGTGTGCGGACGATGTGACCGACACCAAGACGATCACAGTCTACCCGAACCAGAAGCCCTGGGTGAATGCAGAGGTGAGAGCTCTGAGAAGGCCAGGGATGCTGCGTTCAGGGCTGGGGGGGGGGCAGGAGCACTAAGGGCAGCGAGGAGGGCTCTGGATAGGGGAATAAAGGAGGCCAAATCCACTTATGCTCAAAAGATCCAGGGTCACCTGACGTCAGGGGACCCACGGAGCATGTGGAAAGGCATCAAGTGCATCACTAACTAACACCAGGAATGCACAGGGCCCGACAGACCCCTCCCTAGCAGATGCCCTCAATAAATTTTATGCCCGCTTTAAGTACCCCAACACCCCCCCCAGCACCAAACTAACATCATAAAGTTTGCAGACGACACAGTAGTGGGGGGGACGCATCCGGAACAACGATGAGTCCAGATACAGAGAGGAGGTGGAGCACCTGGGGCACTGGTGCAGACACAACAACCTCTGCATCAACGTGGGGAAGACCAAGGAGATGGTGGTGGACTTCAGGAGGAAAAGACACTCCCCTCCCCCCCTGCACATCGGAGGAGCAGCTGTGGAGGTGGTCCCCAGCCACAGGTACTTGGGGGTTCATCTCACTGAGGACCTCACCTGGAGCTGTAACACCTCCTACCTGCTCAGGAAGGCAAACCAGCGGCTCTACTTCCTCAGGAAGCTGAGGCGTGCTGGACTGGGGAGTCCTGTCCTGAAGGCCTTCTACAGGGGTGCGGTGGAGAGCATCCTCACCACCAGCATCACTGTGTGGCACGGCAGCTGCTCTGAAGCAGACAGGAAAGCACTGCAGAGGGTGGTGAAGGCTGCACAGAGGACTGTAGGGGGTGGCCTACCTACCACCACAGAAATCTACATGAACAGGTGTTGAAGGAGGGCCACCCACATCATGACAGACCCCACCCACCCAGCACACAGTCTATTCCAACCCCTCCCCTCAGGCAGGAGACTACGGAGCATCCGGAGCAGGACCACCAGGACCACCAGGACCACCAGGCTGAGGAACAGCTTCTTCCCAGAGGCTGTTAGACAGCTGAACTCCTGTGGTGCTCTGTAGTCACCCTCACAATGCCTCGTGTGGCCCCACAGACACACGGGGATCTGCTGCAATAAGGTGCTTCATCAGGTGCAATAGATGGAGCACCTACACACTTAAGCTGCTGCATTGTAAATACATTTAGCTGTTCAGACACTTTTCAATTTACACTTTACACTTTATATATCTAGCATTCTTAACTTTTCTCTGTTCTCTTATTCATCTTACATTTTTAACCCTTTTTTTTTCTTATCTTATTTATTGACCGGGCTTACTGGGACCTTCAGAGACATATTTCGTACTGTTATATGTGAAAACGTGTGTCAGCATGACAAATAAAGACTCCGATTCTGATTGAGTAACTCCTCTAATTTGCACACATCCACAGAAACACCTCAAGCGTCGAGTCACAGAGGCTGCCTCCAATCTGGAGTCATTGAGTGTGCCGACCCTATCGACACTTTTAGACCCCAGATATAAGTCACTCGGGTTTCGTAGTTCGTAGTTCAAGTGCTCGGAGGCCATCAATAGGCTAAAAGCTGAATGTGCGGCTGTGATTGGGCGCACAGCAGAGGAGCCACAGCCGGGGCCATCGTCACAACAGCTGTCTGCAAAAACTTCAGGCGTGTTATTCAGCTTTACGTGTGCATTTATTTGTTTGTAAATCATATACTAAATTGCCATTTGTTGTTTCTTAGACCTGTGGAGCCACCTGGACGAGGAGGTCAGCAGACGGACCAGCAGCTCCACAGCAGATGCTATGTGGAGGTTCAGCGGTACCTGGCAGTGGGCAATGCTGCTGGGTCTGCTGATCCTCTGCAATATTGGGACAGCCAGAGGAACACCTTTCCACACCTCTTCTGGCTGACCCTCAACTATCTACAGTATGTACACCAGCGTCATCTGTGCCGTGTGAGGGTTTTCTCCAAGGCAGGGGAACTCACTTCAAAAGAAAAACCGCTTACATCCAAAGACCTTAGAGCACCTTTCATTTTTAAATAAAAATTTATAATAAAAATCACCCAAATCTCCTCTTTATTTTGATTTTCACATGTTATGACCTTATATACAGTCAAGTTCCTTTATTGACCCCCTCAGGGAAATTCAGCATCACAGCAGCCCCATGTGGGGGGGGGGGGGTAACAATAGACATGAGTCACAGAACAAAGAACTACTAACAGATAGCAAATAGCTATCATTGGTTATTATACACACATTCACACTATTTATTGATTGCATATAAAAAGGTAAATATATTTAATATTAAATGAAGATATGAAATATTACAATATACAGTATAAAATACAATAACTTAAATAGTATTATACATATTATACATTGTACAGGTCATTGCTTCTGTATGTCAGTTGGGCTGACTAGGTTGCCTATAAATGATTTTTAATGATTTCCAGCAGGTGTCGGTATTGAGCAACACAGTATCAACACAGTATCAACACAGTATCAACACAGTATCAATACAGTTTGGAAGTGTGCCACAATGCCTCATGAGGCCTCATCTACCCATCACTAGTAATTACCCATCCCTGTCCTAGAGTAACCTCAGATTGATAGTGGTACAACAGGTTCAGGAATAATTATTTAATATTTCACCAAAGACAAATCAAATTGAGCAGAAACAGGCAGCCATCAGCAGCCAAAAAGCTCCAGAGCAGAGGAATCTGGGGGCAGATATAGGCTGTGATCCAGGTGGCCCCACCCTCCTCATCAGCCTTAATTGGGGAGACACCTGCAGAGAATCATGGACAAGACCTGGAAGCCTGTGTAATTAAAGGGGTGTGTTTCTGTTTGAGTTAAATCATTATCATCTTATCTGTTAGTTATTCTTTGGTTTTGGTTCACAACTCCAACTTTAAATTCATTTTCAGAAACAAAGGAGTTTAAATGGCATCTCAACAATATGAGGGTTTTAGAGATGCGTTATGCAAAGTTTGTAAAAATTCTCTGACTAAATATGTCAACATCAGATGTCAGTCACTGATAAACTGACAAACATCAGATCTGATTCCAGTTTGTTAAAGGAGCAAACAGGAAATCTAGCAGCTAATTCTGAGTTTACTTTCCTGAGACAGATTTGTGCCAAAAGATTTTCAGACATTATTGCAGGTTCTTTCACCTGGTTGAGAACTATTAGCTCCACCTGTGCTGCTCTCCTCAGCTGGTGGAGATCAGCCTTGATGGGAGGAGATAAAAGGTGTTTGTTGTTTCCTGGTAGACTCCAGAGAGTCAACACCATCAGTTGGCTTTCTGTGTTTGTTTGTTGGGGGGGGGGGGTGTTAAAATGTAGTATGGGTCAAGCTTTATGTGGGAAATGAAGAATTTGACAAATTCAGATTCTGAAGTGAGGGTGGTGGAATTTAAAAGGAAAAAAAGTCTGATGAACCTCATCTGTTCGGTAAAGCAATGCAGAGAAAAACCTAAATATTAGTCACTATAATGTGTCTATTCTGTTCATGTCCAGTTTTTTTTTTTTTTGGTCTAAAGTTCGAAAGCAACTCCCTGCAGGATCCGGCCAAGTTTACGAGCTGTCAGAAACCAGCAAATCTGACGCAGGACTGGTATTTCTCACTGAATGAAACCTTCAGTTTCACCAATCAGACATGAACTTCTCTGCATGTCCACAAGACTACAAGAACATTAGTGAGGTTTGCTAAGAGTGCTTCAGCTGACCAGTACCATAAACTGAACTGGGAACCAGACCCACGTAGGAAACATGTTTGTCTTTTAAACACACGGCCCATGCATTGTCAAACCCCCCAATAAAAGGGGGGGCAGTGTCTCAGCAGTAGAGCGGGTCGTCCGATGTTCTAAGATCAGCGGTTCGATTCCCGCTCCCGCCCAAAAACACCAGAGGCCTGCCCCATAAAGCTGGATTACGGCTTAGCGAGATAACTTCAGGCTTAACCCTGGCTTTTCGGTACCATAAAGGTGGCTGACTTCCTATCGGGCTATGTTGTCGTGGTAACCTATGCTGAACACCTGACCTGATCCGGAGCAGGATTAGTTCAGGATAAGAGCTCAGCAGACCATCCCCGGATGTGGAGGACCCCATCACTGTTGATTTCCCTTCAGGCAGGGCTGTGAGGCCATAACTGAAAATGTCAGTCAGTCATTATCTTAACCCGCTGACGCGGGTCGCGGGGGAGCCGGTGCCTATCCCGGCAGTCTCAGGGCGTCAGGCGGGGGACACTCCGGGCACGATAACTGAAAATGGTTTTTAGTTAAATGAAAAAAGCAAACATGGAATATCTTTTTTTATTTTTCAGTTTTAATTTTTCTCTCGCTCCTGAAACAGAACAGCACATTTTGAGTCTGTGTTGCCCATGTCTGAAAAACATTACATCACAGATAGATTGATAATTTATTGATCCCAAACTGGGAAATTCCCCTGATGTTAATTGTTTAATTTGCCTGAAAATAAATCACTGAATTACCTTCTTCTCATGTTGTAATTTTTCCAACTCAAGTTTGAGTTTTTCCATTTTCAGTACTTTATATTCAATATCCAGTGGGCCCTCAGGAGCAGCTGATCAGCTGACCTGAGAGAGCGAGCAGGTGTAGGGGTGTAGAAGCTCAGAGAGGTAGGGCAGGGCAAGAGCATTCAGGGATTTAAAAGTAAAATAATTTTAAAATGGATTCTAAAATGTATGGGCAGCCAGTGGAGTGAGGCTAAAATGGGGGTAATGTGCTCATGTTTAGGGGTGCTGGTCAACAGATGTGCAGCAGCGTTTTGGACCATCTGGAGACGGGAGATGGAAGCTCTGACCCCCACATAAAGGGAATTACCGGAGTCCAGCCCAGTGGTGACACAGGAGTGGATTACTATTTCAAACTGTTGCCTCCAGAGAATTGGTTTCATTTTGGCCGGCTGGCTCTAATGATACAAGCTCAAATTAATACATTAACAAAAAAATCATTAAATTCAGTGGCAATTTCCTTTGCATCACTGATTACCTTTTATTTGTTTTACGGGATGTTTAGGGTTGTTGGTCAATCACTGCCTTAATGACTGACCAAGTTGCCCTAATATTTTAACCCTTTGGAGTTGCAGACTGTAGTAATTCTGTCTCTGTTCTCTGATAATGTCAGTTTGTTTCTATATTGTTTGTACTTTCTTTCATTTTCTACTGTTGGAACATGAATGAATTTTTTATATAGCATTTTTTTCTTTCTGCATGATTTTTCCAGTCCACTTGTCATCTATTTATTCTGTCTGCTTTTGTGTTTCACTTTAATTTTCTTAATTGGACAATATCAAATTGACATATAACCTATTTCTGGACACATGTATGAGTCATGAGTGTCTTCCACATAAACCTCACTCCAGTTGTTATGGTCACTGAGTGCTGCTTTAAAAGCTTCCATTGCATTGGGATGTCTTATTCTCTGTAACTTATACTTTTCTCTATCTTTAAATTAAATTCAAATATGACAAAAACTGGCATATGATCACTGATATCTGTCAGAAATAATCCACTCTTAAATTTTTGGCCAGTTAGATTAACAAAGATATTATCAAAGTTCACTGCTGCTAGTTGTTCTACTATTAAAGGGTACATCCCCATACTGAATATATTATTAACAAGATCTGTTGTTTTTACAATGGTGCTGGAAATGGATGTTCACGTAACCCATGGTGCACAAAAAGCAAGAAAAAGATAGTAAAAAGCACTGGAAGGTCGAGCCGTGAGCCGCTGCAGGTACGCACGCCGCCACACGGGAGAAAAATGGACCAGATGGTTGACAACTACACCTGCAAACGCCAGACCAGAGAGGGCCCATGGGGCTCTGGTATAACATGATTGACGTCTCCGCTCTGAGTGCCTATTGTGGTGCCGAAGAATTGGAGGCGGAGTATCGAAAAGGAGCAAGTACCTTACTGCTGAACATTTGGGCAGAGTAAGAAAAAAGTGTAATACATTAATCCGTCCGTGTAGGAACAAACAATCTACACCCAAAGTACCTGGGTGAATTATGTAACCCCACTACACAAGACACTTTCCAGGTCTCGGCACCCTGAAGTTTACACAGGCATCACCCATGGAAGATGACGGTTCCTCAGTTCTCAACGGAGCTTGTGATACCTCGCATGAGAAGTCGACTGGAAGGTGACCTGAACCTACCAGCCTACATCACAGCCGCAATGGAAAAGGTCGGAGGGACATGGACTGCTACGACCCGTCCGGAGGGAACAGACACATCGCCAGAGGAAGCGGTGCAGGTTGTGTCCCAGAAAGAAAGATCTCAAAACCGCTGATTGCTTCATCAAATGCAGAACCCCTGTGTGCGGCGGTCACAGCCAGAAGCAAGTAGTTTGTGACGGACTCACAGTGAGGATCTGTTTTTATGCTACAAATTCTTCCAGTAAATGAAAAAAGTCAAATGGCTTTGTGTCAAACATGTTTTATTGCGAATACGCGGAATATGAATGTATCGCAATTTTTCATTTCAAAGCTGTTGGAGAAAAAGTCTGTGGGGTCACGTTTGACCTCCCCTGTGGAACAGCGGGTGTATTGGTCACTTGTGCATCCAAGGGTTAAGAAATGACCGGTTAACTCAAAACTGGTCTGCATATGATTTCCACAATAAACTAGAAAAACCATGGATGACTAAGTCACTGATAACTGCCTGCAGAAAAAAGAATAACTTAAACTAGAAATGTACTAACCTTGGCGCAGATATAAGAAATATGGAAATACACTGAATGCCATAATGACGGCTTGTGAGAAAGAACATTATAGTAATGGCAGAAAATAAGAATTACATCTATAAACAATGGGAGATGGATGGATAGACTTTATTTATCCCAAACTGGGAAATTTAAATGTTTTGTTTTCTATATACTGGTTTGATCCCCGAAGGTAAATTAAGAATGCACACTCTGGTTTCTAGTTCAAAAGCAGGCATACATATATTAGTGTGTACAGGCCCCTGTAGCACACACACACACACACACAAGGGGGCCTGTAGACATGCAAGGGGAGGTAGAGTGGCGGGCAGCTCCTTCCTGGTGCACCCCAAATGAGCAATTTGGGTTACAATCACAACAGCAGACGTGAACTCCTAATGCAGGTAATATTAGATTAGATTCAACTTTATTGTCATTACACATGTACAAGTACAATGTAACGAAATGCAGTTTGGCATCTAACCAGAAGTGCAATTAGTTTAGAGTACTTCTTCTTCTTTTCCTTTCGGCCTTTCCCTTCAGGGGTCGCCCCAGCGAATCAACCGCCTCCATCTAACCCTGTCCTTTGCATCCTCTTCTCTCACACCAACTACCTTCATGTCCTCTTTCACTACATCCATAAACCTCCTCTTTGGTCTTCCTCTAGGCCTCCTGCCTGGCAGTTCAAAACTCAGCATCCTTCTACCAATATATTCACTATCTCTCCTCTGGACATGTCCAAACCATCTCAGTCTGGCCTCTCTGACTTTATCTCCAAAACCTCTAACATGTGCTGTCCCTCTGATGTACTCATTCCTGATCCTATCCTTCCTGGTCACTCCCAGAGAGAACCTCAGCATCTTCATCTCTGCTACCTCCAGCTCTGTCTCCTGTCTTTTCCTCAGTGATGGAAGTCATAGGTTTGATTCGCATCTTTGATTTGGCAAAAGTTTTACGCCAGATGCCCTTCCTGATGCAACCTTCTGTATTTATCCGGGCTTGGGACCGGCACAATAAGACACTGGCTTGTGCCCTTTTGCGGCTACATTCAATTAGTTTAGAGTACAATTACAGAATATACAGAAACAGATTTTTGAGTGTGATATACAGTATATATATACATGCGTGGTGCTATGGACAAACTATACAAGAATATACATAATATGGTATACCGGTTATTGGAGTATACAGACTACAATGCAGTGGTTATCAAGAGTGGAAAATATCAGTATACAGACTAAAGTAAAGTGAGTATAAGTGGACATAATATATGGATATATGGATAAAATGAGTGATATGAACATGCTATATAGAAGTACTATGGACATATTTTACAAATCAGAATCACTTTTATTTGCCATCGTCTGTTGGAGAACAGACAAGGAATTTGTTTCCGGCAGATGGTGTCTCACTGTACATTCATACATTAATTTAACTATCTAAAATACTTTAATACAACACAAGATGCAGAACGCGGTGGGGGGGGGACACAGTGTGCAAGTGCTGAGTGCTTGTGTAAACGTTTGCAAGGATTTGGGACAAATAATTAACAGTTGCCATTCAAGTGTCTTATGGCTTGGGGGAAGAAACTGTTCTTTAGTCTGGTGGTTTTTGAGAGGAGGGCTCTGTAGCGCCTCCCAGAGGGTAGACTTTTGAAAAGTCGGTGTCCAGGGTGAGTTGGGTCTGAGATGATCTTCCCTGCCCAACTCCTGACTCTTGAGGAGTATAGCTTTTGGAGGGAGGGCAGGGAGGTCCCAGTGATCTTCTCAGCAGACCTGATTGTCCTTTGCGGTCTTGTCCTGTCCCTTTGGGTGGCAGCACCGAACCAGACTGTGATGGAGGAACACAGGACTGATTCAATGACTGCCGTGTAAAACAGGACCAACAGCTCCTGTGGCAGACCGTGCTTCCTCAGTTGCCTGAGAAAGTACATCCTCTGCTGGGCCTTTTTGAGGATGCAGCTGATGTGGAGAGTCCATTTCAGGTCCCGGGAAACGGTAGTCCCCAGGAACTTGAAGCTCTCCACAGAGTCCACAGGGCTGTCTGCGATAGTGAGGGGGAGCAGAGGGGAGGGTAACTTCCTAAAGTCCAGTCATCTCCACAGTCTTGAGCGTGTTTAGCTCCATGTTGTTACGACTACACCAGTCCACCAGCTGTCTCACCTCCTGTCGGTATGCAGACTCATCACCGTCCTGGATGAGTCCAATGACAGTCGTGTCATCTGCAAACTTCAGGAGTTTGACGGCTGAGTGTGAGGATGTGCAGTCGTTCATGTAGAGGGAGAAGAGCAGTGGAGAGAGGACGCAACCCTGGGGGGCACCGGTACTGACTGTCCGAGTGTCTGAGGTAATCGCCCCCAGCCTCACCTGCTGTGTCCTCTCTGTCAGGAAGCTGGTGATCCACTGACACATGACAGAGGGGACTGCAAGCTGGTGGAGTTTGGAGGAGAGCAGCTCAGGGATGATGGTGTTGAACGCCGAGGTGAAGTCAATGAACAGGATCCGTGCATAAGTCCCTGGGTGGTCGAGATGATCCAGGATGAAATGCAGTCCCATGTTGACTGCATCATCCACTGACCTGTTTGCCCAGTAGGCAAACTGCAGGGGGTCCAGCAGGGGTCTAGGATGATTAAAAATGAGTCCGGGTGTTTTCTTTCGATGTCCGTGATTTGTTCCGCTAATGTATGGAGTGCGACATCCACATTAGCTTGCGGTGGAATGTAAACACCGACGAACACAAAAGAGGAGAACTCCCGTGGAGAATAAAAGGGCCTGCAGTTGATAAAGAATGACTCAATGTTCGGTCCACAGAACCTGCTGAGCATTGTGACATCCTTACACCAACCTTCGTTAATGTAGAAGCATATTCCACCCCCCTTGGTTTTCCCGGACCGCTCCTTGACGCGGTCCGCTCAGTGAAGTTGAAAGTCCGGCAGATGTAGAGCGCCGTCGGGGATCGACTCACTGAGCCAAGTTTCAGTGAAACACAGGGCAGCGGAACGTGCAAAGTCCATATTTTTCCCGCAGAGGAGGTGCAGCTCGTCCAGTTTATTGGGCAATGAGCGAAGGTTAGCCAGGTGTATTGATGGCAGCGGGGTCCTGAATCCCTGCTGGCGGAGTCTCACCAGCACGCCAGCTCTTTTACCCCGACGTCTGCGTGGCCGCAGGCCATAAAGGGCCGCAGCTCCGCCGATCAAGATCTCCGCAAAGTTGCTCGGATCTGACGCAAATTGCTGCATAAAATGACCCGGTAAGAACTGTCTGATGGCCAGCAGTTCTTCTGAGGAGTAGGTGAAGGGAGAGCACTCAGAAATAGACCCGAAGGTTGACAAAAAACACAAAATAAAGTAAAACGAGAGCTCTGTGCCGAGGCGACCATCCGCGGCGCCATCGTGAACAACATGAGAAATAAATACACTATACATAATACACAGATGGATAACAGTTGTTGTGGTGTGAATATACTATACATGTTTAAGTAGTATGGACATATTTTACTGGTGGGATAGAGATGTGTGGAAAGTTCAGTAGGGAAACGACTCTGGGGAAAAAGCTGTTCCTCAGCCTGCAGGTTCTGGTCCGGAGGTTCCTGAAGCGCCTGCCAGAGGGCAGAAGGACAAAGTCTGTGGGCAGGCTGGGAGGAGTCTTTGAGGATGCTGCGAGCTCGACGTAAACAGCGTTTCCTCTGGACGTCCTCAATGGCTGGTAGGGGAGTTCCTATGATGCGTTGGGCGGTTTTCACCACCCGCTGAAGCATCTTGCGGTCTGCGACAGAGCAATTCCCATACCAGACAGTGACACAGCTGGACAGGATGCTCTCAATCGCACAGCGGTAGAAGTTCACCGGTATGGCTGGAGACAGGTGGTGTCTCTTCAATGTCCTCAGGAAGAAGAGGCGCTGGTGAGCCTTCTTGACCAGGCTGGAGGTGTTAGTGGTCCAGGAGAGTTCCTCGGAGATGTGGGTCCCCAGGACTGAGACTCGTTCCACAGCCATCCCACTGATGGCTGTGGAACCTCATTCACATCCCATTGATGTGAATGAGGTTGTGCGTGCTTCCTCTCACCCTCCTATAGTCAATGATCAGCTCCTTCATCTTGCTGGTGTTAAGGAGCAGATTATTGTCGCCACACCAGGCGGCCAGGTGTTGTACCTCCTCCCTGTAGGCTGTGTCATCGTTGTTACTGATGAGGCCAATCACCGTTGTGTCGTCCGCAAATTTGATGATGGAGTTGGATCCATGTACAGGCCTGTACTGTAATATGGCCTCATTCCCATGGCAAGCAGCTCAATGTCCGGGCTGCAGAGACGTTCCTTCACATGCACGTGTCCCAGATTGCACCACTTCTCACTAACACACAGTGCAATCCCTCCTCCCTTCTTGCCGCTGCTAATAACGTCTCTGTCCGCGTGAACAACACTGAAGCCGGGTACCGCCACGCTGTCAGATGTGCGAGTGCAGCCGTGTCTCCGTGGAACACATCACGCTACACTCACGATACTCCCGCTGGGTTTTCACCAGCGCAGCGAGCTCGTCCACCTTACTCCCCAGAGACCTCACCTTCCCCATGATGGGGGCCGGCACTGCCGGATGAAACCTCATCAGCTTCGCCCCAGCTCTGGGGCCCCGACGCCTCCTCGGCTCCTCTGGGATGTCGGGCCTCACTGCGGGCAGCGGCTCAGCTGGGCGCAGTGCCACCAGCTGGTCACGGGTGTAAACAATGCATTCGCCTGCTCGCCTGTGACCCTTGGTTGCCATGGGTACAACGCTAACAAAAATGTTGGAGACGTCCAGAAAGGTTTTAAGAGAAGTCATGACCTCCCTGGTCGGGTAGCAAACACGAAGGTGAAAGGACAGAAATGAAAAAGGAAACAAAACCACACGAGAGCGACTAACAGTCGCCACATGGCAAGACGCCATGTTGGGGAAAAAGTGAACGATGTTAATAAAACAAGGCCGACCCCTCCTACCCAGATGGCTTTAATGTTATAACATGAAGGGAGAGGAAATGGAAGAAGTAGAAACGGACTGAATTAATTCTTTGTGTCGGGGGGGCTGGCAGAAAACATTGACAATGGAAGGAGAAATCCCAGCTGGATGTTCTCACACCACTGAAGGACAGACGACACACCTGGTCAACAAACGGGAGCAAAAACATGTGATGGGAATGGATTTGATAGGAAATAAATCAAAGACTTACTGGATGGAATTCTGTCACCACTGACACACGTTTGTAATCTGTCATTTCTAACTGGGGGGTTTCCTGAGGGAATGAACATTGATAAAGTCGTGCCTTTACATAGGAATGGGGATACATGTGAATTAACAAATTACACAGCTGTCTCTATCCTTCATCCATTCTCTTCCACTTATCCGGGGTCGGGTCGCGGGGGCAGCAGCTTAAGCAGGGCAGCCCAGACTTCCCTCTCCCTAGCCACTACGTCCAGCTCCTCCGGGAGAATCCCAAGGCGTTCCCAGGCCAGCCGGGAGACATAGTCTCTCCAGCGTGTCCTGGGTCGTCCCCGGGGCCTCCTCCCGGTAGGACGTGCCCGGAACACCTCACCAGGGAGGCGTCCAGGAGGCATCCTAACCAGATGCCCGAGGCTCCTCTCGATGCGGAGGAGCAGCGGCTCGACTGAGTCCCTCCCGGATGACCGAACTTCTCACCCTATCTCTAAGGGAGAGCCCGGACACCCTGCGGAGGAAACTCATTTCGGCCGCTTGTATCCGGGATCTCGTTCTTTCGGTCACGACCCACAGCTCGTGACCATAGGTGAGGGCAGGAACGTAGATCGACCAGTAAATCGAGAGCTTTGCCTTTCGGCTCAGCTCCTTCACCACGACGGACCGATACAGAGTCCGCATCACTGCAGACGCTGCACCGATCCGCCTGTCGATCTCCCGCTCCATCGTACCCTCACTCGTGAACGAGACCCCGAGATACTTGAACTCCTCCACTTGGGGCAGGACCTCATCCCCAACCCGGAGAGGGAACTCCACCCTTTTCCGACTGAGGACCATGGTCTCAGATTTGGAGGTGCTGATTCTCATCCCAACCGCTTCACACTCTCCTGTGAACCGTTCCAGTGAGAGTTGGAGATCACAGCTTGATGAAGCCAACAGCACCACGTCATCTGCAAAAAGCAGAGATGCAATACTGAGGCCACCAAACTGGACACCCTCAACGATAGGCGCCTAGGCGCAGCCTTGGCTGCGCCTAGAAATTCTGTCCATAAAAGTTATGAACAAACGGTGACAAAGGGCAGCTTCTGTAGACGGGGATCGGATCGCCAAGGTCCCTGCCTTCGGCCACCACCCAGCTCACAATGCACCTGACCCCTATGGCCCCTCCCACAGGTGGTGAGCCCATGGGAACAGGGACCCACGTTGTCCCTTCGGGCTGCGCCCTACCGGGCCCCATGGGTGCAGGCCTGGCCGCCAGGCGCTCGCCTTCGAGCCCCACCTCCAGGCCTGGTTCCAGAGGGGGGCACCGGTGACTCGTGTCCGGGCAAGGGAAAACGTGTTCCATTGTTTGTAATCATCATTTAGGGTCTTTGAGCAGTCCTTTGTCTGGTCCCTCACCTAGGACCTGTTTGCCATGGGTGACCCTACCAGGGGCACAAAGCCCCAGACAACTTGGCTCCTAGGATCATTGGGACACACAAACCCCTCCACCACAATAAGGTGACGACTCAAGGAGGGGGTCTCTATCCTGTTATCAATCATTCTAGAGCAACAACTCAGTAACGGAGTGGATAAATTCATGAAGCACAAACTGCTTCATAGCAGCCAGAACGGTTTCAGGAAGAATCTTTCCCGTCAGATCGTCTGACAAATGAATATTCCGTTCATTAGTTTCCCCATCTAAAGAACGTTGTCATTTCAGACGCTGTCCTGCCCTGACCCACTGGCAGTCAGTTCATTCCCTTCACCTGCGTGCCCCCCTCACCTGCAGCCCCTCCACCAATCGGTGTCCACCCCTCATAAAGCAGCTCGGCCCTCAGCTCCTGCCAGATGCTTCAGGGTTCACCTGAACTGTCAGCCGAACCCCAAAATTTAATGTGTGCATTGGTTGAAATCACTGTGATGAGGGAGGTGTTCCGTTTGATTCTGGGGGGGGGGGGGGGACTACACGAGACAGAAGGTTTCCTCTTTTCTGAACGTCTTCATGAAGGAACACTGTTCATCATCTCATTCTGCTGCTTTTCAAGGACGAACTGAAGTCTGCACTGCTCTTGTTTGTTTGACCCATGGAAGGGATCAACTTTTAATGAGATCAATGCTTGTTTTAGCCTCGTGGCAAAATCTTTGATATAGTTTAATGTGTGCATGTGACCGTCACCGGTAGTGATGTCTGAATGGCCCCCCCGTGGGCCTTTGAACCGTTTGCGACAATTGTGCCGAAAACTGTCATTACTCAGCGCCCCATTCATTGTGAACGTGGGGGTCCTCTGCTGGCAGAGTGTCGGTACTGCAGCCACACACCAGTCAGAGCCCAGAAAACGGCGCTTTGACATTTCCTGTTTTGCATATATGTTCTGAATAAAACCGAATCTAATTTACTTTGCGCTCATCCTTGCTTTCTGCATTGTTGCCTTAACCATGAATCAATTTGCTCTAGTATATTATTGGTCCTTGCAGGGTTCAATACAGCAATAAGAGATATAGATTACATGTTCATACATATCTATATAAATATGTGTGTGTGTGTGTGCATGAGTGACTGGATGATCAGGACCACTGGCAAAGCACACACTATACCGCTGCACCTCCACGATGGCAGCGGCGTTTCTGGAGGCTCTTGCCTCTTCAGCATCCCTGTGGAACCGCCTCCACAGGTCGATGGCTGAAAATGACTTTGGCTCCCAACACTCTAGTTTCCTGTGACAGCGCCACGGTGGCAGCATGAAAAGGTGCACTGGTGAACACTGGAATTCAGTGGCTGCATGTCGGTGGGCAGAGTGGTCAGACCAGCTCCACTGCGTCCCTCTAATCAGAGGCGCTGCAGCCTCTCGTAGGTGCCGTTCCAGAGTCTACCTCAGTGATCAGTTTGTGAGCAGGGCGGCCTGGACGCACCTGGATCTGCTGAAGCTTCTCCTTAGCAGTGCTGCTGGTTTTAAAATGGGTGACAACATGCCTCGTCTGTCACCAAGTCTGGTAGTAACATCCATGGACTTCCTAAGCACTGGATTCAGTCGTGTGCCAGGCAGACCACATGGCGCACCTGCAGGATATTCACCAGCATCGGTCACCAAGTACCGTACTTGATCCTCCAGGGCCCATTCCTTTAGGAGACCCAGAACAGTGCCGGTGATATTCTCCGCCGTGTGACTGACTGGGAATGGCCGAACTCCCAACAGTGTGGTGGACAGCTCACCTGATGAATGGAATGACAGGTGACAGCCAGATACACATCCATGTTGGAGGTCCACATGTCTGTGGTCAGGCTGACACTTAACTAGGGATGAGCGAGTACACCACTATCTGTGTCTGTTCAACCAACTACATTATCTGGATCCGTATCTGTACTCGGAACGGGCGGGGCTAAAACCAGAAATGGGTGTGGTTTGACCGGAAATGGGTGGGGCTTAAATCGCTACATTATTTTAAGTCTGAAATTGATATGGATTGATCACACATTGCTGTATTTTTTATTTTAAAACTACAGAACAAAAAGTGCATTAATGAATACAACGCATGCAATAGGAAATTATGAAGTACAAAGTATGCATGAACAAAAATCGTCATACTCAATACAACTTTCAATTTTTTTGTTATGATCAAACTGTTTTCTTCAACTATTTATTTTTACCACCTAATGTTCTTGCCATTTTTTTCATTCAAAGTTAAACAGTTTATTAAGGTGTGTGTGTGACAGACTGTGTGATCTTTTTTAATTGTTTTTATTTGGATTGTTTTAATTATGCAGGGATTTTAACGTTTTATTCAGTTTTTACTCACATTCACTGAACGGACCCGGGACTAAACGACCGTAGAGCAGCCTTCACACCGCAGAGCGGCCACAACTCCAGAGAGGGGCGTAACTTTGACCTTCTATCACAAAGAGTGTGCACATTGAAGATTGAAACCCACCCTCGTTACCACCAACGCCACCTGCAGGCCTGCTCCACACCGGGTGGGAACTTCCAGCCCCACCCGCTTTGAAACGGAACTCCTGAGTCCACTTGGTTGTGAAACGCTACTCCGACCTTTTACTGTCAGTTTAAACTGGTCGTTTTTACCCCCCCCTTTTTTTTTTCTTTTAAAATAGCATGAAAAACCTCTACCTTCTCCCCCTCCCTATCACTCCCTTGTTTGTTCGATTTAATTTAAACCCACTGAATTTCATTTAACATCGGATCATTTTTAAGTTTCCCTAATTAGTCGCCTCCCTCAATCCTTCATTTTAAATGAGCTTTTAAAGTTTAACATTTTAAATCTTAATCTTAATTTTTTACAATTTTATTTTTTATCTTTATTTACTGTATTTTCTTATTTTTTTATTGTCTTAATTAGGTGCAGGTCCTGTGCTTTTGCCCCCTTTGTTTGTACCTCGTTTTATCCTTTTAGATCCTCTTTTATCCAGGGAGGAATCAACATGTCGGTTCGACTCACAAACCAGTTTCCAGTCCTGGCGGCCGCACCGGAGGACCAAACCAAGAAGGCTACTCCTCCTAAAGTAAAGCGCCCCTTCTCCGGAGCGGTTCTGGTAAAACTCTGGATAAAATTAAAGACAACACAATAAATTGGTTAAGAACAAACTTAGATCTACACAACCATTACGATACAGTCATTCAGGCCTCTGTTCCCTGACTCCGTTGCTTTGCGGGGGCGGACTATGAGAGAGTGCTTCAGTGGGGGGGGGGGGGGGGGGCTCGTTACAGACATAAATTAACCCCATCCTCTATAACAATATTAAAGGACATTTTGATTTCCAACTGCCCTCCTGTAAAAACAACCCCGGCTACAACAGCCCCCAAGCACTCCCTCACTGACTTTCCGCCTCTCCCTCCTCCCACATCGGCCACGTTGGCGTCCCCCCCCCCACCACCACCAACGGAACCAGAGGGGGACCCTAGGGGACCCTTGTCCCACCCCGTCCTCCCAGCACGCAGCCCCACCCTGGAGGTGGCTACGGTTCACCACAACCCGGTCTTCACCCGCCTCCTCCCACGTCCCCCTCTCCATCCCGTCCCTCCTCCCCCCCTCCGTTAGCACCTCCTCCCCCCACTGGCACCTACACCAACGTAATATCCCAGGGTCATGACTCCCTCTCCTCTCCCACCCGCAGACACACCCGGCGTCCAGTCCACGGAGACGGAGCCGCCGCCCCCCAACTGCTCCGGCAGTCCCCTCCCCCCATCCCCGCTGCAACAAACAGTGATCAGTGATGATGAATGAAACTCATGTTAGAGAATCAGTGCTGAGTTCATCCATTACATCTGAGTCATCACTGTGGCTTCAGCCCCAGTGGGGCTCCACCCTCACCTGGACGCCTGGAACCACACCCGTCCACCCTCACCTGGACGCCTGGAACCACACCCGTCCACCCTCACCTGGACACCCGGAACCACACCCGTCCACCCTCACCTGGACGCCCACAACTACACCCGTCCACCCTCACCTGGACGCCCACAACTACACCCGTCCACCCTCACCTGGACGCCCACCCTCACCTGGACGCCCACAACCACACCCGTCCACCTTCATCATCAGCGACTCAAACCTCTCACGTATCCCCACTTTCAAACACCCCACTATCCAACTTGACAGTTTCCCGGGCGCCACCTTTCACAGCATCACCTGTATTATAAAGAAACTCCCACCACAACCCCCCCTCCCCCCGGTCATCATTTCGGGTGGCCTCAACAGGAGCAGGTTCCACTGACCACCTGGAAACAACTGCAGCAGTTGTTGAGGGCAGCCAAATCCACCTTACCTCCCCCGCCACCGTCTATATTCCTGTCATCAATTTCTCTGAACGATTACCCCCCCGGAAACAAAATCTCACTAACGAATTAAATCAAACAATTATCAATAAATGCACGTTTCTGCCAGAACTCGACCCCTCACTTTTTCAGGTTGCGGACTCGGACCCGATCCACTGGACCCCCCCCAACAGCTTCCACCATCCTCCATTACTGGTGCAATCAGTTAAACTTCCAGTGGGGGCTAACAGTGTAACCATGACCCCCCATCTCTGTAACCCACACTCCAATGTGTTGAATCTCTGTTGTACCTTCCATCTCACACCTGAAATTCAACAGCTGTTAGAAAAAGGACTCACTTTCATCTCCACTCCACCCCCCCTCCCGACCGGACCTCCGAGGGGACCTCCATCTATTTCTTAGACGCCTCTTCTTGATAAACCATTTCGGAACATCAGACATGTAGGAACCAGTATCGTTCGTCGGGCCGTCCAGGTGGGAACCGAACCCGGACTTGGCATCCCTAGACCTCCGTGACCTGGTGACGCCAACCTCCGCTCCCTCAGCCGCTGGCATCCACACACCTCACCCACACCCAACATCACCCCGTCACAACAACAGATCATCAAACAATTATCAACAAGCACACACATAGTCATCAAACCAGCAGACAAAGGCCGCCAAATAGTACTACAAGGCCTCAATAACTACATCCTGGAAGCAAACCGCCAACTCAACAACCCAAATTATTACAAAAAATTGGAAAAGTCATAACAACCAGAAACACAAATTATCATACGTCATATTATCTCAGACCTTTACAACCAAAAATTCATAAATTACAAACAAAAAACCTACCTGGACAGCCCAGACGAGCCCCGACCTCGCTTTTTTAATTTACTCCCAAAGATCCACAAACCACCTGAAACCTGGACGGTCTCCTTGGTGGTCCCAGTAGGGAGACCCATTGTTAGTGATTGCGGGTCCGAGTCCCAACTCATAGCAGAATATTTAGACTATTACATCAACCCCCTCTGCCACCTGCACCCCAGCTACACTAAGGACACCTACACATTCGTTCACCGTCTGTCTTCCCTCCAGGTCCTGCCCCACACACTCCTATTTTCCATAGACATAGACTCCTTATATACGAACATAGAAACCCACCTCGGCCTCTCTGCAATCAAAAACATCTTCGTCCGTCACCCCAACCCCTCCTCAACACCATACGTCATGGTTTCACACACTTGGCAGCCCCCCAGGGATGGGTGGGTAGACTGTCTGATCTCCACCTACAGGAGGAACAAAAACCTCAAAGACCTCCTGGTCCACGTAGCCCTGAAACCAGTCACTCCTGGGGAGGCGTCTCGAGCCCGGGAGATGCATTTTATCAATGCCTGCTACATTTTCAACCCCTTCAGTCGGGCGGGTTTTAACCTCTGGCAGACCCCCCCACCCTCAACCTCGAACGCTGTCTACGGCATCAGGTGTCGGGCCTGCCAGAAACTGTACATCGGGGAAACCAAAAATGCCATATTTTTACGCATTAAACTGCACTTTTATATGATGAAGAGCGGAGCAAGAAATAACATCTTATACAATCATTTAAAACTCATGGACCACACAACGTTCAGAGCCCGGGTCCTTCACACAACGGGTCCACTCTGGCATTTTTTACTGTGAGTTTGAACTGCCGATCTTTATCTCCCTCCCTCTTCTTTTAAAATGGCACAAAAAACCTCTACCTCTCCCCCCCCCCCTTCCACGTCCCTCGTTTGCCTCCCCCTTCTCCTCTTTCAATTAGTTTTCCCTCTTTGTCCCTCCTTTGTTCAACTTATTTAAACTGGCTTATCTACCAGATCATTGACAGGTGTTCACTTTTAGGTTTCCCTATTTCGTCACCTCCTGTAATCCTGCTCACCATTAATTTTTTAAAAATTATATTTTAAGATTTTTTCCCTTTTACCAATTGATTTTAGTTTATTTCATAACCAGTCCTCTTTTACATTGTTTTTGTGCTTTTATTCGTTCTTGTAAAAAGCTAAATTTTAAAAGTTCATAAATTATGAACTTTTAAAATTTAGCTTTTACATTTTAATTTTGCATCGTTTTTATTTCTTATCTTTTATTGTAACTGATTTTTATTAGGTGCTGATCCTGTTCTCCTTCCCCCTTTGACTGCTTCATTTTATCCGGTCTACGTCTTTTTTTTTTAATACCATTTTAACTTTATATAGAAGAAGCAGGAGAACTTTATTAATCCCCTTTCACGGGAAAATTGCTATTTTCACTCTTTTACATGATTTTTGTGTTGCAGGATATATACAGTGTATTTGTTCAGGCCCCTAATACACACAAGGGGCCTGTGTGCATGCAGTTAGCGTCACAGTGGTTGGCGTCACAGTGGTTGGCGTCACAGTGGTTGGCGTCAGTGGTTGGCGTCACAGTGGTTGGCGTCAGTGGTTGGTCTCACAGTAGAGGAACTGACATGTCGGTTCGTCTCTCAAACCGGTTCTCAGTCCTGGGGGCTACACCGGAGGACCAAACCAACAATGCGACTACCACTACAGTAAATCACCCATCCTCTGGCGCGGCCCCCACCCCCAACCCCACCCTCAACAGGTCTCCCTCTGATTCTGTCCCACAGAAAAAACTATTTTAAAATTTTACAAGCCATCCACCATTTGGAAATCCTGGACTTCCACGTGGGGAAGGGGACGTGTCCACCGGGGATGAAGAAACAGGTCCTCAAGCTTTCCCACTTCATCAAACCCTCCTCACCAAACGACACAACGTCCAATAAAAATGAAGGACAATACCAGAAACTGGCTCAGAACCAATTTACACATTTTATACGACCATTACAACGCCGTCATTCAGGCATCCATCACCCAACTCTGTTGTTTTGTGGAGGCAGACCATGAGAGAGCGCTTCAGTGGGGGGGGGGGGTACAGACATAAATGTACCACCTCCTCAACAGTAACATTAAAGGACATTTTAATTTCCAACTGTCCACCAAATGGAACAGCCCCAGCTATGCCATCCCCCGAGCTCTCCCTCACTGACTTTCCGCCTCTCCATCCTCCCACGTCGGCCATGTCGGCGTCCCCCCCACCACCATCAACAGGACCAGAGGGGGAACCCAGGGGACCATTGTCCCAACCCATCCTCCCAGTGCGCAGCCCCACCCTGGAGTTGGTGGCTACAGTCCATCATGGCTGAGCGTGACGACTCCAGACACGGCCGTTCATCTGGACGGGTTCAATCTGGTGCGGGGGGACAGGACGAGGGAGAGCGGGGAGAGGAAGGGAGGAGGGCTGGCAGTGTTCGTGAATGATCAGTGGTGAAACCTTGGACACATCACTGAAGGAGCGGCACTGCGGTCGGCGTGCGGCCGTATTACCTGCTGCGGGAGTTCTCGCACGCTATCCTGATGGCTGCATATGTCCCCCCCCCCGCCAACGCAGATGCAGCCTGCAACGTCCTCCACTCTTTAACAAGCAGGCTGCAGACACAGCACCCACAGGCCCCCATCCTCATCTCTGAGGACTTTAATCAAGCCCCCCGTCCTCCACTCTGCCCACCTTCACCCAGTATGTTACATGTTTCATTTAATTTAAAATTTTAATTTAATAAGCTGTTTTGATCCCCGAAGGAAAATTAAGAATGCACAATCTAGCTAATGATTCAAACACATACATACAGTAGTACAGGCCCCTGTAGCGCGCACACACACACACACACACACACACACACACACAAGGGGGCCTGTAGGCATGCAAGGGAGGTAGAGTGGCAGGCAGCTCCTTCTTGGTGCGCCCCAAATGAGCCGTCTTTGTAAAGGGGATGGCACCTTGCTCAAGGGCGCCTCGGCAGTGGTCCAGAGGTGAGCTGACACCTCCCACCGTCAGCTCACCTCCGGGTATTTTTTTGGGCGAGAGCGGGAATCGAACCGCCAATCTTGAAATCATAGGATGACCCCCTTTACCACTGAGCCACTGCTGCCCCAGTGGCTTCACCAGAGATGGTAAAATACTGGACCTGTGCTTTGCCAACACCAAGGAGGCATACAGATCATCACCCCTCCCCCCAGCGGGAAGATCAGACCACAACCTGGTTCATCTCCTGCCCACCTACAAGCCTCTTGTGGAAAGACAACCAGCTGTGTCCCTCACTGTGAGGAGATGGTCCGATGAGGCTGAGGACGCTTTGAAGGACTGTTTCCACAGAACAGAGTGGGATTTATTCTGTGACTCTCACGGTAAGGACATGGACGGCCTCACAAACACCGTCAGATTATATTAACTTCTGTGTGGATAACCCCGTACCCACCAGGACTGTATGGTGTTATCCCAACAACAAACCCTGGATCACCCCTGACATTAAGGCCTTCTTAAAGGCCCTTCTACTCAAGTCTGGTAACAAGGATGACCTGAAGGCTGTCCAGAGGGAGCTGAGGAGGAAGATCAGAGAGGGAAAGAACATGTACAGGAGGAAGATGGAGGACCAGCTGCAGCAGAACAATGTCAGCGAGGTGTGGAGGGGCCTGAAGACCATCTCAGGCCATAAAGGACCCGACCATCAGGTCACTGGGGACCAGAAGTGGGCAGATAACCTGAATGAATTTTTCAACAGATTTGATCAGGCACCCACCACATCCCCTCCCCCTTGACAACAATTTACCCACGGCCACCCCCCACTGCCCAGGTCATGTTACAGCCACCCCCTACGGTTCACCAACCCACCCCCCTCACCTACACCCCCCAGCACACAGTCCCCCTGCTCCACCCAGTCCCTCACTGAGTCCCAGGTGAGAAACCAGCTCTGGAGGATAAAGACGAGGAAGGATGCGGGTCCAGACGGCATCAGCTCCAGGCTCCTCAAATCCTGCGCAGACCAGCTGTGTGGGATCATTGGACACATGTTCAACATGAGCCTGAAGCTAGGAAGGGTTCCACAGCTGTGGAAAACATCCTGCTTGGTTCCCGTGCCCAAGACCCCGCACCCCAAGGACCTAAACAGCTACAGGCCGGTGGCGCTAATATCCCACCTTATGAAGACCCTGGAGCGTCTGGTCCTCTGTCATCTACGCCCCCTGGTGAGCCCATCACTGGACCCACTCCAGTTCACTTACCAGCATGCTATCGGGGTGGATGACGCCGTCATTTTCCTTGTACACTGAGCTCTGTCTCACCTGGAGAAGCCGGGGAGCACTGTGAGGATCATGTTTTTTGATTTCTCCAGTGCTTTCAACACAACTTGCACTGTTGAGGGACAAACTGGAGATCACCGGGTTGGACCATTACCTCACTGACTGGATATTGGACTACTTGACCAATCGCCTGCAGTTCGTGAGGACCCGGGACTGTGTGTCAAACACGGTTGTCTGCAGCACGGGGGCACCACAGGGAACGGTTCTGGCTCCGTTCCTGTTCACCCTCTACACTGCAAACTTCTCCTACAACTACCCCAATGTCACCTGCAGAAGTTCTCTGACTCTGCAATCGTTGGTCTCATCACCGATGGGGACGACAGAGAGTACAGAGATCTGACCCAGGACTTTGTGGACTAGTGCCAGCGGAACTGCCTCCAGATCAACATCTCTGGTGAAGCGGGTAAAACCAAGGAACTGGTGGTGGATTTCCGCAGGTGGGGACTCTGCCCAGTTACACCGGTGAAGATCCAGGGTACGGACATCGAGGTGGTGTCCTCGTACAAGTATCTGGGTGTTCACCTCAACAATAAACTGGACTGGAATACTAACACCCACTTCCTGTATAAAAAGGGTCAGAGCAGACTCTATCTGCTCAGGAGGATGAGGTCTTTGGAGTGCGGGGGCCACTCCTAAGGACTTTCTTTGTTCTGAAAAAAAAAACAAAACAAAACAGAAAAACAACAAACATTATCATAACAAAACAAGACGGAACAAAACAAAACAAAAAGGTGTTATATAAAGAATAGTAACAACAGAATAGTAATAGGGAAAAAATATATGCATATATATACATACATACATATATACATATACATACGTACATATACACATTTATACATTAACATACATCAAACAAAAGAGGAGCATTTCTGGGAAATATCTTTTCAGGTCTCTCCATAATTCAATAAACTTAGTTTTTTTGCAGCTTCAATGTATAGGTAATCCTTTCCATTACATAAATTTTATGTATTATATTAATCCAATTCTCGATACAGGGTGCGCTAGGCTTTAGCCAGTTTTTAGTAATTGACTTCCGTGCTGCAATACTCAATATACCAAATAGATACCTGGCTTCTTTACTCATAGATGTAGGTGGCAACAAAACAAATAATAGGTCGTCCCACTTGAAGGCTATGGTAGGTCCGAATATATTTACCAATTCTATATGTATCTGTTGCCAGAAGGAATTTATTTTTGGGCAAGCCCAAAATATATGATAGTGGTTGGCTTCCAGAGAACCACAATTCCTCCAACAGCTGGCGGAGCCTGAGTGGTGGCGCTTCTGAACAGGCGTAATAAAATATCTAACAATTGTCTTCCATTCAAATGCCCTCCGCTGGGGCAAGCTTGTAATTGACCATTGAAATTCATTGTCTAACCCAATCTTCCTGTGCAATACTGGCATTTGCCTCCTGTTCCCATTTTTGCTTTATATAGTTGGTGTTTGTTTCTTCCATCCCTTGAAGACCTTTGGGCATAAAATAATATCAAGAATATACAGAGTCTGCCCCATAAATACTAAGCTTTCAGTAAATTATTTTACTGAATGGCCTTTTTTGAAAACATTGTCTATATAATGACGCAACTGAAGATATCTGTAGAAGTCATTATTATTTAGCCCATATAATCTTTTCAATGTCTGGAAATCATTTATCGTCCCTTGTTTAAAGAAAGTGCAATATGAGGAGAGACCCCGCTCAGCCCAACCCTTATAAACTGCATCCAATTTATTGGGAGTAAAATCTATATCATAGGGGCACCAACGCAAAGTTTTTATTTCATCCATCAGATTATGTTTAGTGATGGTCATCATCCAAGTTTTCACTGATAAGTTGATCCACCTTTTTCCCTTTTCCATTATGTTTTTAATAAGTCTTTTATCCCCTAACCTGGCCTCAATCGGGATCAGCCCAGATATGTTCTTTCCCATGTCTTTCCACCTTGCTTGATACCGGGAATTACACCAGCAAACTAGAATCCTCAGCTTGGGATGAGATGTAATAATTCTTTAGGCATGGGAGTGCAAACCCTCCTTTGTTTTTGGCCAATTGGAGAGTTTGAAATCTGATTCTAGGTTTCTTCCCTTGCCAAATGAAGCGTGCAATCAGTTTATCCCATTCCTTGAAGTGTTTATCTGTAATTTCAATTGGAAGAGTTTGAAACAAATATAACATTCTGGGCAGAATGTTCATTGACACTGTCTCAATCCTTGACTCAAAGCTTAGTATGGGTAATAAATTCCATCTTTTAGTATCTTATTTTATTTTCTGAATTAACACTTTAAAATTTAATGCATATAATTTTGTTAGATCTTTTGGAATATTGACCCCTAGATATTTTATATAATTCAAATTCCAATTGAAGTTAAAGCCAGTTTTTAAAATTTGGTTAGGTTTATAGTTGAAACTTAAGATTTGAGTCTTTGAAATATGTAATTTGTATCCTGAGACGGAGCCAAAAGCATCAAAGAATGACATAAGTTTTAAAATGGAACTTTCTGGGTTTGATAGAGTAATTAGGACGTCATCCGCAAATAAAGAGATTTTACGTTGTTGAGCTGACATTTGTATACCTACAATATTTTTATCTTGATTAATACCTTGGCTTAGTCCTTCGATAAATAGGGCAAACAGAAGTGGGCTCATAGGACAGCCCTGTCTGGTGCCCCTCTCCAAATCAAATGTGTTTGATATAGATCCATTTACTTTTATCCTAGCTGTTGGGCTTTTATACAAAGCCTTTATAATATTTATAAAAGTCTGGTGAAATCCAAAATGCCCCAGAATTCTATACAGAAATGTCCAATTGACCCGATCGAATGCCTTTTCCGCATCAAAACTCAATAGAACCGCCTCTATGTTATTTTCATTTATGTATTCAATTAAATGTAGTGTTCGGCGGATGTTATCTTGAGTCTGTCTTTGCTTAATGAATCCCGTCTGGTCCAAAATAATTATCTGCGTCAGAATATTTTCCAATCTTTTGGCCATAATGTGGGTGAAAATCTTGTAATCTTGGTTTAGAACACTTATCGGCCTATAACCTCCACATTCTAGTTTATCTTTACCCTCTTTAGGTATCAATGAAATCACAGCTTCACTCCAAGAAGCCAGTCTTAAGCACATAGTTAAATGTTTCCTTCATACTTGGTATTAATAGATCTCTCATTTCCTTGTACCACTCTGAAGGGAATCCATCTGGTCCCGGTGACTTATTTGGTTTGATCTTTGAGATTGCCTTTTGAATTTCTTCCTCCCTAATTTCATTAATTAGGCATTTATTTTGTTCAACTGAAACTGTGGGTATTCTTATCTGATCGAAAAAATTGTCAATCTTTGTGTCATCCACTCTGGGTTGCCTATATAACTCCTTATAATAAGATTCAAATAACTGTTGGATATCCTCTAGTTTACAACATATAGAATCTGTTGCTGGGTCTTTTATTTTGTAAATTGTATTTTCTGCTTGTTGCTTTTTTAATCTTTATGCGAGTAGCTTTGTCGATTTTCCTCCTGCTTCATATCTTTGTTTTAAAAAAATCATCTTTTTCTTAAAGTCATTTGAGAGTATTTCATTAATTTCATTCTTTATTTTATCAATTTCTCTTTTGGTTTTTCTGTCCATTGTTCTTTTATGTTGAGTTTGTAATTCCTGCAAGTCTTTTTGAAGTTGATCATATTTTTCTTTTCTGTTTCTTCAATTTTGATGAGTAACCTATGATCTTCCCCCTAAGAACCACCTTACAAGCATCCCAGAGTATAAGTGGTGAGACTTGCCCATTGTCATTGTCAGTGAAGTAGTCTGTAATATCCCTTATTTGCTTCTTCATTTCATTTAAAATGCCCGTATTTAACCTCCAGATAGTGTTCTTCTTGTCAGGTCCCAACATCAGCTCCATATAGACTGGGGCGTGATCTGACAGGTCTATGGTTCCAATATTACAATCTTTTACCCTAAACAAGTCTCTCTGAAATGTAATTAAATAATCAAGTCTAGAATAAACAAAGTGAGGGTGAGAAAAAAAAAAGTATATTCTTTCTTAGTTGGATTCAAATCTCTCCATATATCTGAGAGTCCAAGCTCCCTCATCATTAATCTTATATTTTTAGTAGTTTTTGGGCCCTCAGATTGATAAGGTCTTGAGGTATCAAGTTTTGTGTGAAGTCTGACATTAAAGTCCCCTCCACAGATGAGGATACCTTGAGCTTCGAAGCTCATCAAATCGAAGATATATTTGAAAATTACCAATCAGATCCTGGGGGCGCATAAACATTTAAAAGAGTAACCAAATTACCTTGTAGAATCCCTCTGACCAGTACAAATCTCCCGTCTAAATCTTTTTTTTCAAATATGCATTCAAAATTTAATTTAGTGGAAATTAGTATTGATACTCCTCTATTTGAACCCTTTTTATATGAAGATGAATACTGGTTAAATCTCCATTTCTTAAGTTTTTCATGTTCTGGGTCTGTGAGATGGGTTTCCTGGAGGAAGGCTACTTCTATGTCATCGTTTTTCAATTTTGACATTATTTTGGATCTTTTAATCGGATTTCCCAGTCCGTTTACATTATAGGTAATTATCTTAACTGACATTTTGTGTCTTTAAATGTACTTTATTCTGCTTCATTTCTGTATATAAAAATAATATTTCACCCCTTGAGCTACAATAAACAATAATAAAAACATAAACATAAACCAATAACTCAAAACCTAAAAAATGAAACTTCATGTCCACATTGACTTCCAAATGGAAGGCCTCTTTTACGGCCTTATAACTCAGATGTGATAAGAGTGTTGAGGGAAAGTTTTTGCCTCCTTGTAGAGGGAGAGGGCCCTCTTTAGCCCTACAGCTAATATATAGGTCCTTGGTGTCCAGCGTGGGGTGTCCTGACCTCTAATTTCATCTATTTATGCCTTTAATGTCTTTTATACTCAGTTTATGACCCAGCTCCAGGGTCGTAAAAGAAATATTTTAACTGATTGTAGATCTTTCGCAGCAAAAGATCAATACTTATCAAATGTCCGGCCGTCGATAAGCCTGGAGCCGCTCCCTGAATCCCTGACCGGAGCCTGGGTCAACACGGTCTTTTCGTTTTCCACTGGTCTGCCAAGTGAGTCGAGTGATTTGATCCAGAAGTGAACTTTGTTTCTTCAGGACGTCACCGGTATCCCTCTCTCTGCCATGTCCGCCGTAGCCTCTTCCGCCGAATTGTACATCACAGTTCCACTCCTAAGGACTTTCTATGACACTGAAGTAGCCTCAGCTGGGGTGGTCTGCTGGGGGAGCAGCATCACTGCGTCCAACAGGAAGAGACTGGACAGGCTGATTAGGAAGGCGGGTTCTGTCCTAGGATGCTCCCTGGACTCAGTGGAGGTGGTGGTGGAGAGGAGGATGACAGCCAAGCTGTCATCGATGAGGAAGAACCACTTCCACCCTCTGCAGGGCACACTAAGATCCCTAGAGAGCTCCTTCAGCGATGGGATGCTTCACCAGAGATGCGTGAGGGAACGCTATCGCAGGTCCTTCCTGCCCACGGCCGTCAGACTGTATCACCAGCAGTCCTCCCAGCGGACCAGTCAGAGAACACAACACTCAAAATCTGGATGACCAATGTACTCTGTAAGTATAAACTGTAAGTTGTTAATATGATACATGTTAATATGTATACCATATGTGAATGTTTATTTCATATGTTACATATGTTAATATGTATGTGTATTATTAGTATTTATGTATGACCCCACCCCCACCCCCGCTGCCACGATCGCACAAATTTCCCCGCTGTGGGACAATAAAGGATTATCTTATCGTCCCATGCTGTTTGTACTTGGTCCAGATCTTCGATACAGATCTACTATATTTATTTCCCTGCTCTATAAAAGTAACATTCACTGACCACCACAATGTTTTGTCTTCATTTCTTTTAGTGTTTCTGAATGCTAAGGAGTTGCACTTTTGAAAAACGCCATAATTTTTTCATGCTTTTTGTCTGAGTTTGTTCTATATAATAAAATGTCTGAGTGCTCATCCAAGACTGGTGATTCCATGCTTTTTACTAGGGGTAGTATTCTTAAAATGATGGAATGACAGACACCAGCAGACCCAGCGCAGTGTGCTCACTTCTCCAGATTGCTGGCATCTCTTGCAGCCTCACAACTGGGAATCAATGCTTTTGATCACAATAGTAAAGAAACTTTTAACCAAACGAGTTTATTAACTCAGAACATGAAGTGCATTAATGAATACAATGTATGCAATAAGAAATTATGAACTACAAAGTATGCATGAACAAGAGTTGTCATACTCAACACAACTTTCTAATTTGTGTTTGTGTGTGTGTGTGTGTTATGTAACAGTTAAAATATCTATACAGTACATAAATTCTTAATTTGAACAGAAGTGAGAAAGCATTAAACTGAGAGCAAGCAGGTTTAAAAAAAAAAAAAAGGTCTGAAACGAGTACCGGCTCAACCTTAGAAATAAAACAATAAAAACAAATGTGACTCAGTGAACAGTTTGCTGTGATGTCAGACTTCATGTGGTCTGTTCTTCTCTCCTCCTCCTTGTCTCCACATCTTTGTGAACTTCTGAGCAGGAAACAAACCCATGATGTTCATGGAGACTTTCATGAAGATCTGAACACAATGAAGACAATTCAGGTCAGGTTGAAAGTTAGAGCAGCAATACAGATTATAGACCGCCTGTCAGGAAAATCTGTTAGTTCACATTCATTCATTGTTGACGGGTCGTCCTCCTGTAGGAACTAAATGATGGAGGAACCAATGTTGTCCTGTAGGAACTAAATGATGTAGGAACCAATGTTGTCCTGTAGGAACTAAATGATGGAGGAACCAATGTTGTCCTCCTGTAGGAACTAAATGATGTAGGAACCAATGTTGTCCTGTAGGAACTAAATGATGTAGGAACCAATGTTGTCCTCCTGTAGGAACTAAATGATGTAGGAACCAATGTTGTCCTCCTGTAGGAACTAAATGATGTAGGAACCAATGTTGTCCTGTAGGAACTAAAATGATGGAGGAACCAATGTTGTCCTCCTGTAGGAACTAAATGATGGAGGAACCAATGTTGTCCTGTAGGAACTAAATGATGGAGGAACCAATGTTGTCCTCCTGTAGGAACTAAATGATGTAGGAACCAATGTTGTCCTCCTGTAGGAACTAAATGATGGAGGAACCAATGTTGTCCTCCTGTAGGAACTAAATGATGGAGGAACCAATGTTGTCCTCCTGTAGGAACTGAATGATGGAGGAACCAATGTTGTCCTCCTGTAGGAACTAAATGATGGAGGAACCAATGTTGTCCTCCTGTAGGAACTAAATGATGGAGGAACCAATGTTGTCCTCCTGTAGGAACTAAATGATGGAGGAACCAATGTTGTCCTGTAGGAACTAAAATGATGGAGGAACCAATGTTGTCCTCCTGTAGGAACTAAATGATGGAGGAACCAATGTTGTCCTCCTGTAGGAACTAAATGATGTAGGAACCAATGTTGTCCTCCTGTAGGAACTAAATGATGGAGGAACCAATGTTGTCCTCCTGTAGGAACTAAATGATGGAGGAACCAATGTTGTCCTCCTGTAGGAACTGAATGATGGAGGAACCAATGTTGTCCTCCTGTAGGAACTGAATGATGGAGGAACCAATGTTGTCCTCCTGTAGGAACTAAATGATGGAGGAACCAATGTTGTCCTCCTGTAGGAACTAAATGATGTAGGAACCAATGTTGTCCTGTAGGAACTAAATGATGGAGGAACCAATGTTGTCCTCCTGTAGGAACTAAATGATGGAGGAACCAATGTTGTCCTCCTGTAGTAACTAAATGATGGAGGAACCAATGTTGTCCTCCTGTAGGAACTAAATGATGGAGGAACCAATGTTGTCCTCCTGTAGGAACTAAATGATGGAGGAACCAATGTTGTCCTCCTGTAGGAACTAAATGATGTAGGAACCAATGTTGTCCTCCTGTAGGAACTAAATGATGGAGGAACCAATGTTTTGGGGTCAGGTTTCTGTCTGGAAGCATTAACTGACGCTAACGCTGAACTCTGAATGTTTTGCTAGTTGATGTTAACTATCGGTGGATTAACTGAGAAACTTCATGAAATCAAACAGTCATCAAACATAAAGGGGCGTTTCTGACTTTTGATAACCAGGAAGTGACATCAGTGCTTCATTCAGGTCAGTGTGGTGGAACACCTCAGTGGACTAAAGCTGGGCTTAGCCTCTAGACCCCCCAGGAGAAAATTCATCCAACAAATCAGACCCAGAACCAGCTCTAGCTCAACGTCTCCAAGACCAAGGAGATGGTGCTGGATTTCCGGCGGGCACCTCCCTCTCCACAACCAGTGATCATGGAGGGCAGTGAGGTGGGGGTGGTAGGTAACTATAAGTACCTGGGACTGCAGCTAGACAGCAGACTGGACTGGTCACTCAACTCGGACTGTGTGTACCAGAAGGGGCAGAGCAGGATGTACTTCCTGAGGAGGCTGGCCTCCTTCAACATCTGTCCTGAGCTCCTTCTCATGTTCTATCAGTCCGTAGTCTCCAGTGGGCTGTCATACACCATTGTGTGTTGGGGTGGGGGGGCCAGGAAAAGAGATATGGACCGTCTGAACAGACTCATCCACAGAGCCCGCTCTGTGGGTGGTCTGAGCCTGGACTCTGTGGAGACAGTTCTGGGGAGCAGGACCATGTCTAAAGTTAAGGCTATCATGAACAACACTAGCCCCCCAGCCCCCCCTGCACACCACCTTCTCCCAGCAGAGAAGCACCTTCAGCGGCAGACTGCTGTCACACAGCGCCTCCACAGAGAGGCTGAGGTCCTCCTTCGTGCCCCGTGCCATCAGGGGGTACAACGACTCTCTCAGGAGGAGCGGGGGGTAGGTGGCGAGGTCAGCACGCGGTTAAATCGTTTTAATTTAATTTTATACTGTTTATATTTTAGTTTAGTATATCGGTCCTGTTAGTGTTGCATGTGTCTGTCAGTATAGTGTATGTCTTGTGGTTTGTCCTGTGATGTCAGTGTTTCTTTTTCTCCTGGTGTTTTTCCAGTTTTTCCAGTATTTATTCGTTATGTAATGCCTGAGCAGTGGATATATACAATTTCCTCCGGGATTAATAAAGTATCTATCTGATTATAATTTTAAGGCTGTGTTGCTCCAGCAGTCGAAACCATCCGGTTTTAGTGACAGTAAATCTATTCCATCTATGAACAAATACACAAAACAACCAGTGTGGTTCTTCAGAGGCTTCAGACAAACATCTCATTCTGTCCTGAAGTCCTACCGTTACATTCAGAGAAACCAGTAGATAGAATACTCACACTGACAGCTCAACGGCCTCTTCTCTTTCACCTCTGCTATCAAAGGACGTGTGAGAAGAGGAAAGTGGGTTCCATCTCGCCAGAGGATTATAGGGCTCTATACCTCTGTTGGATCTGAAGCGAAGCACCAACAGCACCAACAGCACCACCAACACCACCAGGGCCACCAAACAGATGCCTCCGATCAGGCCACCGATAAGTCCTTCCTTCCACAACGCCAGGCGCACTTTGGACAACAGAGGCAAAAACAAGAGGGTCAACAGTCAGGTGGCTTCTCCAGCTGATCATTCGGGGAGGAGGGGTCGTCCGTCTCACCCTTGATGACGACCTGGGGGCTCCGGACGACGTTGTTGGCCTGGTTGGCAGCCTCGCAGTAGTAAGTACCGCTGCGGTCTTTGGACAGGGCGGGTATGTGGTAGGTGGCGTTGGTGTCGCTAGAGGTGGTGGTGTACAGCGGCAGCTTACTGCCCACACGGTACCACCTGAAGGTGATGGGGGGCGTGCCTTTTACGCTGCAGACCAGGTGGAGATGGTCTCCCTCAGAGACGTCTGGCGAGTTGGGGAAGTTAGAACCACCAATCAGAGTTGGTTCTGTCAGAGGCTCTGGGAAAGAAAAGCAGTCGGGATGAGCGGACGCGGATCATTCACTAAGCCCCGCCCCTGCGGGAGCGTCACGGCTTCACGGCTCCACGCCGTTCGGATGCTTTCCAGGTCTGGATGGAATTAAAACACGTGTGGACTCTTTTTCTACTCATAAGACGACCAGAATCTCTCTGGATCTCATGAGCTACTGATCAGATACAGTATTTACTGCTTCCACGTTCCACTTCTAGTGGGCGTTGACAGGTGTATTGATATTTACCGATGACGTCAGCGCCGAGTCGTTCACTGAGCTTCCCCGCTCTGAAGCTGTCCTTGGCCTCACACCTGTACCTCTTGATCTGCTCAGGCCTGCTGATGTTGACGGTGAAGAGGGCCTGATCAGAGGAACGCTCCACGCTGACCGTTCTCAGCGGCTCGTAATCCTCCATCAAGGTGTAGTTTATCGGCAGGCTGCCGGCGTCCGACTGACAGAAGATCTGGAAGGGTCGTCCCACGACCACCGGGCCCACCGCCGAGATCTTCGGAGTGGAGACAGAAACTGGAGAGAGGAAAGAAGTTAAACACCACCACTCAACAGCTAAATATCGATCGGTGCTGCGCGGGGTCAGAAAGAAAGTCCACTTTGTTGTCCCCTATGGGGAAATTGTCTTTCTCACTCCACACTACACTTACATGCATGTACAGTATCTGTTAGATCAGGCATACATACATAGTTGTTCACAGGCCCCTGAAACACAACACACTAGAGGCCTATAGTCATCCAATTAGTAACATCAAACAGTAGGGGGAGACAGAGTGATGGATCACACATGAGGGATCGTGCCCCAAACGGGGGCGACGGTGTCTTGCTCAAGGGCGTCTCGGCAGTGGCTGGGAGGTGAGCTGAATACTTCCCAGCGTCAGCTCACACTCTGGAGGATGTCTTTTTTTTTTTGTAATTTATTTATTTTTTGTCTTGTCTGCATGTATTCTCATATGCTTATTTTAATTTTGCAGCAAAATCTTTTATATATTTTAATGCGTGCATGTGACCGTCACCAATCCTCTCTGGTAACTCAATTGTCAGTCTTTATTAGAATTTCCTATTGTGAGCCAGAGAGGGGGGGGGGGGGTGCTGCACCCCTGTGAGTTAAGGGGGAAGGAAAAAGGAGACAAGGAGAGAGAACATAAACAAGGTAGTGGATAGACAGGCAGTGCTGTTGGGGTGAAAAAGGTTTAGGGTGTTTTATTCTATCTTAGAATTGATATCTCAACACCAATGTTACAAAACATCAGATTAGTGGAGGTCCTGATAGTATAGAATAGACCACCAGAGGAAACCAGTGTAGGAGGAAGATAGAGGGCATAAGATTGTGATGACTGAAGTGAGACTCATCACGTTCTGACGGGACCCAATGGTTCTCAATCATTGGACTCGACAGGAGCTGGTAAGCCCTGACCCAACATGCATGTGTGATGAAACCAACACCCAGATAGGCTACCAGAACTCAACAGGGCGACGCTAACCAAGCACTCCCAACCCCGGCAGCCAGGAGCATCAAGAAGCCACCACCCAAAGAGCCACTGGGGATACCGAGAACCACATAGACCCAGGGACCCAGAGGAGGCAGCGGCCGCCACCGCCAGGGCGCACAGGGCAGGCCCAAGGGGCACGGGGCAAGGAGGCCCCCATGCCGAGCCCCGCCTATAGCCCAGGTGTCACGGCTCAAACAAGACTGGTGGTGAGAACCCAAAAGCACGACAGAAGCAGGTGGGCCAGGTCCAAAAACAGGTTTAATATTACAGGCAGGGGTCAGGTACCGGGCCTGGCCGCTGGGCCACAGAGGACCAGCCCCGCAGGACCGGGGCCAGTGAGTAGAAAGTCAATTCTTGAAAATGACTGGTGTACCGCAGAGAAGAAAGTGTATTCCTTTTTTGTTGGGTTTTTAAGTCTCCAAATGTCCTCTAGTCCAAAGTCTTTCATATAATCCTGTAAAACCTGAACTGATTGTAGTTGTTTTACTTGTATTGTTGAAATATTTGATGGATCCAGAACTATGTTGAAGTCTACTAATAACAGTTGTTGAGTTAGCTGATAAATCAGCTAAATGAGAGAAGACTGTATGGAAAAAAGCTGGATCATCATTATTGGGTGCGTATAGATTACTGATTGTGTATAGTTTATCACAGATTGTTGCTTGAATAATAATGTATCTGCCCTCAGGGTCTGTAACTGTACTGTTTAAAGTGAAAGGAACTCTCTTATGGATTAGAATAGAGACTCCTCTTCGCCTGTTTCTATAACAAGATGAGAAGATATTATAGTTTGGATCAATGAGACATTTTTCTTCAGATTGTTCTAAATGTGTTTCTTGTTGGAGGAAAATATCTGCTTTTAGATTGGAGACACAGTCCATGATTTTAATTCTTTTTGTCTGTGAGCGTATGCCGTGTACATTCCAGGAAACTAAATTTAGACATAAGAATAGATGTTCTGTCTACAGAAGAATGATGATGTAACATAATTTCAGTGTGTGTGTGTGTGTGTGTGTGTGTGTGTGTGTGTGTGTGTGTGTGTGTGTGTGTGTGTGTGTGTGTGTGTGCGTGTGTGTGTGTGAGTTGTCTGAGCTGTGCACATCATGATGTTGAGGTGTCAGGTGTTGGATCCAAGATATGTGTATGTTGCAGATAAACATATACAGCAGATTGAAATGTATGTATACATTGAAACAAAGCACAGCACTGCCTGACAAACTAAGAGTTAACACCTTAAAAAACATATCATGATAAATAAAAGGGGTAGGGAGAGTTAGGGTGAGAGGGGTGAGTGTGTAGGAGGGGGAGGGATGGGGATACATATATACAGTATAGAGACAAATAAAAGGAGAGGGGGGTGCCTAGATGTAGGAGAATTTTTGGGGAAGTGTAACATTTGTATTTAAATATATCATAATTATTATTAGCATTGATATAATAACATATCAGAGCCGTTTATGAATACTTATCTGACTCATCAGAAAAGCCAGGGGGTGGTGGAGGGCTCACGGAACAGCTGGTCATCGATATAAAGTTTATCCACGACCAGAGCTGTCCGTTTACCTTCTGTCTGCTCCTTCATGATGGGATGGAGCACTTCAGCCTCTCATTGATCTCTTTGGGGAACTGGTCGTTCATCCCGTACGTCGTGCCCTTCAGCTCGCGACCTTTGCTTCCCCTTTCTGTTGAAAGTGTTCGAATTTGGCGATAATGGGCCGGTGACGGTCTCCTCTCCGGGGTCTGAGCCGATGGACGAGGTGGAAGGTGATGGTTTTCACAGTCTCCTCTGGGATTTTGAGGGCGGACTTCAAAAAGTTTTTAATCTGGGACTCCGGGTTGTCCTGTGTGGACTCTGGGATGCCCGAAAAGATGACATTGTCCCGCATACTCCTTGTCTTGATGTCCAGGACGGTTTCTTTCAGGGACTTGTTCTCTTTTTGTAGAATACTTACCTCGGTGTTCATAGTCGTCAGCGAAGAGGGAAGCTCGGAGTTGTCCCGCTGCAGGTCTGCTATCTGCTGGGGGGTGAACTCCAGGCTGGCTCTGAGTTCTTTTATTTCCTCATGGACGTCAAGCTTTTTGTTGATGGACTCCAGGACGCTGAGCTGGATGCCCGAGGTGTCCAGGTCCTGGGTGTCAGTGGAGGAGTCTTTCTTTTTCCTCTTGTTAGGATTCTCCTGGGAGGTAGCGACGCTAGGGCTTTCCATGGCGCACCGGTAAAAATACTCGTCTATAAACTTCTCCAAGTCCTCCACTGTTAGCATAATTATATGTACAGATAGCAACTTCTATTTTAATCTTACTAACTGAAAGCTGAAGATTCACTATATAAACCGGCTATTTTTGAATAAAGTTATTCTAGCAGCCGGGGGCCGCCATGTTGGATCTCACTTCCGCGTGACGTCGTTCAGTGTGTCATCAGAGGATGTCCTGGCAGGAGCAGGACTTGAGCCGCAGATGGCTGGGCGATGTCTGGTCTTCAAGACATCTGTTCTACCGCTGAGCCACTGCCGCTCCAGAAGGGGCGGAGCCTTTCTCAATGAGCATGGTTTGAGCTCACCTTTAGGACGTATGGTCAGGGTCCGACTGCGAGATGCAAGCTGCTTGACATACGAGTTATTTGACAGACGAGCCGTCGCTCTGTCCATACTTTTCAACACACAAGCCAAAATTGGAAATATGAGTCGTGCATCAGGACACTACCATTATTTGGTGGATGGATACATCAGTGAGACCGCATCTCGTTCTTTACCACGTGTTGGTGGAAGAAAACACCAGTGAGACCGTATCTCGTTCTTTACCACTAGTCGGTGGATGGATACATCATTGAGACTGGTTCTCATTCTCGTTGGCGGAGTAAAGACGTTGCTAGTTTGTTGTTGTGAATTTTGCGTTTCGTTCCATCCTTTATCATTTTTTACGTAACTAATACATTATTAATTATACACAGGTAGTCTGTATGTGTTCTGGTTGATGAAACATTTTTTTTGATAAATTTTAGGTGGTTTGGGGCTTTTTTACAATGCTGGAATGAATAAAAATGATTTTAGTTAGTTTAAATAGGGAAGTGTTTGACCTACGAGCTCAGTCAGACCGGATTAAACTCCATTTACATTTAGTGTATTACCTAAACCAGATCTGAAGCTGTTTTGTAGCTGCAGCGGATTCGCCTCTGTTAGCCGTGGCTAATTCCTACCATGAAAAGTTGAATAACCAGCACACACAAACGGGTCTATTTGGATCCACTCACCTGACACCCAAATCCTCTCGGTGGTTTTTATCTGTGAATATCCAATCCTGCATGCACACTCAAACTCCTGGGGGCCCCTGACCTGTGCCACCATGCTGTGGTTGACTCTGGTGACTCCTCTGGCGAGTAGATCATTTCCTTGGTACAAGAGGAGTATGGGCTCTTTAGAGTTGAGATAGTGGTCTTTAGATCTGTTGCTAACACTGCAGGACATGAAGAACTCATCTCCCACATAGATCCCAGACTGTGGGACGATCTCCAGAACCAGTGTGAAGGGCATTTCTGAGGAGAGACAACACATGAAGACAAAGCCCTGAGACTGGTCCGGTGTTTCCAAAGGGAATTTGAAACCCTCTTACCTTTGACAGTAACCAGGCCAGAATAGCTCTCAGAGTGAAAGGTTGTTGTTCCCACGCTGACTGAGTATTCGCAGTGGATCCAGTGAAAGCCTTGGCCGTTAAGGCGAAACTTGATTTTGGCGTTAGAGGCGCTCTCCACCATGTTGATCATTTTGGTGTTGTCATAGAAGAAGAATGTAATATTGCCTGTCTTGCCGCGCACCGTGCACGTGGCTGTTAGCTCCTCCCCCTCCAAGATTATACTTTTGTCAAGATGGAGGATGGGTTTCAGCGGCGCTGGAACGGAAATGGCGTGAGATGAGAACAAATGGAACAGGGTCGTGTTCCGATCTTACAAACATCCTACAAAGATCTCAGGGTCACGTTGGTGTCCCACGGGACGTCAGGACAGGTGTCAAATGTTGAACTGAATTAAAATGATTTTAGTTATTTAAATGGGGAAGTGTTTGACCTACGAGCTCAGTCAAACCAGATTAAACTCCATTTACATTTGGTGTAACTAATACATAATTAATTATACATAGGTAAAGTCTGCATGTCTACTGGTTGATGAAAATATATTTTTTAAAATAAATTTAAGGTGGTTTGGGACTTTTTTTCAATGCAGGAATGATATGCCTGCAACTTAAAATCTTTGAACTGGTAAATGCACACATTCAAATCCACCTGAACAACCAGACCTTTCACTGTGAGCTCCTGTTCACTGCTCCTCTTCTGTTCACCCTGAATGTTGATGCCACAGCTATAGTTTCCGCTGTTGGAGACTTGGGCGTGGGCCAGCGAGTACAGCAGGTCCCCTGAGGTCTTGGAGGTCTTGGTGTAGATGGGATTCTTGTTCTTATATATGGTGAATTCACGAGTCAGCCACTCCTGCCCGGACGTTCGGATGTTAACCCGGCATCTCAGGATCAAGTTGGTGTCTCGCAGGACTTCAGAATGGGGCTCGATGGACAGGGTGATGTTGTCAATAAAGACTTTCTGTACTATATTAAATAAAATTTGTTTTTAAACTTAAAATAGATTCATAATAATGCATTTTAATAATATTTGGTTTAATTTAGAAAGTTCAGTAATGTAGCCGCAAGAGGGCACAAGCCAGTGTCTTATTGTGCCGGTCCCACGCCCAGATAAATACAGAGAGTTGTCAGGAAGGGCATCCAACGTAAAACTTTTGCCAAATCAAACATGCGAATCAAACCTATGACTTCCATACCGGATCGGTCGAGGCCCGGGTTAACAACGACCGCCATCGGCGCTGTTGACCTACAGCGCGCCGGTGGAAATTGGACTACCGTTGGTCGAAGGAGAGGAGGACAGTGTGTTCGTAGGTAGAGAGAGAAGAGGAGCGCCAAGAGTATAGGACTAAGAGTAGGGACGTTGAATGTTGGAACTATGACAAGAAAAGGTAGAAAGTTGGTTGACATGATGCAGAGGAGGAAGGTGTGGAAGCGAAATAACACATATTTGGGTCACACTTCAAATCAGGAGAAAACAGATTTCCAGGTTTGGCAGCGAAGAACCCAATTGTACAAAAACAGGAAAGACAGAATGTGTGAGAGGTGTTGCAGCAGAGGGGGTATGTCAGCTAAAAATCCAGGTTCACATGGACGGCTGATGCAAAGAGTTTCACTGAGCGAAGTGAAGAAAAAATTGGATTGTGATCGGCATTACGACTAAAAGGGAAACAGTCAGAAGTGAAGACAGCAGCTGGGGAGGAGAAGTTAAAGGTCTCGCGAGACAGAGGTGTGTTGTGACTGGTCTAGGGAGACCAGGGTGAGTCTATGAGTGTGGTAAACTGTTTGCTTGGACGTCATAAGTGATACTGTGTAAATGAGTGTATGATTGCTGAGCTCAGATGTGAATGTGTGAGTTGAAAATACAAAAAGTTTGTGGTTGACTGGTCGACTGAGATTAAACGTATGTGCTGTAGATGGAACAGTAGAAAGTGTATTGAAAGTGTGTTTAATGTGCGTTAAGCAATAACAAAGTTTAGATTCAAGTTGTGTTGAGCTGTTGAGGCTGGTGTAAGTTGTCAGAGCAGAGGTTTGAAGGTTGGTGCGTAGTGAAGGGCAAAGTGAATAGAGTCAGTTTGTGTAAAGCGATCTGCTCGCTAGGACAGTCTGGTAGACACTGGAAGTTAAAATTAGGGGGCAGACTACAGGGGAGGAGTCAGTAGACACAGACTAGACTTGTCTAAAAATATATCTAGGTGCAGAAGCTGCAAAAGAAAATCCCCTGTTCAACCAACCCCCCGTCACAACCCCTCCTTTCGGGTGCACAGGCAGGAGTTAGACTTTTTCTGTTTTTCTTAAAGAGCCAGTCATAAGAACACAAGTTATTTAAAATAACCATAATACAATCTAAGACGATGAATCCCACACCAGCAGCTCTGGTGGGAAACAAAAACCCTGACATTTTAAAGGATATTAACAAAATTTCAGAGAAATGGGAAAAGAGAACCAGGGTCTAGAATACCTGTGGCCAAAGGGAGGAAAGGCAGTGTGTGTGAGAGTATGGAGATCAGAATAAGAGACTACAAGCAGAAAGACCAATCAGAGAAACAGAGAAGAGAGAACTAGAGTTGAAAATTTTAAAATTGTTCAAGGAGGTAGGCAAATTCTACAGGTCAAAGGTGAGACAGGGACTGAGGACACTGCAGAGTTACGTAGGCAGAGAGAAGGGACAGGACGACAACCAGCTCAATGAGACAGAATTTGCAGGTTTATACCCAAATTTGGAGGGTTGGTTGCATTTCAATGGTAATATTAATGAACCACAAGCAGAAGAAATATCCCAGATCATTGCTAATCACAAGGCTAAAGATGAGATTAGAACCCCCACACTTAGGGGTGATGTTAGTCCAATCACTAATAACTCAGAAGATAACCCTGCCAACCAGAATGGATCACAGAAATCAACAAAAGCAGTGACAGCGGAGAAACAAGGGCAACAGATGCACGGGAAGACAGCTCAACGTAAAGATACAACGCCCCCAGCTACTGTATGAGTAATGAGTCCAAAATATTGTAGCACTGCTAGGAAGGCTAGACACAGCAGACCAGACGTACTGGATCGCTACGAGGAAAAGTGCAGGAGGAGATTGATCTGGATTGATCTGCCACATAAAGGACTAGACTTAAGAAAGGAATTTAATCGATACTAATGAGAATAGATCTCTACGTGTCCCTGAGTCAGTTCAAATTATGATGGGGAACCAGTTGGGGTAATCCTCTCACAGGCCCTGCTAGGAAAAATGGGGTAAAAATGTTGTTATAAATGTTTCACTTTGGCACCGTATCACAAGGGGGTTTACATTAATGGGTACATTGAACATGAATTGTTTAGAAAGTTTGGCCATGTTGATAAGAGAAAGAGGAGAAGAGAGAAGAGATAGACTGTGAAGAATGAAGAGAAAGTTAATTTCCAAGAGGAGGGATTATGTCATTTCTAAGAGGTTTGCAGTAAAATGAAGTAATGAGGGAAAACGTATGTTTGATGAGAAGGAGAAACAGTCCTGAAGGGGAAGCGATAGGATAGGGTTCTGCATCTGTCTTCACTGTCTTCACATCCTGTCTGCAACAATTTTTCCTGATACCTAAGAACACTCAAACTGACTGTCTGTGTAGGTTCGCAGTTATCCAGGTCATGGTTATCCAAAAGCTGTTTAAGTAAATCCATGTTAAAGTTCTCAAACTTTCTAAACTCAAACTGACTTGTTTCCAAGATGTCCTGTTTCTTCCAGAGTAGCATTCTGGGATACTTTCACAAAGCAAAGGAAATGCAAAGGTGGCAACACCAGATACCTATGATGATGTTCACAGAAGACTGGATGTGAGACGTGAGTCATGTGTTCATCCTGCAACAAGGCCGTAAATGCAGACATGAGGAGACAGTGGAGAAAGGTCAGAGCACTGAAGAAAACACTTATAGTGATACAAATACACACAACAACACCATTATGGTAAACATAGCCAGACCCACACGTTATGATTATGATTCTAATGACTGAGGAAGTGATGTCGTCAACAGTTCCTGGTTGTTCATTAGATTATAGGTTGACCTTAGAAACACAGGATGCAGCCCATAATAATGTTTATTTAGATCAGAAGCAAATCAGGATGTTTCATCTTTTCATTCAATCACTCATGAATCAAGGGGCCTTTGTTGAATGGCCTAAATCACCACAGAAAACCACATCTTGTCCGTTAAGAACCTGTTGGGGGGAACAGAAGTTGAGCTTCCGGGTGAGGCATAGACAAGATGGCAGTTTAGTTGAGCAGCTCCCCACTGCTCCCTTTTAAAAGCCCCGTTTAACAGAGTCTGTTAAATAACTAACGATGGATACCAGGTTGAAAGGAAAGAGGGGGACTCAGCAGCCAGAAACAATCGACAATGAAAGACCACGTGGTGATGCGCAGATCACCGCCAGCAAACAGTTTAACTCAACGCCAGGTGATGAGGAAATGGATCTGGACCTGATCCTTCTGGAGCTGAGGAGTTTTCGCCAGGACAACAAACAATAATTGGAGGACATTAAAGGGGAAACTTTAAAGACCAACGTAAGACTAAACGAGGCAGAAGAACGAATAATGAAAGTCGAGGAACGGGCTCAAACTACAGAGGATATCCTGGCAGAAATGCTCAAGCTACATAACTTGCCAGACGCAAAGATAACTGATCAGGAGAGCCGGTCTGGACGGGAAAACATACGAATCTATGGGGTTGGCGAGGGAGCTGAAAAGCAGTTCCAATCCATGACTTCATTTGTGGAGAAGTTACTCCATGAAAACCTCGACATACCCGACGATACGCCACTGCAGCTGGAAAGAGCTCGGTCCACAACCACCTGAGGACACAGCGCCCAGATCTATCCTGGTGACATTCCTCAGCTTCAAAACAAAGGAAAATGTTCTTCATTCAGCTTGGCAGAAAAGGGGCTTCACCTGGCGAGGGAGGCGGATAAACCTGGACAATGATTACACACCGCGTATCCTTCAGAAAAGAAGGGCATACGTAGAAATACGCAAGATCTTGAAGGAGCGCCAGACCCTGTTCCAAACTCTGTATCCAGGGCGGCTTAAAGTCAAATATAACGACGAAACCCGGATCTACGAGAGCGCCGATGAAGCGCCTACCGACATGTCAAGTAGAGGATACCCGGTAGAGATCATCAAACCCCCAGAGACTCTGATGGATAAACTGCGGCAGCTGACATGGGGGAGGAGCAGCCAGCGAAGGGGGAGACACGCACCCCACTCCAGACCAGAGTTAAACTTCAAGGAGAAACTACAATCTTTCAGCCGGGCTGCTACTCCAACAACTTACATTAAGACTGGTCATGTTTTCTGGTAAATGACCCCCACCCCCTTTTTTTTTCTCTTTCAAGGCCTTTTCTCCTTAAATTCTGTTGGCCCAGACAGGTGTTATTACAAATACAACAATAAAAATGGGGAAATAATGTTAATATCTGGTCAACCTGATCAAAAATGTTAAATTAGAAACTGTAAGACTACATGGGGCAGTGGGGGGCAATTCAGTGCAGCTATCTTAAATGGGTCCCCTCTCCTGGATTCAGGGAGGGGCTTCCCCTAGAGACTCTAGGGTCACAACAAAGACCTCTGAAGTGGAAGTCATACATAGTTTTGTTATACTATTTGTTTTTGTTTATTTATGGTTTAGTATTTCCTTTCTATGTCCACTCCCTGTCAGTTCCTTCAGGGAGGGGGACATTTCCTAGGAAGTATACGGAGATTGATTCTTGTTTACACCTATGAAAGGTAAAACTTTAAAAGTAGCCTCTTTTAATGTCAACGGTATACATAGTCCAATCAAACGAGGGAAAATTTTGTCCAGATTAACAAAAGAAGAAATTCAAATCGCTTTCCTACAGGAAACACATTTGAGTGATGCAAAGCATAATAAGCTAAATAAAATGGGTTTTAAATACATTTATTCATCTTCTCATAAATCAGGGCGCCACAGGGGAGAGGCCGTATTGATATCTGGTCGTTAAATATGAATATGTGTCAGAAATTATGGATAAGGAAGGAGGATTTGTTTTGGTTACAGGGAGAACTAATGGAGCTTTAATAACCCTCCTGAATGTCTATATCCCCCCCAGGAAGTGACTGGTTATTTTAAAAGAACATATTTGAAATGATGACTACAAAAAGCCAGGACACTTTAATCTGTGGAGGGGACTTTAACATTCCATTGAATCCCAGATTAGACTCCTCTAATGGAAAGTCTGATTCAAAGGTTATCAGTAAGAAAGTAAATGCTTTGGTGAAAGAAGTGGGAACCCTTCAGTGTTCCCTTCAGGCCGAGATTTTACCCACTTCTCCTCACCTCATGCAGTCTACTACAGAAGAGACTACTTTTTCACCTTTGGCAAAGACTTTCACAGAATAGGACAATGTAATATCGGTCCGATTACCTTATCTGACCACAGTCCCATATATATGTTAATAAATTTAGATAATGAACCAAGATCATTACCTTGGCGCCTGAATTCAAATCTTCTAAATAACCCAAAAATTAAGGAGAAAATCAGAAAGGAAATGAAAGCATATCTAGAGCTGAATGATAACGGGGAGGTGACACCATCGGTGCTCTGGGATGCGCTCAAAGCAAGTAATAGCTATCTGGTCGTATGAAAAGAAACTCAGAAAAGAAAGGCTTGTTAATTTAGAAGGGAAATTAAAGGAATTACAAAGAGAACATGTAGAGACTCTGAATAAAGAAACTAGATTAAAAATGAATAAAATAAAAAAGGAAATAGATGAAATCAATACTTTAGAAATACAGAAAATACTGTTATTTAAAAAACGTTATTATGAAGCCGGAGGAAAATCTCAAACTCCTATCCTACAGATTACGTAACGAACAAGCAGACAATTCTTTGTACAAAATAATAAATCCTCACGCGGGGAACATTGACACAAATACTGAGAGAATTCAGCAAAGTTTTGAAATGTATTATAAATCATTGTACTCCCAGCTAAAAATGAATAATGACCTTCAGATTGAGTCATTTTTAACCACTCTTAATTTACCAACTGTCACCGACGAACAGAATGACAAAGTATTGTCTGAAATAAAAATAGGAGCATTAAATGCAGCAATAGGTAAATTGAAAACAGGAAAGTGACCGGGCGCAGATGGATTTACCTCTGAGTGGTACAGGACTAAGAGAGGAACACTGACTCCAGTATTATTGAGAAGGTGATGAAGAAGAAAGAAATTCCGGCCTCCTGGAGACGTGCCATTATCTTCTCCATCCTTTGGCAATACAGAAATAATTTGGAGTGCAGCAATTATCGACCAATTAGTGTGTTGAATATAGATTATAAATTATTTACAACTATGCTGTCCAAAAGAATTGAAAACACATTACCAGAACTAATTCACTTCGACCAAACTGGCTTTGTAAGACAAACACAGGATGACATTAGGAGAACTTTGCATGTAATAGATCAGGTTACCGAACAAGGAATAGAAGCAGCCATCATTAGTCTGGATGCCGAAAAGGCTTTTGATTCAGTCAGGTAGTCCTTTTTGTAGAAAAGTTTTAGAAAAGTTTGGTTTTCCGAAATATATTAATGAAGTATTTGAAGCCCTATATGATAAATCCTCTGCAAAAATAAAAGTTAATGGTCACCTTTCTAATCCATTTATCCTTGAAAGAGGAACGAGACGAGGCTGTTGCTCCTCACCTCTCCTCTTCTTTATTTATCGAACCTTTGGCCCAATGGATCAGACAAAATACAGATATTGGAGGAATAGTCATGCCAGCAGGAGAAAATAAATTGGCTTTATTTGCGGACGATTTGCTGATATATTTATCACAACCTACGCAGTCACTTCCAAAACTGATGGAACTGCTAGAATAATATGGGTTGTACTCGGGATATAAACTTAATATCCAAAAAACACAGATAATCACCTTTAACTATAACCCACCTAATCACATCAGAAGCAAATACAAAATGAAATGGGACGCAGAATCAATTGGATACCTAGGGGTAAACCTAACAAAGGATATCACAAAATTGTTTGACTTGAACTATAACCCCTTAAATTCCAAGCTGGAATCTGATATTTTGCGTTGGAATGTTATCCCTTTCTTGACGTTAAGTTCCAGGGTGGAATCCATCAAAAATGAATATACAGCCGAGATTGCTTCATCTTTTCCAAAACCTTCCAGTATTAATACCAACCAAACAATTCAAGGAATGGGAAGTGATGATATCCAGGTATTTATGGGTTTTTTCAACGGAAAAAACCCAGGATCAAGTTAAAGACTTTACAACTGAGCAAAGAGAGTGGAGGTATGGGTCCCCCCTCCTTAAAAGATAGTTTTATGGCAGCTCAGTTGAGGCCACTGGTTTGCTTACGTACCCCAGCTTATTCAGCATGTAGGAAAGACATTGAAAAAGATCTATTAGAAGGGATACCCATTGAAGCAATTATTACAGATAATGAACTTTTTCAGAAAAAGCTGAACATAAGCAACCCCTGGCTAAATATATTATTAAGATCCTGGCAGGAAACTGAACACTTGCGATTTAAATGACTCCATTAAACTGTTGTGTGCTTATGACACCGCGTTTATCCCGAACAGATGGGATGGCAGATTTAAAAACTGAGCTGCTAAAGGTCTAACAACCCATCTTTCATTGACTAAGGAGGGGACATTCCATAACTTGGAATACCTAAAGAAAAGATTCGACCTTGAACAAAAAGATTTCTATAGATACCTTCAAGTTAGAAACTACTTTAACCGAAACCTGAGACCAAAATTAGATAAAACAGAAACGGAGATTTTGAAATTTCTTTTGTCAGTATCAGAATCTCCATGTATTCATTATCTCTAAACTATAACTCAAAGTAATACTTTATCCTAAATCCAAAAATACCTGGTATATAAAAGAAAAGTGGGATAAAGAAGGCAATTTGATTGTAACAGAGGATGCTTGGAACAGAATATGTCAGAACAGAATATGTGATTTCAACATGTTCGACAACATGGCGTGGATTCTGTTGGAAGAATGTTTCCAGGTTCTTTATTACACCTTTACAAAAGAGACATGTGGGGGGGGGGGGGGGGGGGTTCCAGCTGCTGGAGACAATGTGGGAGAGATGATGCTGATCACTATCATGTTTTCTGGAACTGTCCAGTCATCGCTCCTTACTGGCAGGAAATCCACAAACACATTAACAGTATTTTGGAGTCAGTATCCCTTTTACCTTTGTTGCAGTTTACATGGGAGAAATTAATCTTGACGGATGGAAAATAACGATAAAAAGTTTTCAAATTCTTCTAGCCGGAAGCAAGAAAGTTTTCACAAGACACTGGCTGAAACCCCTTGTCCCCACTATAGATGAATGGATTGATATTATCTATGAAATTTATGTAATGGAGCGGTTGTCATACTCCCTCAAAGTCCAAAAGGCCAGATTTTGCAAAATTTGGAGAAAATGGACTCAGTATATCAAACCTATAAGACTGGACTTCTCCTAAATTATTGAAAAAAGGTCAGGAAAATTTGACCTGGGTGTTGAAATTGTTCGGGGTTTTTTTTTTTTAATGTTTTTTTTTTTTCCTTTTTCTGTTTTTTTGTTTTGTTTTTTTTCTTTCATTGTCTCTTTTTTTTCCTTTATATGTATACATGTATATACAGTACATATACAGTATACATATATGACAGCTTCCTAAGCTGTTTCTTTTTGTAAATACTTCACACTAATACACACATAAAGCGTTACAAAATTTAAAAGAGCAACATAAAAACTTAATCAGGAGACCAGTGATTATTTTTATGATAAATGTCATTGTATATTTTGGATATGTGATTGAGGCTGAAAGTAACAGAATATGACATTGTCATTTGAAAGTGCTCTTTTAAAAGACAAAAAAAAAAAAAAAAAGAACCTTTTGGGGGCTGGAAACCAGTGTCAGAGCTCAGAGCGGTAAAGAAGCTGTAAATCATCCAGCACCAGCTGAAATAAAAGGTGAAATAGATTCCAGTTAACTGCTGGATTAATTTATTAACTGATTAATTATTTAATTTGATAAATGCAAACCTTGACTCACAATTCTAATTGTATTTTTTAATGATAAACATTTTACTTTATATATATATATATATATATATATATATATATATGGCCGAGTGCCACATTGTTTTTTTTTTTTTCTTTTGTCAAAGAGTCCTACTGTTTGTTAGAACATGATCCAATGTGATAGCACAGACATGGCGTGATAGCACAGACATGGCGTGATAGCACAGACATGGCGTGATAGCACAGACATGGCGTGATAGCACAGACATGGTGTGATAGCACAGACATGGTGTGATAGCACAGTATGTGAATATCTTGTCAGAACTAAGAAAAATCTTTGCTCTGTTCCGCTCGTGAAACAATCATTTGGTATTTTAGCTGTATTATTACTCTAGAGGTGTATACATTTGGTCCGGACCACAAACGATCTTGGGTGAACAAATTAACAAACATGATGCATTTAAGTTTTTGGATCCATGATTTTACAGAGATCTCTCAACACCAAATGACATCACATGTGGGGAAGACATTTGGCCGTGACTGACTATGACTTGGACTTCTGACACAGACACCGTGTTACAGACTTGAAGCAGGTTTCAAAAAAGTCTTTTTATTTTTATAACTCTGTTATTTTATAACTTTATAATGCTGTGTTGTCTGTGATAGTTGGATTTTTGTGCATTCTTGTGTAACATATGACTGTACGTGTACTTGGCAGAGGGAAGTAATTTCCCTTTAGGATTACTAAAGTATTTTTCATTCATTCAAGTCTTAAAACAGCTTTTGAGAAAAGAGTGAAATTAAAAAAAAATAGAAGATGATTTGAAATTTACAAGGGGTGTTGTCAAAAACTGTATTTCCTCGAGACTGTACAAAAGAGCAAACTACACCCCCATGTCCTGTCGTGACGTGGCTGCCGAGGGACGGGCCCTCCCACGACAGCCAGAACCCATGAAAAAGGACAATAGTTTTACTAAATGTACCACAGCAAGATTTCGCTGTGTTATTAAATGGTGTGATGTCTCTGCTTGGCCAGACTGTAACTGAGCTCCACCCCACTGCTGGAGATGTTGGTTACCCTTGAGGACAGGCAGAGAGAGCTGCCAAGTACGCCCCTTGGCATTGGGTTGCCTTCTGCACTACCCTCAGCTGTTAACGTGGGCCATCCAGCTGTTGCAGCCTTGAGCCCAAGTGGAATCCAGTTAACGGTAGAACCAGATCCCACTGTTCAGGATGCACCAAGACTGCCATTTGTGATGCATCACGAGTTAAACCCACCTGAGATCCAACACGATGTGGTTGAGCACATTGTGAAGAATGAAGAAAGCACAGGTCACTATTCAGCTCACCGAATCCGAGCCTTTTCTGGTAGGTCCCCGCAACCTCCAAGTGAATCGGACTACGATATACAGCGTTCCAGCATAAAACTATTACTAAAAGATTCTGCAGTATCTGACCTTCAGTGCTCCCGCAAAATCTTTGAGAACTTCCTGTCACTGGCTGCTGACATGGTGAAGCACTTGCAACCAGATACTTCACCCACCATCTATCTGCAGACTCTCGATTCAGCGTATGGCACTGTTCAAGATGGAGAAGAGCTTTATGCCAAATTTTTAGACACTTTTCAAGACGCTGGGGAGAAACCCTCCACCTATCTTCAACGTCTTCATGTTCTTTTAAACTCAGTGGTCAAGTGTGGGGGAGTAATAAACAAAGACATTGAACGACACCTGTTGACCCAATTCTGTCGAGGTTGTTGGGATAACTCCCTGATTACCGAGTTACAGCTGAAGCAAAGGAAACACAATCCACCAACATTTGCAGTATTCTTGCTATGACTACGAACTGAGGAAGACCGTGAAGCTGCAAAGGCTATCCGAATGAAGCAACATCTTGGCTCAGCAAGACCCAAAGTTTCAGCCCATGTGCAGTATGTCTCTACAGATAGTGCTGGGAAGAAAGAAATTGCTGCTCTCACCAAAGTCACGCAGCAGCTTGCACAGCAACTGACAGACATCCAGAAACAGCTTGCATCACTCACTGCCAGCCAGTCAAGTTTCACTAATCCTGCTGCTTTCAAGTCCATGTCTGATGGTACGCTGTTGGAGAATCAGAGGATTGGTAACCAAACAAAGACCCTGCCTTCGGTACTCAAGCCTGGTTACTGTTATAGGTGTGGTGAAGATGGCCATATAAAGACGCAATCCGAAAATCCTCCAAACTCTGCTCTTGTGGCCGCCAAGAAAAAACAGTTCACAGAAAGACAAGCAAAATGACAAAAATCCTATTCCCAGTTTAGACAATCTTTAAACTAGATCCAGTTCCTGTTGCAGGGCGAACCGGAACTGTTGTGGACCCAAATTGTCCAAACAAAAAGAAAACTGTGCAATGTAGAGAAATGACTCAGACAGCACCCGTCATCACATCTCAACTACCCAACGTCTTAATTGGTTCCCGCTGTACAGCCAAAGTCAAGCTCGTGGATGAAGAATGCAGTTGCCTCCTAGACACAGGGTCACAAGTTTCAACCATCCCTGTTTTATTCTATAACCAGCACTTTGCCAATCAGCCTGTAAAACCTCTGTGTGACATCCTACAAGTGGAAGGAGCGGCAGGACAAGCAGTCCCCTATATTGGATATGTGGAAATGACTGTAACATTTCCTAGGGAGTTCCTAGGTGCAGATTTTGATGTAGCCACTCTCAGACTTGTAGTTCCTGATGGAAGATCCAGTTTTCAGTCCCCAGTATTAATCGGCATGAACACTTTGGAACCACTGTACAGACACCATAGGGAGAGTGACGTTGCAGAGTTCCAGCCTTCTGCTCATGGGTACAAAGCTGTGCTCAAACTCTTGCAGATGCGCCACCGACAAAACCACGTTGACTGTGATGGAGTCCTGATAATTGCCACCAAATCTCCGGTCCTCATCCCTGCTGGACACACCACCGTCGTGGAAGGATCCGTTCACTCCAGTACGAGAGCTCTTGGGCAATGGGCGCTTGTGGAGCATCCCGCTTCACCACTGCCAGGCGGGCTGTGTGTTACTCTTATTGCGCTCTCACGCGAATCCCACATGAAGAGAATTCCGGTTGTTTTTACTAATGACTCAGATCATGATGTAACTATCCCACCTCTCTGTGCCATTGCCAAACTTGGTGGGACAGGATCTGGGGAGGTATGGCAAGTGTCCTTGAACCAGTTACCATCTGAGACATTGAATACTTTGAAGCTGGATTTTGGAGAGTCACCCGTCCCTCCAGAGTGGAAGGAGAGGATTATTAATAAATTCAGCGAGATTCAAGAAGTCTGTTCACACCACGACTTGGATTTCGGATGCACTGATAAGGTGAAACACCGGATCAAACTGCATGATGAAACCCCTTTCAAGCATCGGGCTAGACCGATTCACCCTCAAGATGTTGAGGCTGTACGCCAACATCTGCGCGATCTGCTGGAAGCAGGTGTTATTAGAAAGTCTGATTCACTATTCTCATCACCTATTTTCGTGGTCCGCAAGAAGAATGGGGACATTCGGTTGTGCATCGATTACCGTAAGTTGAATTTACAGACTATAAATGTAGCCGCAAGAGGGCACAAGCCAGTGTCTTATTGCACCGGTCCCAAGCCCAGATAAATACAGAGGGTTGCGTCAGGAAGGGCATCCGGCATAAAACTTATGCCAAATCAAAGATGCGAATCAAACCTATGACTTCCATACCGGATCGGTCGAGGCCCGGGTTAACAACGACCGCCATCGGCGCTGTTGACCTACAGGGCGCCGGTGGAAATTGGATTACTGTTGGTCGAAGGAGAGGAGGAAAGTGCGTTCGCACGAAGAAAGAAGAGGAGCGCCAAGAGTATAGGACTAAGAGTAGGGACGTTGAATGTTGGAACTATGACAGGAAAAGGTAGAGAGTTAGTCGACATGATGCAGAGGAGGAAGGTAGACATACTGTGTGTCCAGGAGACCAGGTGGAAAGGTAGCAAGGCTAGAAGCTTAGGAGCAGGGTTCAAGTTGTTCTATCATGGTGTAGATGGGAAGAGAAAGTGAGTAGGAGTTATCTTGAAGGAGGAGTTTGTTAGGAATGTCCTGGAGGTCAGATAGAGTGATGAGTCTGAAGCTAGAAATAGAAGGTGTGATGTTCAATGTTGTTAGTGGGTATGCCCCACAGGTAGGATGTGAGCTGGAGGAGAAGGAGAAATTCTGGTTGGACTTTGATGAAGTGATGCAGAGCATACCTAAAAGTGAGAGAGTTGTCATTGGCGCAGACTTCAATGGACATGTTGGTGCAGGTAACAGAGGTAATGAGGAAGTGATGGGCAGGTTTGGTATCCAGGAGAGGAACGCAGAAGGACAGATGGTAGTTGACTTTGCAAAAAGGATGGAAATGGCTCTAGTGAATACTTTCTTCCAGAAGAGGCAGGAACATAGGGTGACCTATAAGAGTGGTGGTAGGAGCACACAGGTAGACTACATCTTGTGTAGACGATGTAACCTGAAGGAGATCAGTGACTGTAAAGTAGTGGTAGGCGAGAGTGTAGCCAAACAGCATAGGATGGTGGTGTGTAGGATGACTCTGGTGGTGAGGAAGATGAAGAGGGCAAAGGCAGAGCAGAGGACGAAATGGTGGAAGATAAAAAAGGAAGGGTATTGCATGACCTTTAGGAAGGAGTTAAGACAGGCTCTGGGTGGTCAGGAGGTGCTTCCAGATGACTGGACAACTACAGCTAATGTGATCAGGGAGACAGGTAGGAGAGTAGTTGGTGTGTCATCTGGAAGGAAAGTAGATAAGGAGACTTGGTGGTGGAATGAGGAGGTACAGGAGTGTATACAGAGAAAGAGGTTAGCTAAGAAGAAGTGGGACACTGAGTGGACTGAGGAGAGTAGACAGGAGTACAGGGAGATGCAGCGTAAGGTGAAGGTAGAATTAGCAAAGGCCAAACAAGAAGCTTATGATGACTTGTATGCTAGGTTGGACAGTAAGGAGGGAGAGACTGATCTATACAGGCTGGCAAGACAGAGAGATAGAGATGGGAAGGACGTGCAGCAGGTTAGGGTGATTAAGGATAGGGATGGAAGTCTATTGACAGGTGCCAGCAGTGTGATGGGAAGATGGAAAGAGTACTTTGAAGAGTTGATGAACATGGAAAATGAGAGAGAACAAAGACTAGAAGAGGTGACTGTTGTGGACCAGGATGTAGCAAAGATTAGCCAGGATGAAGTGAGGAGAGCACTGAAGAGGATGAAGAGTGGAAAGGCAGTCGGTCCTGATGATATACCTGTAGAGGTTTGGAAGTGTCTAGGAGAGGTGGCAGTAGAGTTTCTGACTGGGTTGTTCAACAGGATCTTAGATAGTGAGAAGATGCCTGAGGAGTGGAGGAGAAGTGTGCTGGTGCCCATTTTTAAGAACAAGGGAGATGTGCAGAGCTGTGGCAACTACAGAGGAATAAAGCTGATGAGCCATACAATGAAGTTATGGGAAAGAGTAGTGGAAGCTAGACTAAGGGCAGAAGTGAGCATTTGTGAGCAGCAGTATGGTTTCATGCCAAAAAAGAGTGCTACAGATGCAATATTTGCTTTGAGGATGTTGATAGAGAAGTACAGAGAAGGCCAGACGGAGCTGCATTGTGTTTTTGTATATCTGGAGAAAGCTTATGACAGGGTGCCCAGAGAGGAACTGTGGTATTGTATGAGGAAGTCTGGAGTGGCAGAGAAGTATGTTAGAGCGGTGCAGGACATGTATGAGGACTGTAAGACAGTGGTGAGGTGTGCTGTAGGTGTGATAGAGGAGTTCAAGGTGGAGGTGGGACTGCATCAGGGATCAGCTCTGAGCCCCTTCTTGTTGCTGTGGTGATGGACAGGCTGACAGACAAGGTTAGACAAGAATCTCCATGGACTATGATGTTTGCAGATGACATTGTGATCTGCAGTGAGAGCAGGGAACAGGTGGAGGAGAAGTTAGAGAGGTGGAGGTTTGTCCTGGAAAGGAGAGGGATGAAGGTTAGCCGCAGTAAGACAGAGTACCCAAATGGAAGAGTGAGGTTACAGGGAGAAGAGATCAAGAAGGTGGAGGATTTGAAGTACTTAGGGTCAACAGTCCAGAGCAATGGAGAGTGTAGAAAAGAGGTGAAGAAGCGTGTCCAGGCAGGATGGAATGGGTGGAGGAAAGTGTCAGGTGTGATGTGTGATAGAAGAGTTTCAGCTAAAATGAAAGGAAAGGTGTACAAAACTGTGGAATGAGTACATCAGAGGGACAGCACATGTTAGAGGTTTTGGAGATAAAGTCAGAGAGGCCAGACTGAGATGGTTTGGACATGTCCAGAGGAGAGATAGTGAATATATTGGTAGAAGGATGCTGAGTTTTGAACTGCCAGGCAGGAGGCCTAGAGGAAGACCAAAGAGGAGGTTTATGGATGTAGTGAAAGAGGACATGAAGGTAGTTGGTGTGAGAGAAGAGGATGCAGAAGACAGGGTTAGATGGAGGACACTGATTGGATGTGGAGACCCCTGAAGGGAAAAGCCCAAAGGAGAAGAAGAGAAGAAGAATTTAGAAAGTTCAGTACATAACTGGGGTGGCAGCGAGTGGCGGTTCAATTCCTGCTCAACCATCCTCGGAGCGTGAGCTGACAGTGGGAGGCGTTAGCTCACCTCCCAGCCACTGCCGAGCAGCTCATGAGCAAAGCGTCGTCCCCTTACAAGTTGCTCAATTTGGGCGCACCGCAAAGCTGTTGCCTATTGTTTAAAAACCTAAACCAAGATTTACTTGAATTGATTAATTCTCCTTAAAAACATCTGTTTGTCTGTGTTTTAGCCCTTGTTTTTCTTTTATAGAACTCATCAAGTGTTAACATGTGATTTAAAAGGTGTGGGACTCTGTTCACCAGCAGTTTCCCAACACTTTTCCACAGTAACCAACACAAGAAAGGTTTTCACTGTGGAAAGTTGTTCTAAAACACCACACCTCATCTAGAAGGTTGTGAAGAAGACCATCATCTGTGTGGACGTGTCTCTGGTTGGAGATCATACTTACGTTTCTTTGCGTCCGTCTCTGGAACGAAGCCTTGGGTCAAGAAAAGAAAAACAAAGTTAGACAAACCATTAAATGGAAGCAGGTGAAGAATAGACAAGATCCAGGGTCTCACCGCCGGACAGGAGCACAGAGAACAGAAGCAGGACAAGGACCATCCTGTCCAACCAGCTGGCTGTACTGGAGGCTGACGCCAGAACCATGGCCTCTGGGGGCTGACGTCTGTGGGGCGATCTGGGGCTGTTGGGTGGGAGAGGGTAGTTAGCATCATTCATTAAAGTCCAAGGATATGACATGACATGACATGATCAGATCTGTGCTACAATTCATTGTAACACACACACACACGCATGCATGCACACGCAGACAGACACACACACACACACACACACACACACACAATCGGGGTTGGGGGGTCCTCAGTGCAAGGCTTCTGACGGGACTTTCAGTGTGACTGAACATTAATGAATGCATCACTTTGAGGGGAGGATCAGGTCATGCTAGTGTCCTGAGAGGTAGGGGGTCACACATCCAGGTCCACTGTCTTGATGAAAGTTACATTTCTGCTACTCAGAGGTGAGACTTACAGGAATCCACACAAAGCACAATTAAAACTCAGTTGCTACGGAATAACAGGCCGTGCGACCTTCAGTTTGACGCATGTAAGTCAAAGCGCTCCGATCGTTCTGATTATTATTCTGTTATCCGTGGATTTCATGAGTTTACAGTGAGTGAGCACAGCAGCTCACCCTACTGCCTGTTTTAAAATCAGGGTTAGGGTTAGGTTACCTGCCCATCTAACCTTTAACCTTGGGCCAGCAGTAGCTCAGACCACTAAGTCTTGTGAACTGGCAGTGGGAGGTGCCAGCTGAACTCCTGAGCACTACCCTCCCACCCCTGAGCAAGGCACCCTCCCCTTTATAAGCTGCTCATTGGGGCGCACCAGGAAGTCGCTGTCCGCCGCTCTACACCCCCTCAATTGCATGCCTACGGGCCTACAGGCTGTTAATCAGTCCTTTATTCAGAAACATACTGTTTGTTCTGTATGTGTGTGTGTGTTTCAACTTTAAAGACTGTTTAAACAACATCAACTCCGACAGACGCTCAAATGACAAGCCTTTAATAATTCAACAAGCATGTACACTGGTACCTCTACTGACCAAATTAATTGGTTCCGGAAGAAATTACGTAGGTAGAAAATTACGTAAGTAGAGACGCGTTTTCCATGCAAATGTCCTAATCCGTTCCAAGCCCACAAAAATTCAGACATAAATGTTTTATACAGCATAAAAATGCATCAAAACATGTAACAATTAGATTATTACACAATAAATGAGAGTTGTGCATAACGTAAAAAACAAAGAATAAAGAATAAAACTGATGGTCATTAACCTTTTAACTGCTGTCCTCATTGTTTTTTACCCTCTTTGGTTCATGCGCTTCTGCCTCACCATGAACAACAGAGTGAATTCCAGTCCTCCTTCTGAACTTCTCCAACCACCCACGCCATGCCTTAAACTCCTTAAACTTCCTTTAGTTTTAATAACGTGGTGATTGTAGATGCATTACGGCCATATTCTTTGGAGAGATCAACCAAACGCATCCCTTTTTCATGCTTTTCTATCATCTCTTGTTTTGTTTGTACGGACAAAAAAACTCTTTTCTACGTCTTTTCTTTTCCTCTTTTCTCCGTCACTTTCTTGGGGTCCCCAGTCCCAAATTGACCGTAGGAGTGAGTGTGTGTGTGTGAGTGTTTGTTTGTCTTTGTGTGGCTCCGTGGTGCACTGGCGTCGTGCCCGGAGTGTCCCCCGCCTCACGCCCTGGGACTGCCGGGATAGGCACCGGCTCCCCCGCGACCTGCGTAAGTGGATTAAGCAGGTTAAGAAAATGACTGACTGACTGACTTTCTTGGGGTCCATAGTGAATACTCTAAAAGTTAATATATTTATATAAAACTATCAGAACACCTCATGGGTCGAGGGTTGAATGACGAGGACGCTGCATTGACACCTAATTAGCTCCACACAGAGGTCCCCCTTAGCCAATGGGATGCCAGTAATTGGTAATAGCCAATGGCAGAGCAGCTATGAGATTGTTGCGTTCAGGAACTTATGGGAGATGCGACTATCAGCCCATACTGTATTTTTATCTTTCGTAAGATGAAATTTCTTTTGTAAGTAGAGGTAATATTTTCCTGCTGAGAAATTTCGTAAGTAGAAAATTTCGTAGAGACATTCGTAAGTAGAAGTATCACTGTAGATGTCTTTTTCCTCCCATTTCTCAATCCAGACGTATTTATCTTAAACATTTTCAGGAGGATTTGGCATTGTACACAACATCAGACCATGTGTCACCATGAAGCCCAGAATCTCATCATCCATCACCTGGACCAGCCGCCAAAGCGCTAATACTGTACCGTATTGGCCCGAATATAAGACGGTCTTTTTTGCATTGAAATTGGACTGAAAAAATGGGGATTGTCTTACATTCGGGGTCTAGACATTATACCCATTCACAACGCTAGATGGCGCCAGATATCTTTAAAGCAAATGCTGAACTAATCTCCCCAAAGCGAACCCCTGTCATGAAGAAGAAAAATAAAAATAGCGGTAAGAAAGAAAAGAGAAGAAAATAAGAAGAGAAAACAAAATAGAGAAGCGTAGCGACAATCTGGAGAAACGTGGGTGGAAGATCGGCCAGGTTAACCAGCAGCTGAGAAGTTATGATGCAAACAATGTTTTTCCTTATTCAGATTTGTTTCAAGACGACAGTTAGACTTCACTTTGACTGTTAATGCAGTTATTGCAATTTTGTTGTTTTATCACAGTAGATTGGCTTCTGGTTTTTGAAATGTAAATAAACCATTCATTTACAAATGTGTTTGCACTTTAGTTTACATATTCACATGTTCAGATATTAAGAAGTGATAGACATGACATGTTTTGCATGATTTGAATGAGGCAAAATAACATGCTTTTTCTCTCCAATATATTGTTATAATCATTTGTTTCGGATGTACTGTAATTATTTTCTGTATAAAAATTAAATTTGGTGTTCAAAAACTCTTTTTTCTAACTTGAATCTTGAAAAACAGGGTGTCGTCTTATAATCAGGGTGGTCTTATATTCGGGCCAATATGGTAGTTACTTTACACAAGCAAAGGATTTCCTGGACGATCCTCACACATTGTGTATGACAAATGGTGTTCACCCCAACGACTACCTGGATTGGTCTTGGGAACAGGGGAAGCACTCACCACCACTGATTTTCACAAATTTTATGGTAAAAATCTGACAAAAAAGGTTTTTGTGGTGAGTAAAATATCTTTAAATCTTTCCGGCATTGCTTTGTTTAGCCGTGAAAAATGGGACAAAAAAATGAGTGTTTTTGGCTGTTGAATGTAGACTTAATCATGAAGGAAATGTTCAGGTACTGTACCTTCCTCTGTAGCTGCTGACGTGGGGGGGTGCCCTCTTTCCGTGAGGCTCTGGGGCTGTTGGCCTGTTTGTCAAAGAGATACCGATTAAAAACTATATTTAATAACACAATTCTCACTTTACATTCCAAACACTAGATGATCATTGAACTACATCTGATAGCAGTTGCATGCAGTCAGTCCTGTCACCACCTTGTTTTATAATGTTTCATTCTTAAATTCCCTTCATTGGGTTAACAATCTGCATCATAATCCAACAAGTCAACAAATGGTCCAGCAGTTTACCCAGAATCCTGACTTTGAACCACCCACAATCTGACGTCAACCATGCTACACACCTTCATTTCTAACCTGGCCTTATCTTCAGCAAAGCTTCTGAGAGATCGCCAAAGGAGACTGATTGTGTCAAAGCGCTGCCAGACAGTTAATGTCAGTTAATGTCAGTTAGCGTCAGTTAATCACATGAACAGATGTGTTTTAATTGGGAGAGAACCAGGAACAGGCTGTGGTGAGCACAGCTCAGCTTCCAGGCTTCAGGTTATTAAATGCTGCTTCTGCTGACATGGTGTGTAACGTGTGTGTGTGTGTTTGCAGTCCAGACTGATCAGATCCTGGAGGACTGCCTGGAGCTTAGAGGAGGGCAGCGTGGGGCTCAGCGGAGGGTAGCGTGGGGCTCAGAGGAGGGCAGCAAGGAGCTCAGAGGAGGGCAGCGTGGAGCTCAGAGGAGGGCAGCGTGGAGCTCAGAGGAGGGCAGCGTGGAGCTCAGAGGAGGGCAGCGTGGAGCTCAGAGGAGGGCAGCGTGGAGCTCAGAGGAGGGCAGCGTGGAGCTCAGAGGAGGGCAGCGTGGAGCTCAGAGGAGGGCAGCATGGAGCTCAGAGAAGGGCAGCATGGAGCTCAGAGGAGGGCAGCATGGAGCTCAGAGGAGGGCAGCATGGAGCTCAGAGGAGGGCAGCATGGAGCTCAGAGGAAGGCAGCATGGAGCTCAGAAGAGGGCAGCATGGAGCTCATCATGACACCAACACACACATCAGGAATATGTCAGATCAGTAGAGCAGCAGGTTATATTGGCTAATGCTATTGTAGTTCGCCCAGTCTCAGGCTCACTTTAGCTAGCTAGTTAGCTTTAAACAGAATGACTCAACGTTGAACCAGTTACAATGACAAAACACATTAACATGTAGTTAATGAGCAGCTAATTAGTTACTGAAGGTAACTCAGTACTGTATTTGCTCAAATAGAAACCTACCTTGAAAATATGATTGTTTCCTAGGAGGTTAAACCTGTCTTCATCTCTCCTGCATCCACTTCAGTCAGCAATAACTACAACTACAAAGACACGTTTCCAGTGGGTAAACATAAAAGCCAACACATCAAAGGTCAAAGTTCAAAGCCAGCTTTACTGTTGGTTCTGCTACATATGTCTGTATAACAAGGTTTTTTGTTCCCACTCGCCATTGGTTGAAACAATCTTTTAATTAGCTGTGACATTTGTCCATTTTGTGAGACTTTGGTGGTAGTGGGTTGCACACCTGGAACCTCTCTCCAGGTGGTGAGTTCCATGACTGATTCAGGGATGTTTCCAAATGGTCGGGTCACTATCTCCTTTTAATGGAAGTTGAATCTGATATTAGTGTATATGATAGTCAGGAGAACGGGTAGAGCCGTGGCCATGGACACAAATGAAATAGATGAAATTCACATTGAGGAAATTGCTGCTTATTAGGGAAATTCTTCCCGGTAAATGAAAGTTGCTAATTCTTTGAAGAATAATAAATTAGACACTGTGTGATCAATCATTTGTCTTTATTACACATGTGACACACTCAAGGCCCGGGGGCCAAATGTGGCCCTCCACAACATTTTATGTGGCCCATGAGAACATCAAAGGTCAGAGTGTCTATAAATAAATAGGTCAAAAGTGTGCTTTGACCAAAACCCACAATGCAGTAGTTCAGCCCATTTTAACTCTAACTTTGTTCACAACGTTTAGTCAATGTCCTAACTTGTGTCTGATGTTATTTTTCTTTATTGATTGATAGTTTGATCTTTGATTGATGGAGTTCTGTGGGTTTAATAACCTGACAAATGAAAAGAATTCATGTTAGAACAGAGAAACAAACAAACATGTTTTTTCTGTCTAACTGTAATGTTTGGAAGCAGAATAAGTCATAAATTCAGTTAATTAACATTAATGAGTAGTTACTACATTTATAACTAAATGTAGTTATTTTTATAACTACATTTAGTTATAAAAATAACTAAATGTAACTCAATGTAATGTTAGTTACATCTGGCCCTTTGAGGACAGCCATGATGCTGATGTGGCTCCCAGTGAAAATGAGTTGGACCCCCTGATTTAATACATACTGGTGTGGAGAACAGAGCACTTCACGAGTGATGCCCTGACAATTGTCACAGAATTCGATCTTTTATCGTACGTGGCCCCAGAAGAGAATCGATGTACTCCAGACTTCCTGCGTGAGGATCCAAACAAACATGGCGGACGATCACACTGATGCGGATCAGTCGATGAAGGGACACACACCTGGTTCAGAGAACACGCACACCAAGTACAGCCTGACGGAGACCCTCCAGAGAACGGTGGAGAACGAGAAGGCGAATACAGACAAGATGTTGTATTTGTTCACATATGTAAAATAAAATGTTTACCATTAAAAATATAATCAGACCAAAATTGTGAGGCAAGATTTACATTTAACAAATTAAATAATTCAGCAATTAATCAAACAGTTAACCAGCGGAAACCCACTGGAAGCTGTTTCACCATTTAATTCAGCTAGGACTGGATGATTTAATCATCCAACAAAGGCACCTTGGTCAGAGTGAATAAAATCGGAACAATTCTGAACTGTATCTGATCTAAGTGAACATTAGCATGGGCTGCACCTTTATTTCTAGGATCAACCTATAATCTAATGAACAATCAGGAACCGTTGACAATGTTGCTTCTTCAGTCATTAGAATCACAGTAGTGTTGTGTGTATGTGTGTGTCTATGTCTATCATAATGGTGATGTGTGTATTTGTATTAATCTCAGCGTTCATAGGTGTGTTTTCATCAATGCTCTGACCTTTCTCCACTGTCTCCTCATGACTGCATTTACGGCCTTGCTGGAGGATGAACACAAAGTTCTTCAGGTGGCGCATGTGGTCACAGTTCTCAGTCTTCCTGGTTCGGTGTGTCCAGAGTTCACATCCACATGAAACATGGCCAGAGCTTTCACACCTGCAGCATCTTCATTTGTTGCTGTAGTTAGCGCTGTTGCCCAAAGTGATTCCGGCCTTCCAAAGGGCAGTCTCTTTATTCCCTCTGTTGCTTCAGACCTGCTGATCTGCCATGACCCCTGTCTCACATCCAGTCTTTTGTGGGTCAGGGAGTTCCTCTGCGACCTCCTTCAGTTCACCACCATGGCCTGTATGTGGATCCCATTGTGCATGTGCTTCGTCTTATGTCGGTCGCAGCTGAAGGTTTGAGAACATCATCATGGGCATCTGGTGTTGTCCCCCTTACCTGGCTTTGCAATGGTAATCAGAGAATACTGCCATGGAAGAAACAGGTCATCTTGGCAAAAACGGTCAGATTGAGTGTCTTTAGGTGTCCAAAAAAGCTGCAGACTGGAAAACAAATGTATCCTGACCTTTCTCACCACTTTACCCCCCCACCTGCATTTTGAAGGAAGTGTGGGGGGTGGGGGCTGCAGAATTCACTGCAGAAAGACAGTGAAGACAGATGCAGAACCTTATCCTATCACTTCCCCTACATACCTTTTTCTCCTTCTCATTAAACATACCTTTTTCTTCATTACTTCATTTAATTGCAAATCTCTCAGAAATGAACATTCTCTTTATTCTTGCCAGTCTCTCTTTCTTTCCCTCTTCTTTCTCTCATCCACACGCTCACACTTTCTAAACAGTTCATGTTCAATTCACTGTGGTACCTGGGGAGGAGATTACTTCGCCTTGAGTCAGACAACGCTACCTCCTGAGAATGGGCTGGAGGACTCACAAATCTTCCCTTTAGTGTGGTATGGCTGACAATATACTGTATTTTCACCCTCAGGGACAATTAACAGAGGCAGGTATATTATCTGTATTTCAAATGTAGTTGTCATGATCCTGTTTTAGTGTTTTCTTTGCTTCCCCATGTTTCATGTCTTGTCTTCCTGTTTTATTTTGTCATCACTCACCCCTGTCTCTGTTCCAGGTTCCTGTCTGCCCTGCCCCCTCCCTGTCTGTGTGCACCTGATCCCTGATTGTGTTTCCCGCACCTGTCTCCCATCACCCCCATTTGTCCTGCATATATTCCCCTTTGTGTCTTGTCTCGTCGCCAGTTGGTTGTAGTTCATAGCTCTCATCCCAGCCTTTTTCATAGTCATAGCTTATTGTGTTTGAACCTTGCTTGTTTTTTGACCTTGCCTTTTCACCTCCCGCCTTGGATTCCTCTGCCTGGATTGACTGCTTTACCTGTGTACCGAACCTTGTTTGGAATAAACCTTGTTTTGTGATTTTACCGCTCAGTGTCGTACACTTGAGTCCTGCCGTCTTGAGCCACATTCATAACAGTACTATTATAACCCCCCAAACATTGTATCACACCAGTTAAAATAGGGTTCTTAAATGCAAGATGCATGATCCCTGCTACGGAGGTAAAGGTAGAGACAGCTGACCCAACACCAACAGGAAGCCAAAAAAAAGGACTGTCCACCTCAAGATCTGAATCCAAAATCGTAAAATCTGATAAAAACTATAAAATATCACGCCGTGTTTAAAGTAGTTAAAAGTACACACCAATCTTGTCTCTCACCAGTTGATTTGTGAGGACTTGCCAGACATTACCAGCTCCATTGGCCAATGTTACGGTGTAGGGCCCACCAGGTTCAGTTGGAACCCTGACAATCTTGTCCAGTGCTGGCGACCAGACATCCTGGATCTTACAATGCCCTTGACAGTGATGATCTTTCAGGTAGACCTTCTGTAGACCTTCTGTAAAACCCTTATCACACACACCTAGATTATTGTTATGCTGCTGGTAATTTTCTGCTTCCTCCAAGTTCTTGCGGGCTAATTCACAAGTTACCCGAGTCCACTCCTGATGTTGCAGGACCCATTCATCCCAAGAACTTGTTCCCTCAATGTCATCAGCTCCTAAGAGGAAATCAATGGGAAGTCGAGGTGGCATACCAAACATCAATGAGTATGAGGAATGACCAGTGGAGTTGAAGTGTTGTATGCCCATACCATCTGAGAGACGTACTTTGGTCACGCCCTTCTCTTCTCTGTAGTGAGTCATCAGAGGAGGTCACGGGGAGTCCTGTTAAATCTCTTCCATTAACCATTCATTTGGGGGTGGTTGGAACACAGGTAGTTGGAACTGCCTGTGTGTACTTGGAGAAAACATCTGTCATGACCGAGACATTTCCCTTACCATCTGTTGCAGACTCAAGTAGGGTGAAGTCTATAGCAAAGATAAGATAAGTTTATTTTCCCACATGGGGAAATTTGTCTTGGGCAAGGTGCACTTAGTCAGCATCAATGTTTTAAAACATAAGACAATACAAAAATAGCAGTATTGTACATACTGTACATAAAGGAGGCAAAACTGCCCAACCAAGAGGATATCACTGTCCTCAATCAATGCTAAAATACAAGAACCAAGCAAATTAGTAAAAATAAAGTACGTAAACATAATAACAAAGCGGGACCACAGGTCTAATAAAAATATAATATAAATAAAATGCTAAGCACGGTAACAAAATGAAAGGACCAAAAGTTCGTGAGAACAACTCATTGGAGCTTTGAACCACTTTGTCTTTTAAAAGCGCAATAGAGGTTGGAATAAAAGATAAATTTAATATAACGGTTGTTTTTGCAACGACAAGTTCTATAACGTCTACCTGAAGGTCAGTCAGTCAGTCATTATCTTAACCCGCTTAATCAGCTGACGCGGGCCGCGAGGGAGCCGGTGCCTATCCCGGCAGTCCCAGGGCGTGAGGCGGGGGACACTCCGGGCACGACGCCAGTGTACCGCGGCTACCTGAAGGTAAAAGCTCATATTCAGGAAAAAGAATGTGAGAAGGATCAGACAACACTCTATTCGCCAAACTGAGCACTGACTTCTCAAAGATAGACTGGAGATTTGATTTTTGCAAAAACACTTTAATCACATTCAAAACATTTTATAATTTTACATTAGATGAAAACACTAAAGAGCTTCAAAAACACTAAAAACCAATAAGTAAGAGGAAATACAATCTAAAATCAGTGCATTATATCAGGAAGTTTGCAAAATTGAGTTGATCATCAATTAAAGTGCATAGGACATTTTTGTGACACCAGATGTTCCTAAAGTTATTTAGGTCTTTTGTCATTTTATAGAAACCAAATTCTAGTTTTAAGCGACATCTAATGTTACAGCAAAAAACAGTGGCTGCTTCTTGAACAGTATTGTTTTCAATTCTCCTCTTCCTGGTCACGTAAATTGCGAGTTTTGCTTCGATAGACTGGAGAAAAGAAAAATCTCTCCTGCCAATCACCTTCATTGCCATTTTCACCATTTTAGATATTTTAGACTTGAGCTGAACAGAGAGAGTCCCAAACCAGGCAGCCATGCCATATCTAATAGTGCGTCCAAGGACTGAGTCATAGAAGGTAGACATAACTCCTGAACGTAGACCAAAAAGTTTCAGTCTATGGAGAAAGTGCAGTATTTGAGCCAATTTGGAACACAGATGGTCCACCTGAACATGCCATTTTAGCTGGTTGTCCATGTAAAGTAGATCCCTAAGTACTTATAAGAAAAAACCTGCTCAATCTGCGTATTACCGATAACCACTGGATCATGAAGTCGTACATTTCCTTAGTGGTGTTCAAGATCAGGCGACTGAGACAGTTAGCACATACAGTATTAAAGTTGTTAATCTCCTGCATATAACCCACCAGACTTTCGTCATCCCTCAGAAGGCTCAGTACAATAGTATCATCAGAAAATTTAAAAATGTAGTTATTAGGGAGACTACTACAATCAATAGTGTAGACAGTAAACAGGAAAGGTGAGCTCACTCCCCCTTGTGGTACACCAGTGCTACACAGTTTGGAATTGAGAGTACAGAGTTAACCTTAACCTGTAAGGGTCTATTTGTAATCAGTGAGTAGAACCATCTGTAACGGTTTACATTCATGTTAGATAGCTTCTTTACCAGTAGCTGAGGACAAACAGTATCAAATGCGGAGCTGAAGTCAGCGAAGAGAACCCGAGCGTAGGCCTTTGCGTCTTCCAAATGCTTGCTAATTAAATGAGTGATGCTGACTACAGCATCCTCAGTGCTTCTCCCAGCTCTATAAGCGAATTGCAGTGGGTCCAAAAAAGGAGCTACATCAGACATGATATGGTTCACAATTATCCTCTCAAAGCATTTCATCACACTACAAGTTAAGGAAATAACTTGCCCTGAACAAGCCCTGAACCATCATGCATGTGTGATGAAACCAACGCCCAGAGAGGCGACCAGAACCCAGTAGGATACTGAGTCCCCCCAACCATGGACAGCCATGGGCATCCAGAAGCTATTACCTGAAGAGCCCCCAGGGGTGCCGAGAAACAGGTAGACCCAGAGACCAAAGGAGGCTGCAACCACCACCACCAAGGCGCCCAGAACTGGCCCAGGGGGAACAGGGTAAGGAAGCCCACCTGCCATCCCTGTCCCCATCAGCCACGCCCACTTCCCGCGCGACCCCCATCCCAAGAAGACGGGAAAGCCCACCACAGCAAATGGAGAAAGCCACAGAGACCAAGTGGCATGCAACCCAGCCCACCCCACCGACCCCTCGACCTGAGCATAGGGTCTGGCACACCACACGCCTATCCAGCCAACCGCCAGCCCAGACTGACCAGAGATAGGGGCCACACCAGCCCACGAGATCCACCAGAGATCTCCAGCGAGCCGCAAGCCCCCCACGTCACCGACCAGAGGTGGCCCCAGCACACGCAAAGCCCTATCAGAGACCCACCACAGCCAACCAGCCCACAGGACTCCCAAGCCGAGCCCTTCCCCTACCCCAGCGCACTGCAAAATAAACAGACCTCCGGTCAATGGCGGCAGACTGACGCAAGCCACTGAGCCGACAGGCCAACAGATGAGCAGCGCAGCACCCAAGCCAATCAGGAGGCAAGGTCCACAGGAGAGAAGCCAAGCCATCCAGCAACCGGCCTCCCCCATAACCCAACCCCTAGGCCAGGCCACACGGCCCACACATTTCCCCAATCCCACAGCAGGCCCGCACCCCAGTCACTACCGCCACAGGGCAAGTCAATGGCCACAACCGACGACCAGCGACCACCAACTGGCAGTCACCAACAACCATTAATAACCACCACATGCCCACAACCAAGCCTAGGACCCCAGTAACCCCACCTGGGCCAAAGCGCAAGCCCAGACCAGGCAGCCAGTCCCCAACACCAGCCCCCAGCCATAGGCCCCAGAGGGCTGAGCCCCACCAGAAGTGCCATCACATGTGGTGTCATCACTACTCTCCCTGTTAATGTTTCCCCGATCCCTGACGAGGAAGCGCTCTCCCTACCCTGTGCTTGAGCGCTACCCTGTGTGGAATGTGGTGCATTAAAAGTCTGGAGGGAAGCCCAGCATTGTCCAGAGTCCTCCAGACATTGCAGGACCCCCTCCAGAGTGTGTCGTGTGTGTGTGTGTGTTTCATTAAAATTGGGGGTGGGGCAGTATAAGTGGGTCACATATTGGGAGAATGCAGCGCCGTAGAGCACCACAATCTCTCCCACAAAAACCCACTGCCCCTGCCCCACCCGTTCCCAAAGCCCTAACTATGATGTCCCTATATGTGTCTAAGTTTCGATATACAGTGCAGTGAGATATGTGGGGCGAACTTTAGGAGGCAATCTGGTGTGGGACCAGCCCACATGGACAGGGCTGTACCTGCGTCACAGTTGGCCCATCGCCCGAGCCCACAGCCCCTGCCACGACCACCAGGGTCCCAACCCAGCTGCAGGCGTCCAGTGCCAATGCCATTGACGACCACCGGCAACCGGTTCAGGCCATCAGCCAAACCAGAGGCCAGGCGTAGGCCCAGTGAAACAGCCCCACGAGCCGAGTGAAGATGGCGGACCACCAACAGAGCCCGACCCCAAGCCAGCCTCACCAGTACGTCAACCCCAAGAGCATCCAGTCAACCATCCACCGCAAACAGTAATGCGGAGATTGAGCCCACGGCCCGACAGGAACCCCTGCCGCTTTCACTCTGGTACGCCCGTCATTAATGTCATTTCCCTGAAAAATAAGTCAATACATAGCAAGACAAACAGATATAAACATTTATATGGTCATGCTATGCAGTGCAAAGAAGAAAAGAATGTAAAAGACTAAATATGGGATACATTATTCTAACATATTTGCTCGAATCCTCATATCACTGTATCAACTTCTTCATAAGGATTTTCAGCTGCCAGTTCATTTTTTAACACTCGGAGATACGTCTGATTCATAATCTTTGTCGTTGTAGTCATCAGGAGTGAGCAAAGGGTATATTTGAGCCATACTTTCTTCCATAGGTGAAATTGCTGCGGTGATCAAATGGATAACAAGAACGCAGACATGATATTGAAGACTAAGGAAAGACGGAACGGACCTGACGCGGTGACGTATTTCCTGTATCTCCGTATCCGTTTTCACACGCTGTTCTGCTCTCGCTCTGTCCTTCTGTTTAAATATTGTTCTTTGTATTGCTGTTTAATCACTATTATGGCTTGTTCTAGTTGCTCTGCAGTTCCAGACAGAATGTCTCTGCTAGAGAGACGTGTCTGTGAGCTAGAGCAGCTCTTAGCAGGTAATGTTCTGCAGAATGTATATCTGAAGGTAAGAGTAATAGACTACACTAGTACATTCTGAAGTACTCTGATGACACAGTGTTAATATCTCTTTTAAATAACCTCAGTGACACTAGACTGCACCAACAGAGGGCAAATAAGGTGGTTGAATGGAGTGTACAAAACTGTGGTGAGACCAGCGATGTTGTTCGGTCTAGAGACAGTGTCACTGAGGAAAAGACAGGAGGCAGAGCTGGAGGTAGCAGAGATGAAGATGCTGAGGTTCTCTTTGGGAGTGACCAGAAAGGATAGGATCAGGAATGAGTACATCAGAGGGACAGCACATGTTAGAGGTTTTGGAGATAAAGTCAGAGAGGCCAGACTGAGATGGTTTGGACATGTCCAGAGGAGAGATAGTGAATATATTGGTAGAAGGATGCTGAGTTTTGAACTGCCAGGCAGGAGGCCTAGAGGAAGACCAAAGAGGAGGTTTATGGATGTAGTGAAAGAGGACATGAAGGTAGTTGGTATGAGAGAAGAGGATGCAAAGGACAGGGTTAGATGGAGGCAATTGATTCGCTGTGGCGACCCCTGAAGGGAAAAGCCAAAAGGAAAAGAAGAAGAATGGAGTGGCAACAATGCTCTCATCATAAACACAAATAAGACAGGAAATTGTTTTTGGCACACCACCAGAAACACACAAAGTTCCCGTTACAATTCATAATGAACAGATCCATCAGGTATGTTCATACAAATACCTAGGAGCAGATATAGACCATCTCCTGTCCTGGAAAGATCAGATTGAAGCAGTGTGCAAGAAAACAAAGCAAAGAATCCATTTCCTTCACCGTCAACAATCTTTTGGTGCTAGTAAAAGGATTCTTCTTGTGTTCTTCAATACTGTAGCACCACCTGGTATGGATGTTTGTCTGTAGCACTAAAGTCACAAATGTCACATCAACTACATATGCTCAAAGATTGTTGGACAAGAACTTCAAGAACTGTATACATCCATGTATAATAACAGTATGTTGAGACTGGCAAAAAACACCTCAAACACCAGTCATGTTTTATATACAGTGAGTACAGTCTACTGCCCTCAGGAAGGAGATGCAAGGGACCAACTTTCAAGAAGGTTAGACTAAAAAAATCCTTTGTCCATCAATCCACTTTAATGCTCAACCAAGAGCAAAACCGAATATAGGATGAGTGGGTGACAGGTGCTCTCAACTACAATGTTTTCCATGTAGTCAATATCTGTCATGTCAATGTGTGTGATATATGTTCTTCTCTGTTGCATAAAACGGCTGCTGGGTCGCAAAACAAATTTCAGCACTGCTGACAAATAAAATTCATGTTATGTTAGCATAGATAGCACAGACACTGTAGCTAGCGTTAGCTGCCGGGACGTTAGCACGCCCATTAGGCCCAGTGATAGTATATCCTCGTCGGCAGTGGCTCCGCAGTTTGTCACTGTGGAACGGTGGGGGGGAGCGGCCGGGGCCGGCGGTCTGGTAAGCGGACCGGTCTGCGCTCACCTCCCCCTCCCTCCCCCAGTTTCCTCGGCCCCGGCCTCCCCCTCTTCTGCCCGCGGGGCTAAACCCGGTCAGCCTAGACAGCGTAGTACGTTAGTCATAGGCGACTCCATTACCCGCAATATTAGATTAGCGACGCCAGCAACAATACACTACCAGGGGCCAGAGCTTCCGACATTGAAGCTGACCTCAGGGTAATGGCATCAGCTAGGGAGAAGAAGGGCAGTCGGAAACACTCCACCAATCCACCTAGGAACATTGTTATTCATGTTGGCACCAATGATATTAGGCTCCGGCAGTCAGAGGTAACAAAGAATAGCTTGGTTAGGGCTCTGGACCCTAACCCTGGATCTAGGAAGATGTGTCGGCATCGAGTAATAGTCTCTGGCCTCTTGCCTGTGCGGGGGAATGATGAGACTTATAGTAGATTAACAGCTATGAACCGCTGGCTGGCGTGCTACTGTAGGGAACAGGGTTTAGGCTTCGTAGATAACTGGCCTTCCTTCTGGGGCCACCCCGAGCTGTTGAGCCATGCGTCTGTGTAGTGGTTGTTTGGTTTCCCCTATGCAGACATCTGAGCATTCCTCGCTGCATTTTACTGCATACACCAGATTGCTCTTCTGACTGTGTGGTGTGGGGTCTTTTGGGTGGACCAGTCTTTGTCAGAGGGTGTTGCCCGGCTTGAAATACACAGGGACCTTGTGTTTGTTAAAGATCCTCAGCTTTTTAGATTTAGCTCTGGAGTGTCTGAAAAAGCTGAGGAGGATCTTTTAGCGACGTTCGTTGGAATGTGAATAGCACTGACCACACCCCACAGGGTTAATAATCTGGGACTTTATCAGCCACTCTCTGAACTGAAGAAGTCTCTTGGATGAGAGACGAAACGTCTTCAAGAACTTTCTTAAATGTCCAGTGGATCGACTCAACAGCTTTTGGATAACATTAGACATAAAATTACTTCTTCAGCTTCACCTGGATCAAAATTTGATGTGGTTCCTTCGCTGGGTGTTAAAACCCAACTTAGCTCTTTAACCCTTAAAGTCCGATGATCACGCCGGCGTGATCAGAGCGCATGATATTTTTAAACCATTGTTAATGAATGAACTCTGTTATGTGGGTTGCTGTGGTCGTGTTTCCGTGACAGTAGAATCGTGAAACTGTCTTCCGGTTTTTATTTGGAGCCGATCGACCCCAGAAAGCCGGAGACATGCTCATTTGCATTTAATCAAAGATTAAATGCATCTTGCAGATTGGTGCATCTTGTCATGTGACGCAAACGTCAGCATGACGCACGCCATTATGCGCACGTTTTACGCACGCTGCGTGCGCACAGTCTTACGCTGAGAAACTCCTTTGAAGAGTGGCTCCAGTGAAACAAACCACATACAGCCATGTTAGAAGCCTAGGGAAACCGTTTTTTGAGTTCAAAATCAAATTCAATGAGCATTTTTTGGGGTTTTTATGTAAAATAAAATATAATTTGTTCCATTTTCGAATCTGACTTTGTGTCTATTTGGGCCCCAAAAAACTCCTTTGAAGAGTAGCACAAATGACACAAACTATAAAATTATGTTAGAAGCCTATGGCAAATTTTTTATAGTTCAAAATCAATTTGATAAGCATGTTTGTGATTTTTATGTGCAATTACATAACATTTTTCCATTTCCGAATTTGACTGTGTGTGTGTATTTTGCCCCAATATGTCAATATAGTAAGTTATATGGAAATAAAAACTTTCTTCATATAGCTGCAGGTGTGCTGAAGATAAACATACCAAGCATGGGTATGTTAAATCATTTTAATGTGGTAATAGAGACAAATATCAAAAATACAAAAAAACGGCCAAAATAGGTTTGAGACCGTCTCTCTTGAAGAATTATTGAAGTTGGTCTCAACCTCTAAACCTACTACATGCCTCTTAGACCCTCTCCCTAGCTAAGTACTAGGGGCCTTCAGATGGTTCAGAACACAGCAGCAAGAATATTAACCAAAACTAGGAAATTTGACCATATCACCCTGTTGAGCCGCATTTTGTAATAACGCTGCATTTTGTAATAAACGTCCAAAATGTAATAACTTTTTCATTTCATTTTGTAATAAAGCCGCATTTTGTAATAAACTGCCCCAACGCATTTTGTAATAAATTTTGCCACATTATGTAATAACTTATTACATTTTCAGAAGATTATTACAAAATGCACTTGCAACTTTTTTATTTTCTAGGAAATGTAATAACATGGTGCATTATGTAATACCTATTACTGTTGTTTGTTAAACAATGAATTTATACAACAGTGACTGTTTTTTATGCAATTCTCCTTAGAGCTATGTAGCCCAACAAATCTATGTATGACAAAATACTCCAAATATAACTTTAGTTGCCTATTTGAAGTTTGGAATAATATAGGTCAATAACTTGTGGCCAAATTCAAAGCTCAACATGGTCTGTCACTCAGCCAGGGAGGGAAGGGCGGGCTGTAATCTGATTGGCTACTCCTTCAGGTCTACAAAGATCATACGCTGCTTGCATGCTTAATTGAGACAGCCAACAGAGTTCAACATCATGCCAGGTATGAAAAAAATGTGCCATATATTATCTACGTAATTGAATATATGGAAGTACAAAGACATTTTGCAGTTGATCTAAAATTATGTAGATGTTTTGCCCTTGATAAGAAATTATATGACTAAATTTAAAACTGCATTGTCCAAGTTATGCTCACTGCATTAAAAACAGTTTGTAAAGTAAAACTGAAATCTATGCCTCTAAGTACATATTGAAAGTTAATAACTTAAAGCAGGACACATTTGAAGGAAAACTGTGCATGTACAAAAAAACTACAAACACACACACATACACACTAGTCTTCTTTTCCTTTGGGCTTTTCCCTTCAGGGGTCGCCACAGCGAATCAATTGCCTCCATCTAACCCTGTCCTTTGCATCCTCTTCTCTCACACCAACTACCTTCATGTCCTCTTTCACTACATCCATAAACCTCCTCTTTGGTCTTCCTCTAGGCCTCCTGCCTGGCAGTTCAAAACTCAGCATCCTTCTACCAATATATTCACTATCTCTCCTCTGGACATGTCCAAACCATCTCAGTCTGGCCTCTCTGACTTTATCTCCAAAACCTCTAACATGTGCTGTCCCTCTGATGTACTCATTCCTGATCCTATCCTTCCTGGTCACTCCCAGAGAGAACCTCAGCATCTTCATCTCTGCTACCTCCAGCTCTGTCTCCTGTCTTTTCCTCAGTGACACTGTCTCTAGACCAAACAACATCGCTGGTCTCACCACAGTTTTGGACACCTTTCCTTTCATTTTAGCTGAAACTCTTCTATCACACATCACACCTGACACTTTCCTCCACCCGTTCCATCCTGCCTGGACACGCTTCTTCACCTCTTTTCCACACTCTCCATTGCTCTGGACTGTTGACCCTAAGTACTTCAAATCCTCCACCTTCTTGATCTCTTCTCCCTGTAACCTCACTCTTCCACTTGGGTCCCTCTCATTCACACACATGTACTCTGTCTTACTGCGGCTAACCTTCATTCCTCTCCTTTCCAGGACAAACCTCCACCTCTCTAGCTTCTCCTCCACCTCTTCCCTGCTCTCACTGCAGATCACAATGTCATCTGCAAACATCATAGTCCATGGAGATTCCTGTCTGACCTCGTCTGTCAGCCTGTCCATCACCATAGCGAACAAGAAGGGGCTCAGAGCTGATCCCTGATGCAGTCCCACCTCCACCTTGAACTCCTCTGTCACACCTACAGCACACCTCACCACTGTCTTACAGTCCTCATACATGTCCTGCACCGCTCTAACATACTTCTCTGCCACTCCAGACTTCCTCATACAATACCACAGTTCCTCTCTGGGCACCCTGTCATAAGCTTTCTCCAGATCTACAAAAACACAATGCAGCTCCGTCTGGCCTTCTGTGTACTTCTCTATCAACATCCTCAAAGCAAATACTGCATCTGTAGTACTCTTTTTTGGCATGAAACCATACTGCTGCTCACAAATGTTCACTTCTGCCCTTAGTCTAGCTTCCACTACTCTTTCCCATAACTTCATTGTATGGCTCATCAGCTTTATTCCTCTGTAGTTGACACAACTCTGCACGTCTCCCTTGTTCTTTAAAATGGGCAACAGCACACTTCTCCATTCCTCGGGCATCTTCTCACAATCTAAGATCCTGTTGAACAATCCAGACAGAAACTCTACTGCCACCTCTCCTAGACACTTCCAAACCTCTACAGGTATATCATCAGGACCGACTGCGTTTCCACTCTTCATCCTCTTCAGTGCCCTCCTCACTTCATCCTGACTAATCTTTGCTACATCCTGGTCCATAACAGTCACCTCTTCTAGTCTTTGTTCTCTCTCATTTTCTATGTTCATCAACTCTTCAAAGTACTCTTTCCATCTTCCCATCACACTGCTGGCACCTGTCAATAGACTTCCATCCCTATCCTGAATCACCCTAACCTGCTGCACGTCCTTCCCATCTCTATCTCTCTGTCTTGCCAGCCTGTATAGATCAGTCTCTCCCTCCTTACTGTCCAACCGAGCATACAAGTCATCATAAGCTTCTTGTTTGGCCTTTGCTACCTCTACCTTCACCTTACGCTGTATCTCCCTGTACTCCTGTCTACTCTCCTCAGTCCTCTCAGTGTCCCACTTCTTCTTAGCTAACCTCTTTCTTTGTATACACTCCTGTACCTCCTCATTCTACCACCAAGTCTCCTTATCTACTTTCCTTCCAGATGACACACCAAATACTCTCCTACCTGTCTCCTTGATCACATTAGCTGTAGTTGTCCAGTCATCTGGAAGCACCTCCTGACCACCCAGAGCCTGTCTTAACTCCTTCCTAAAGGTCATGCAATACCCTTCCTTTTTTATCTTCCACCATTTCGTCCTCTGCTCTGCCTTTGCCCTCTTCATCTTCCTCACCACCAGAGTCATCCTACACACCACCATCCTGTGCTGTTTGGCTACACTCTCGCCTACCACTACTTTACAGTCACTGATGTCCTTCAGGTTACATCGTCTACACAAGATGTAGTCTACCTGTGTGCTCCTACCACCACTCTTATAGGTCACCCTATGTTCCTGCCTCTTCTGGAAGAAAGTATTCACTACAGCCATTTCCATCCTTTTTGCAAAGTCAACTACCATCTGTCCTTCTGCGTTCCTCTCCTGGATACCAAACCTGCCCATCACTTCCTCATCACCTCTGTTACCTGCACCAACATGTCCATTAAAGTCTGCACCAATGACAACTCTCTCACTTCTAGGTATGCTCTGCATCACTTCATCAAAGTCCAACCAGAATTTCTCCTCCTCCAGCTCACATCCTACCTGTGGGGCATACCCACTAACAACATTGACCATCACACCTTCTATTTCTAGCTTCAGACTCATCACTATCTGACACTCTTTTTACCTCCAGGACATTCCTAACAAACTCCTCCTTCAAGATAACTCCTACTCCATTTCTCTTCCCATCTACACCATGATAGAACAACTTGAACGCTGCTCCTAAACCTCTAGCCTTGCTACCTTTCCACCTGGTCTCCTGGACACACAGTATGTCTACCTTCCTCCACTACATCATGTCGACCAACTCTCTACCTTTTCCTGTCATAGTTCCAACATTCAACGTCCCTACTCTCAGTCCTATACTCTTGGCGCTCCTCTTCTCTTTCTTCGTGCGAACGCACTTCCCTCCTCTCCTTCGACCAACAGTAATCCAATTTCCACCGGCGCCCTGTAGGTCAACAGTGCCGATGGCGGTCGTTGTTAACCCGGGCCTCGACCGATCCGGTATGGAAGTCATAGGTTTGATTCGCATCTTTGATTTGGCAAAAGTTTTACGCCGGATGCCCTTCCTGACGCAACCCTCTGTATTTATCCGGGCTTGGGACCGGCACAATAAGACACTGGCTTGTGCCCGCTTGCGGCTACATTCCAGTTGTAAAAAAAGCACTAATTACAAATTAGCTCCGTCTAAAATTGTATTTAATTGTGTTTCTATTCTTTTTGAATTACATTTACAGTGATATAAATTCAAAAACGAACACATAAAAACGTAAAGAAAAGTATATCATAAAAAAAGTTTAATATACGAACTCTGACGTAATGTGGGTCGGAGGTCAGTCTAGTGCACATGACAAACCAGCTTTGCTGAGAGGAGCTCGTGAGCGCTGCAAAGATTAGGAGACAAACGCGTTTTCTACCCACAAAAACATGGCAGAAAAAAAAACTTATTTTCACAGTGAATGGGAGGAAGAGATTTTTTACCAACGTGAAAGAAAACTCATTTGCGGTGCGACTGTGGCGACGGCTAAGCGGCACAACGTGGAGAGACACTTCAGTACATGCCACAAAAGCTACCATGCTAACTACCCACCCATTAGCGCACTACGAACGGAATAAGCCCAGGCAGCTTTGGGCAAACGGCAGTCTTTTTACGAGACCGGTGAAAAACTCAAAAAGCAACCGATGTCTCATTGAGAGCTACACATTTTTTGATAAAGAAGGCGATCTCAGACGGGGAGGTTTTCAAAGAAGCAATGATGATTATTGCGAACACTGTACTTAAAGACGAGAAGAATGGAACTGATATCCTCTCCACTGTCTCCGATGTCCAGCTGGGGGCGAGCATGATGGCTAGAAGAGTGTCTGCCATGTCTGGGAACTTGACAGAGCAGCTGGACCGGGATCTGGCGAGGTGCAGCTGGTTTAGCATCCAGTGCAAAGAGTCTGGACAACAGCAGTACTGCGCAGCTAATGATCTTTATTCGGATGGTATTTGATGGTTTCTCCACTAAAGAAGAACTCCTGACACTACTGCCCCTGAAGACAACTACGAGGGGAGAGTTGACATTTATAACGCGGTAAAGAGTTTTTTTGCGGAGAAAAAAGTACCACTGCAAAAGCTGGTGACTACAGACGGAGCTCCTGCTATGACCAGCCGGCATGCAGGATTCATTGAACACTGTAAAGGTGACACAGACTTCCCACCATTTCTGCATTACGACTGCATCATTCACCAGCAGGCGATAAGTGCAAAAGTGACCGGCTTTGAGCATATGATGACTCCTATCGTGAAGATAATAAACGGCATCTGCTCCAAAGCGAAACAGCACAGGAGAGTCAAGGTGCTATTGGAAGAGCTGAAATTCAAATATTTTTGATCACAAAAGTAAGAGAACTATTTACAGAAGTTTTTTATGGAACATGAATTTAAGTCTATGAATGAATATTTACCAAAGAGCCTCAGAATTGAGATTCAACGCTTTTTGATCACAATAGTAAAGGAACTATATATAGAGCAAGTAAACACAAAGTGCATTAATGAAGTGCATGCAATAAAAAAGTAATTAACTACAAAGTGTGCATGAACAAGAATTGTCATACTCAAAACTTTTACATTTTTTTTTTCATTTTAATTTTTTTCTAGTACTTTTTTCTTTCAATTATTTATTTTTAGTAACAAATGCTATTGCCATTTTTTTTCACATAAAGTTAAACAATATTGATTATGGTGTGTGTGTGTGTATGTGCGCGCGCACGCAAGCGCTATGTCCATCCATCCATCCATTCTCTACCGCTTATCCGGGGTCGGGTCGCGGGGGCAGCAGCTTGAGCAGGGAAGCCCAGACTTCCCTCTCCCTAGCCACTTCGTCCAGCTCCTCCGGGAGAATCCCAAGGCATTCCCAGGCCAACCGGGCGACATAGTCTCTCCAGCGTGTCCTGGGTCGTCCCCAGGGACTCCTCCCAGTAGGACGTGCCCGGAACACCTCACCAGGGAGGCGTCCAGGAGGCATCCTGACCAGATGCCCGAGCCACCTCATCTGGCTCCTCGCTATGCGGAGGAGCAGCGGCTCGACTGAGTCCCTCCCGGATGACCGAACTTCTCACTCCATCTCTAAGGGAGAGCCCGGACACCCTGCGGAGGAAACTCATTTCGGCCGCTTGTATCCTGGATCTCGTTCTTTCGGTCACGACCCACAGCTCGTGACCATAGGTGAGGGCAGGAACGTAGATCGACCGGTAAATCGAGAGCTTTGCCTTTCGGCTCAGCTCCTTCTTCACCACGACGGACCGATACAGAGTCCGCATCACTGCAGGACGCTGCACTGATCCGCCTGTCGATCTCCCGTTCCATCGTACCCTCACTCGTGAACGAGACCCCGAGATGCTTGAACTCCTCCACTTGGTGCAGGATCTCATCCCCAACCCGGAGAGGGCACTCCACCCTTTTCCGACTGAGGACCATGGTCTCAGATTTGGAGGTGCTAATTGTCATCCCAACCGCTTCACACTCGGCTGCGAACTGTTCCAGTGAGAGTTGGAGATCACGGCTTGATGAAGCCAACAGCACCACGTCATCTGCAAAAAGCAGAGACGCAATACTGAGGCCACCAAACCGGACACCCTCAACGCCTTGGCTGCGCCTAGAAATTCTGTCCATAAAAGGTCTGAACAGAATCGGTGACAAAGGGCAGCCTTGGCGGAGTCCAACCCTCACTGGAAACGAATCCGACTTACTGCCGGCAATGTGGATCAAACTCTGACATCGGTCGTACAGGGACCGAACAGCCCTTATCAAGGGGTTCGGTACCCCATATTCCCGAAGCACCCCCCACAGAACCCCCCGAGGAACACGGTCGAACGCCTTCTCCAAGTCCACAAAACACATGTAGACTGGTTGGGCGAACTCCCATGCCCCCTCAAGGACCCTGCGGAGGGTGTAGAGCTGGTCCACTGTTCCACGGCCAGGACGAAAACCACATTGCTCCTCCTGAATCCGAGATTCGACTTCCCGACGGACCCTCCTCTCCAGAACCCCTGAATAGACCTTGCCAGGGAGGCTGAGGAGTGTGATCCCCCTGTAGTTGGAACACACCCTCTGGTCCCCCTTCTTAAAAAGGGGGACCACCACCCCAGTCTGCCAATCCAGAGGCACTGTCCCCGACGTCCACGTGATGTTGCAGAGGTGTGTCAACCAGGACAGCCCCACAACATCCAGAGCCTTTAGGAACTCCGGGCGGATCTCATCCACCCCCAGGGCCCTGCCACCGAGGAGCTTTTTAACTACCTCGGTCACCTCAACCCCAGAGATAGGAGAGCCCGCCTCAGAGAACCCATACTCTTCTTCCTCATGGGAAGGCGTGTCGCCGGAATTGATGAGGTCTTCGAAGTATTCTCCCCACCGAGTCACAACGTCCCGAGTTGAGGTCAGCAGTGCCCCATCCCCACTATACACAGTGTTGATGCTGCACTGCTTCCCCCTCCTGAGACGTCTGATGGTGGACCAGAATCTCCTCGAAGCCGTCTGGAAGTCGTCCAAGGCCTCACCGAACTCCTCCCACGCCCGAGTTTTTGCCTCAGCAACCACCAAAGCTGCATTCCGCTTGGCCAGCCGGTACCCATCAGCTGCCTCAGGAGTCCCACAGGCCAAAAAGGCCCGATAGGACTCCTTCAGCTTGACGGCATCCCTTACCGCCGATGTCCACCAGCGGGTTCTGGGGTTGCCGCCACGACAGGCACCGACCACCTTACGGCCACAGCTGCAGTCAGCCGCTTCGACAATGGAGGCGCGGAACATGGTCCACTCAGACTCAATGTCCCCCGCCTCCCCCGGAACGTAGGTGAAGTTCTGCCGGAGCCAGCTTCTGTAGCCGGGGATCGGATTGCCAAGGTCCCCGCCTTCGGCCACCGCTATGTCTCAGTTAAGATATTAAGTATAGACATTGTTAATTTGAACAGAGTTTAGAACAGGTAAAAAAAAAAAAAAAGACTTTAACCTCCGAGGCGGTGGTTAAATGCACACGTACGTGTGCAACAAAAAAACCCAAAAACAAACAAGAAAGTTCATCACATAACCAAACACCAAAACAGAGGCAAGATGAAGAAAATCTAATAAGGACGTGAGCAACAGTGAAGCCACGAACAGAGAGATCAGTAACTGCGTGTACCGGAGACAGAGTGGGACAGGGAAACTCCACTCTAACTGCAGTCTGTAGGGAGGGGCGGGAACTATGTGTGACTGGCCAATCACAGAGCGTGACAACAGTCCGGCCGATTTTCCTTCAGTCCGATCACGAGTATTAACGGGCTTTATTCGTATTCGTCAAAATGCATTATCCGTACCGGATACTCGTATGAAACCAGTATCCGGCTCAACCCTACTGAGTAGGGAATGGATTTTGCAACGTTTTTTGTCGCTTTTAGGTGAAATCAGAGTTCATGCAGTCCAAAAGGTGAAGACACCTCTCTGCTGGAGGACACCGAGTGGATACTTGACCTTGCATTTTTAACTGACATCACTGGGAAACCAAACCTTTTGAACTGAGCTGCAGGGCAAAGGTAAGACTGTTGCTGACATGATGAGTTCTGTCAATGCATATAAAGCCAAGATGAGTATTTTCTCCATGCATTTACAGAAGAAAAAGGTGCTGCACTTTCCCTCTGTGCAGTCAGTGCTGAAAGACAATGCTTCTGCATCCGAGACTTTTGACAAAGCTGCAGAAAAGTACTCTCAAGTCATTAACAGGCAAGAGTTTGAGAACAGGTTTTGTGACTTTGATCAGCTTGAGCCATGCGTGTCATTCATTTCCAATCCTTTCATGCAAGTGGATACAACATGCATTGCTGAGAAACTAAGTGCAACGCTCAACTTGGATGTGGGACAGGTGGAGATTGAAATTGTAACATTGCAAAATGACCATCTCAAAGCCAACCAGGCCGCATCAAAGTTTGGTACCTTGCAGACACTGAAAAGTACAGTGGTGTATGCACAGCAGCCATGAACGATGTACGATGGCGCCGCGGATGGACGCTTCGGCACAGAGCTCTCTTGTTTTCCTTTATTTTGTGTTTTTGTTGACCTTTGGGTCCGTTTCTGAGTGCTCCCCCATCACCTACTCCTCAGAAGAACTGCTGGCCATCAGACAGTTCTTACCGGGTCATTTTATGCCGCAGTTTGCGTCAGATCCGAGCAGCTTTGCGGAGATCTTGATCGGTGGAGCTGCGGCCCTTTATGGGCTGCGGCCACGCAGACGTCGGGGTAAGAGCTGGCGTGCTGGTGAGACTCCGCCAGCAGGGATTCAGGACCCCGCTGCCATCAATACATCTGGCTAACCTCCGCTCATTGCCCAATAAAGTGGACGAGCTGCACCTCCTCTGCGGGAAAAATATGGACTTTGCACGTTCCGCTGCCCTGTGTTTCACCGAAACTTGGCTCAGTGAATCGATCCCCGACAGCGCTCTGCATCTGCCAGACTTTTGACTTCACTGAGCGGACCGCGTCAAGGAGCGGTCCGGGAAAACCAAGGGCGATGGAATATGTTTCTACATCAACGAAGGTTGGTGTAAGGATGTCACAGTGCTCAGCAGATTCTGTGGACCGAACATTAAGACATTCTTCATCAACTGCAGGCCCTTTTATTCTCCGCGGGTGTTCTCCTCCTCCTCCATGTTCATCGGTGTTTACATTCCACCGCAAGCTCATGTGGATGTCGCACTCCATACATTAGCGGAACAAATCACGGACATCGAAAGAAAACACCCGGACTCATTTTTAATCATCCTGGGGGACTTTGACAGAGCAAAATTAAACAACGAGCTCCCTAGATACAGGCAGCATGTGACCTGTCCAACAAGGGACAATAACACGCTGGATCACTGCTACACGGTAACTAGGGACGCTTATCGCTCGGTCCCCCGCACAGCTTTGGGACACTCTGATCACTGCCTCATCCATCTCATCCCAGCCTACAGGCAGAGACTGAGAACATCTCGGCCTGTGGTGAAAACAGTAAAGAATTGGACCAACGAGGCAAAGCAGGAACTGCAGGAATGTTTTCACTGCACCGATTGAAGTGTTTTTGAAGCTGCCACGGACAACCAGGATGATTCCACGGACACTGACAGCCTACATTAGCTTCTGTGAGGACCTGTGTGTGCCAACCAAGACCTTCCGCACATACAGCAACAACAAGCCATGGTTCACAGCAAAGTTGAGACAACTGCGCTTGGCTAAGGAGGAGGCCTACAGATCTGGGGACAGGGCTCTGTACCGGCAGACCAGGAACACACTAACAAAGGAGATCAGAGCAGCTAAGAGGTGTTACTCTGACAAGCTGAAAGGAAACTTTTCAGCCAACAACCCCTCGTCGGTGTGGAGAGGTCTGCAGGACATCACCGGCTACAGACGTCCGTCCCCCCTGCCGAGGCCACCAAGAACCTGGCTGATGACCTCAACAGATTCTATTGTAGATTCGAAAAGGACTTCACACCCTCCACCCCCATCCCACTACCTGCAGCCCAGATCACACCACCATTCGCACCTCCACTCCCCTCAACAAAGACTGTCTGCACCTCACCCCCTCCACACCCCCATCGCCAACCCTCCTCAGCGTGACCGTCCGGGAGGCAAGTCAGCAGTTCCACAGACAAAAGATCAGGAAGGCGCCAGGCCCTGATGGTGTCTCCCCCTCCTGCCTCAAGGTCTGTGCGGATCAGCTGGCTCCAGTCTTCACACAGATCTTCAACAGATCCCTCCAGCTGTGTGAGGTACCCTCCTGCTTCAAGAGGGGACCCAAGAAATCCTCCACCACAGGACTAAATGACTTCTGGCCTGTCGCTCTGACATCCGGTCATGAAGTCCTTTGAACATCTCATGTTGAGCCACCTGAAGGACATCACAGGACCCCTGCTGGACCCCCTGCAGTTTGCCTATCGGGCAAACAGGTCAGTGGATGATGCAGTCAACATGGGACTGCATTTCATCCTGGATCATCTCGACCACCCAGGGACTTATGCACGGATCCTGTTCATTGACTTCAGCTCGGCGTTCAACACCATCATCCCCGAGCTGCTCTCCTCCAAACTCCACCAGCTCACAGTCCCCTCTGTCACGTGTCAGTTGATCGCCAGCTTCCTGACAGAGAGGACACAGCAGGTGAGGCTGGGGGCGATCACCTCAGACACTCGGACAGTCAGCACCGGTGCCCCCCAGGGTTGCATCCTCTCTCCACTGCTCTTCTCCCTCTACACGAACGACTGCACATCCTCGCACCCAGCTGTCAAACTCCTGAAGTTTGCAGATGACACAACGGTCATTGGACTCATCCAGGACGGTGATGAGTCTGCATACCGACAGGAGGTGAGGCAGCTGGTGGACTGGTGTAGTCGTAACAACCTGGAGCTAAACACGCTCAAGACTGGGGATGACAGTGGACTTCAGGAAGTTACCCTCCCCTCTGCTCCCCCTCACCATCACAGACAGCCCTGTGGACTCTGGAGAGCTTCAAGTTCCTGGGGACTACCGTTTCCTGGGACCTGAAGTGGACTCTCCACATCAGCTGCATCCTCAAAAAGGTCCAGCAGAGGATGTGCTTTCTCAGGCAGCTGAGGAAGCACGGTCTGCCACAGGAGCTGTTGGTCCTGTTTTACACGGCAGTCATTGAATCGGTCCTGTGTTCCTCCATCACAGTCTGGTTCGGTGCTGCCACCCAAAGGGACAGGACAAGACTGCAAAGGACAATCAGGTCTGCTGAGAAGATCACTGGGACCTCCCTGCCCTCCCTCCAAAAGCTGTACTCCTCAAGAGTCAGGAAGGGAAGATCATCTCAGACCCAACACACCCTGGACACAGACTATTTAAAAGTCTACTGGGAGGCGCTACAGAGCCCTCCTCTCAAAAACCACCAGACTAAAGAACAGTTTCTTCCCCCAAGCCATAAGACACTTGAACTGAAACTGTAAATTATTTGTCCCCAGTTCTTGCAACCGTTTACACAAGCACTCAGCACTTGTACATTGTGCCCCCCCCTACTGCGTTCTGCGTCCTTTGTTTGTATTTAGTTATCTATAGTTGTTAAAGTATTTAGGATACTTAATGTATGAATGTACAGTGAGACACCACCTGCCGGAAACAAATTCCTTGTCTGTTCAACAGACGATGGCAAATAAAACTGATTCTGATGAAGGTTGCCACAATGTTTGGTTCAACCCATCTGTGTGAATCCGCCTTTTCTGTCATGAACTTCATTAAGAACAAACAGAACCTGCCTCAGTGATGCACATCTGCAAGAGTCACTCAGAGTTGCATTGTCAATTTAGAACCCAGATTACAGTACACTGGTGAAGAGCATGCAATGCCAGGCTTCCCACTAACAAACAAATGCCAGATGTTGGTGGCAACATGTCAGTGCCACAGCAAAGATAATATATTGAAAAACTGTTACGGATGTGTCACTAACAGATGTGGCGATTTGTTTTAATGCAAATATAGTGATTAATACAGATGTCATAAGATTTATTTTAAAAAGGAGTTGATTTTTGTTAAATCTTACTTAATTGATAATTTGTTCAAACATGGTTCAGAGTTTGATTTGGTAAAAACTGTTAGTGGCTAGTAAAAATTGACAAAGATTTCCTACAAAATGTTGTGGAAGTGATCATTTGAAATGAAAACAATTGGATATTGCATATTGAAATGTATCCGTTTCCCACCTTGCTTAATGATTCTGAATAATTATTGCGATGGATCATTAATGATCAGTGTCTTCACATAGAATATCAATAATATAAAAACCAAGTTACACACAGGGTACCTTTAATATTTCAGAAGTGTATTATAAAAGTGGTAGCCCTTTGCATTACTCAGTGCCCTTGAAGTAGCTCTCAGTTTCAAAAAGGTTGGTGACCCCTGCCCTAGAACTACAATTCAATAGAACCACTGCTTTGAAGCTTGCTTTGGGGTGGAAGAAAATCACCTGGCAATGACGTCCAAAGCAGCAACTGCTTTGTTTCCCAGAGGGAACCACCCGACTGGTTCGCGGTCCAAGTATGTAATTCACTGACCCGCCTCCTCACCTGTGACACGTTTGAATTTTAGCGCCTAAACTCCTTTATATACACGCTCTAAAAAAATGCACCATTTGTGGGTTTTTTTTTCCCAGAGTAGTTGCCGTTAGTGCGTTGCATTGCTTTTTTGGATCGTTGGATCATTATGGAGCCGGAGGTCGTTCTAATGTCAGGGAACACTTCAGTCTGATCGCTGCTGATAAGGTAGGTGTAGTTTCATATCTGTAATGAAGGAAGTTACATGTCTGACAGTAACTAGCTATTAGGTATGGTTTATCATCCGTGTATATTGATTAATAATAAATTCTGCTGTTAGGTGATAGCTTTATAGAGTCAAACTTATTAACAAATAACTTCCCAGGTCCAGTGCTTGGTGTATTCCACTGAGCTGAAGCACCATGGGAGACCTCACTGCCAAACATGGAGCTGTTGGAGATCAGGTGACCCCAAATCAGTGCATCTAATAAAATAGCCAACCTTAACACAATGTGATATGGCTGCATTTCATGAGTCGTAGGCCAGCTTAAGTTTCACATTAATCTTTTGATACAGTTTTAATCATTTACTTTTTATTTCTGTCTATTTGTCATAGTGGACCTGAAGCGAGAGCTGGATCAAGCTCTTATACATATGGTGGTGAAAGACTCGTAGCCCTTTTCCATCGTGGATGACTGGCTTCAAGGAGTTTGTGGGATTGCTTGAGCCCACATACGTTCTTCCATCCAGGTGAGCTCTCAAGAACATGGTGCTTCAGAAACATGAGGAGGACCAAGGCCAAGGCTGTCCTGGTGAGGGTGGAGGCTGAGAGTCCGACTGCAGATATGTGGACGTCCATTAATATGGAGGCGTATCTTGCAGTGACCTGCCACTACATGGAGGACCCCATGAAGCTGGCCACAGTGTCTTTCCCTGAAGCACATACTGCTGCTAACATCAGTGCAGCTACAAGATCTCTGATGGAGGAATGGAGCCTTGATGGAAAAGTGACCTCCATTGTGACGGACGCAGGAGCCAATATGCTTGCTTCTGTTAGAATGTTAAACTTGAGACATGGACTCCGTTTTGCCGACTCCTTAAATCTGGTTAATCTAGCACAACAGCTAAAGAAACTTGAAGTGCAAGAGCAGATGGGCATTCTAGTGAAAAGAACTAATTCAAGGAGGTGGACACACGCTGGAACAGCACCTTCCTTATGCTGGAACGCTCATACGAAGAGAGACAGTCAGTGGGTGCAGCTCTGGCTACACTGGAAATGATGTCATCCCACTGTCCTCTGTACACGACAGTGACACAACAGCAGCATGGAGGTGCAGCGGTACATGAACCACCACTGGCCAGGTCAGAAGACCCAGTGGATTACTGGAAGAACCATCAGAATGATTACCCCCACTTGTTTAAACTGGCAAAACAATTTTTATGGACGCCAGCTTCATCTGTTCCTTGTGAACGAGTGTTTCTCTGAATGTGGAGAAATTGTGACCAAAGAAACTGACTTAATCCAAATACTTTCTTTCACTGCCCTCATCCCAAATAATCAGCCCTTCCATAGCTGCTTTCGCTCCTCAACACTCCACACATTAGCAAATTATTATTAGTCCACGGAATATTCGGTCGAGGGTATATCAAAATTTAAAATGAAAGATACTTCAAGTCCAAGCAGAAAAGAGGTGATCATGCATGTGTGTAGCTGAAAGCTTCTTGTCAAACTAACTTGCAGTGCAGGGTTTGCACTTCACCAGGAGAGGTCACTATAACTGAAGCTTCTAGTAATGAACACATTTTGAACCAGTTGGATCAAGTGATTCAGTGCTTCACAAAAGCTTCATTTACCCATCACTAGCCATCACTACGCTTACTACATTTTAACACCCCCCCCCCAAACAAACAAACACAGAAAGCCAACTGATGGTGTTGACTCTCTGGAGTCTACCAGGAAACACCAAACACCTTTTATCTCCTCCCATCAAGGCTGATCTCCACCAGCTGAGGAGAGCAGCACAGGTGGAGCTAATAGTTCTCAACCAGGTGAAAGAACCTGCAATAATGTCTGAAAATCTTTTGGCACAAATCTGTTTCAGGAAAGTAAACTCAGAATTAGCTGCTAGATTTCCTGTTTGCTCCTTTAACAAACTGGAATCAGATCTGATGTTTGTCAGTTTATCAGTGACTGACATCTGATGTTGACATATTTAGTCAGAGAATTTTTACAAACTTTGCATAACGCATCTCTAAAACCCTCATATTTCTTGTTGAGATGCCATTTAAACTCCTTTGTTTCTGAAAATGAATTTAAAGTTGGAGTTGTGAACCAAAACCAAAGAATAACTAACAGATAAGATGATAATGATTTAACTCAAACAGAAACACACCCCTTTAATTACACAGGCTTCCAGGTCTTGTCCATGATTCTCTGCAGGTGTCTCCCCAATTAAGGCTGATGAGGAGGGTGGGGCCACCTGGATCACAGCCTATATCTGCCCCCAGATTCCTCTGCTCTGGAGCTTTTTGGCTGCTGATGGCTGCCTGTGACTGCTGGTGCTCTATATTTCACAAATCAGAAATCCAATACACTTCTGTCACTATATGGGGTTACTCTCAGCCAGGAGTGAGGATTTTTTTTTTTTTCATGCAGCTACATGAAGTACAGAAAATATTGAGGGCTGGGCTGAAAGGCTGAACTCAATTCTGCATAATAGTAAATTATAAAAAGTGCATAGAATGGTCCTGACAAGCTGGTAACGGTCTGTGTTAAGAAAACTTTCTCATTGTTTTGTCATAAATGTGGCTCCGGTGTACTGGTGTCATGCCTGGAGTGTACCCTGCCTCATGCCCCCAGTCTGCTGGGCAGCTAGGCCCCAGCAACCCCACGATGGCAGAGGAAGCAAGTATTGAAAATGAACATTTCAAAAGTTTGACTCTTTTCCCATCAAATGTAGGTGATGACACCTGCTAGTTTGTCCTATTCCAGGTGTGTCCATGCATACGGATAGCACAAATTTAGCCTATCGAAGATTCTAGAGAACATCGTTATTAAGCTGTTTGGCCACTATCTAGTGGCAAATCATTTACTAGAGGACTTTTCAGTCAGCTGTAACCCCCGCCCCAACAATATTGGGAGGGGGTACGGCGGTCGGGAGGACCGTGCACCCCCTGTACCCCAGAGGGACCAAACATTCTTTTCTGAGCTCCGTTGGGGCGAGCACTTCCCCACTACCAATCCAACTCAGTCCGTCAGAGGCACTTGTTCCCCCAATAAAGTCCACTGGACAGGGGGATACATAAACCACTTTCTCGGTCTCAACAAATGTCAGTGTTGGCAAAGGAATTCAGATCTACAAAGACCCAGGAGGACTTGCTGAGCAGTGCTCTCATTCATTCCAGTCTTGATCAATTAAAAAAACAATTAGTCAGACTTAATTGAATCAGAAGGTTAAAATTGGCAACCTTTCAAAAATACCCCTGACAGCTGACCTTTACAGTTTGAGCCCATTCTCCTGGAGTCTTTTTCACGACCTACCACTGGACATTCCAAATGTAATTGATAAGGATTGGGACTTTCAAAAATTAAAGAAAAGACCAACTTAAAACAATCCTCTTAGATAATTCTAACAGTTTCAAAACCAGCTGACAAGGGCAGCTCTGGTCATTATGGGAAGGGACCAATATGTATTTGAGGCTAAAACACAATCATAATGACTATAGATCGTAAATTAGATGGGTACATTTACCAGGACACAATTCCAATTACTAGAGACATCTTGACCAAAGTGCAAGACCAAGAAACAATCGATTTATTTGTTGGGCGATCCCTGTCCTTGTTATAGATTTCACATACTACCGAAGGTCCGTAAGGACCCAGAGAAGTGGACCGTGCCCTTCCAGGTGCCACCAGGGAGAACGGTACTGTTTGACTGCTCAAGTGAGACCTAGCACACGGCACAATTCCTGAACTATTATTTAAATCCCCCATTGAGCCGACACACGGCCTATGCCAAAGATGTGTATCACTTTGTGGACAGAGTTGAACAACTGGACGTTCCCCCAGATGCAACCTTTTCTCTAGTTGTTGGTCTATACACATATTGATACAATCACTGGGATAGCCGCTGTTAAATTCTTCCAAAATTATCCTGAAGGTCACCCTGATGCAGAGCTGCTCCAGTTACTGGAGATTAATCTCACTAGAAATGACCCTTTTGAAGAATATCTGCAAATTTAAAGAGACCGCTATGGGGAAGAAATTTGCCCCTGCCTACGCAAACATCTTCATGGCCAACTGGGAGGAGGTTTAAACATATGGGAGTTACAGTAGCTCCTGGTTTTTTATCCCTTCTCATTTCTGTCCTTTCATGTTTACTACCTGTCATTGTCAACCAGGGAAGTAATGATTTTTAAAAAAATCATTTTAAAAAAATCAATTTAAAAAAATTTTTCTGGCCGTCTCCGATATTTTTGTTAGCGTTGTACCCATGGCAACCGAGGGTCACAGGCGAGTTGGCAAGCGCATTGTTTACACCCGTGACCAGCTGATCACGTTGCGCCCAGCTGAGCTGCTGCGTGGAGTGAGGCCCAACATCCTGGAGGAGCTGAGGAGGAGGCGTCGGGGCTGCAAAGCTGAAGGCGAAGATGATGAGGTTTCTTCTGGCATTGCCGGCCATCATTACGGTGAACGTAAGGTCTCTGGGGAGTAAGGCAGACGAGCTCGCTGCACTAATTAAAACCCAGAGGGAGTATCGTGAGTGAAGCGTGATGTGTTTCACGGAGACATGGCTGAACTCGCACATCTGACGACAGCGTGGCGGTACCCGGCTTCAGTGTTGTTCATGCAGACAGACGTTCTTGGCAGCGGCAAGAAGGGAGGGAGGAGGGATTGCATTGTGTGTTAGTGAGAAGTGGTGCAATCGGGGACACGTGCACGTGAAGGAACGTCTCTGCAGCCCGGACATCGAGCTGCTTGCTGTAGGAATGTGGCCATATTACCTGCCTCGGGAGTTCACGTCTGCTGTTGATAGTAACCTACACCCCCCCCACATCAGCTGACACACTAACGGCATGTGACGTCATCACCTCTACTGTCGCCAGGGTGCAGACCCAGCACCCCAACGCCTTCATAGTGATCACCAGTGACTTCAACCATTTCACCCTGGACCGATTGCTGCCCACCTTTCACCAGTTTGTGGACTGTCCCACCAGGATAAAGTCATTGGACCTGCTGATTGCAAACACCAGGGATGCATACAGCATGACAGCCCCCCCCCCTTCCCTGGGCAGATCAGATCACAACCTGGTACTGCTAAACCCTGCTAAAGTATGTCCCACTTGTCAGGAGGCAGCCTGTCCACACCAAAACTGTCTTGTGGAAGACATCATGCTTGGTTCCTGTCCCCCATAAGTCGCCCCATCAGATCTAAATGATTACCGACCTGTTGTTTTCACGTCCCACCTGATGATGAAGGCGCTGGAGAGGCTGGTCTTGGCCCACCTGAGGCCTCCGGTGAAGGAGCTGCTAGACCCTCTACAGTTCGTGTATCGGCCCCAATTGGGAGTTGATGACTCCGTCATCTACCTCCCGCCCATTTGCATCTGGATGGTGTGGTAAGCACTTAGAATCGCCTTCTTTGGTGTTAAAAGCACTGGAGAAATCATTCAGCCAAGGTGAGAAGCTGCGGGGGATGGGTGTCGACACCTCCACTGTCTCCTAGATCAGTGACGACCTGACACAGGCCAGTTTGTCCGTCTGGGCAGTGTTCTCTTATGCAGTGGTCAGTGATACAGGAGCCCCTCAGGGGACTGTATTGTCCCCTTTCTTCACTCTGTACACCAAAAATTTTCAGTACAACTCCGAGTCATGACACCTACAGAAGTTCTCTGACTCGGCAGTTGTTGGGTGTATAAGTGAGGGGAGAGGAGTACAGGGCTGTGGTGGATGACTTTGTGGAGTGGGCTAGAATCAATCACCTGAGGTTGAATGTTAGCAAGACCAGAGAGATGATTGACTTCAGGAAGAAGAGGAGCATGCCACAACCGATCCACATCCTGGGAGAGGCTGTATAGGAGGTGGAGGATTACAAGTACCTGGGTGTGAAGATCAGTAACAGACTAGACTGGAATTCCAACGTCAATGCTGTCTACAAGATGGGGATGAGGTATACTCTATTTCCTGAGGAAGCTGAGATCCTTCAATGCATGCAGCAAGATGTTGGAGATCTTCTATCAGTCTGTTGTGGCCAGCGTTCTTTGCCGTGGTCTGCTGGGGGAGCAGCATTGAAACCAGCGATGCCAACAGGCTAAACAAGCCAGGTTGGCTCTGTGATGGGCTGCAGTCTGGACACTGTGGAGGCTGTGGTGGAGAGGAGGACTCTGAACAAACTGTTATCCATCATGGAGAACCCCGATCACTCTTCCCCACACGCTGGGCGGACAGAGGAGCTTCTTCTCTAACAGACTGCTACAGCTGCTAACATATCAGATAGAGTTCCACCAGTCAGAAGTTTTGGATATGGCTTTCATTTGGTCCGGTGTATGGCCAGAGTGCCACTTATTTATAACGTTATGCCTTCCATGCTTGGGTACTATTAATGTTAATTTTAATATTTTGAATATTATTCTCTTTCCCTAATGTCTTAATTCAATGTATATTTTTCCCTGTTCTTATACTGTGTCTGAATGCTACTGTAACATTTAAATTTCCCAGGAATAAATAATGTGTCTAAAAAATCAGCTTACATCTGAGGTGCACTTTTGCTGGAATTGTCAAAGCTCAATTTCATTTTTTTTTGTTTTGAGGCAACAGTTCAAAGCCCTACTACCCAGACAATATTCAAAACCCCTTCTGAAACATTGCCTCAAAGTGTTTCTCAGTGGGGAAGAGACCTAAAAATTCCTCATTTCAAAACGGTCCACCATGGCCACAATCCTCCAGAGGTTGCAAGGCCAATTTTAAGGAATTTTGTACCAAATCATGCAATGATTTCATGTTCTGGTAGACAAAATCTCAAATTATCTGGTACATGTTTAACTGAGTGACAGTTTGGCCAAGTGATACTACTCTGTGACACTGTCACATTAATAAAGGTCATCTGAAATATCATTGGTTGTATGAATGCGTACCAAAGTAATGGGACATTACTCTGACTCGGGAGATTGACACACCTGCGTGAGGAAGCACCTGCGTTTGCTGCTGTCTGGTGTTAGCTGGTGTTGGCTACCTACATGCCGAAGCCGATCTATAAGGTGGTATTTTTCCATTTATGTAACTTATTCTAAACTCGTATTTTTCTAACTACTCTGCCAACTATGGCTTCTCCCGCCAGCCTCTCCTGTCCCTTCCCCTACCTACTATTGCTCCAACTGTCTTGTATTCAGCCATACCTCAACCTCCATTAGCGATTGAGGAATTTAAAGTGTAGCAATGTTCTAGCGCTGGAGGCGAGGCTGTCAGGTCGAGGGGCGACTCCGCTCCATTGAGCATAGGCATAGCCCCGAAAAAAGCAGCCCCCAGACAGGTTTAGCGGGAGCGCCCTAGCTTAGCGCTGCAGCTAGTAGGCCCGGTTGGTGCTAGTCCTAGCTGCCACCCACCCTCAGCAGCCCTCGAGAAGCCGGGGAAACGGCATGGTTGGATAACTGAGGGGGAAACGTAGGCAGAAATCTACTGAACACCTACCTAAAACTGTTCCGGCCCCCTCTGTCTGTGTCTCAAACAAGTTTGCCCTCTTCAGTAGCACACTGACTGAGAAGCACACTCTGGTCATTGGCTCTTCCATTGCGAGACATGTTAATTTAAGGTGGCCAGTTAGCTGCATCCCTGGGGCCAGAGCAGGCAACATCGAGGGAGAGTTAAAGTTCATAAGTAAAACTAAACCTGAGGTTTAAACGAATTGTAATTCATTGTGGAGTAAATGATGCTCACCTGAGAAAGTCAGAGGTCCTAAAATCTAACGTAGAGGTGGTGTGCACTTTGCGAAGACTCTGGCTGATGAAGTAGTTTTCTCTGGTCCCCTCCTAGATTTAACTAGCAATAACTACTCAGTGTCCCAATAACTCAGTAGGCTTCATTAATAATTGGAAAGCTTTCCGGGGCAAGCCTGGTCTCATTAGGAGGGATGGCATTCATCCTACTTGGGATGGTGCAGCCCTCTTATCTAAAAATATAGTTCAAAGTCTATCCTCTAAATCCTGACATGCTAGAGTGGAGATCAGGCATCAGTTGGAGTCTTACTCACTTCTGTGAGTTTCCCCTACTACAGTCCCCGGCCATAGCTACCTCGAGTTTAACTAATACACACCCCATTAAGACTGTGTCTGTCCCCTGGACCTACACTGTAAGAAAAAAACTGTTTTTACGGAACAAAATTGGCAGCTGTGTTGCCAGAATAATACTGTAAAAAATACAGCGGATTGTTAAACACATTACAGAACAGCCTGTAAATTTTACAATTTAAAACTGTAATCCTTTACAAAATTTATCAAATTTACGTATAAACCTGGTAAATTCAACACCCATTTTCAGTCAAATTGGCATGACTATGCCTTCATTAAAGCTATTTTCTCCTGTACAATTTACATGCAGTCATTGCTTATTTTACATCCAATCCCATTTCATTTCACTGTAAAACATCAGAAAGAGGCATTATTAATCAGTAAAAGCCTCATTATAAGACAGTACTTTGATTGAATTTTTCTGCTTATTTTATGAAAAGGTTGTGTGTTGTAATTTGTATTAACAGCGATGTTTTGTAGTGAAATAAACATCTACATACTATCATTGAATTCTGTGAGGAATGTCTTCAGGCAGACACAAACTCTGACACAATATCAAACAAAGTTTTTCATCTGTAACATTTACTATTAAAACGAAGCCAACTAAAAACTGACTAGGACAGATAAAAAGTAGAAGATTGACCACTTCTATATTTGATGGTTACATTTTAAACTGCCATTTCTTTTTAGGTTGATTTTACCATAAATGTGAACAAAACTGTAACCTGTGGTGTGCAGCAACTTAAAAACACAAATACAATACCAACTTGTCCATTCAAAACCCCTTTTTATTGTCTCAAACAATAACAATAGTGCAAGCTGAACTGCTGCTCTTCTCCACTTCAACGCCCTCGGTGCTGATGGAGAAGGGGTATCTTGGGAAAGACAAGAAAGACAAATATGTTAATGATAAAAGACACAGGCTTACAGATGCACACAAAGGCGGACACACGGAGACTCAGACTGACTTACAGACTAACATGCACACTCAAACAAAATCAAACTCACAAATTCATACAAAGATTTTCAACTACGTTTACTGTTAAAGTTTTACTTATGACTGGGACATCACCCCAAATCATGGCTTACTTTATTCCATATTCAGACGTTCCGCCACTCATGGTCAGACAGGTCTTGGATCAAGGTGAGGACTCTCGGGTTTACGTGTAGACCCCAGGAGGTACTGCTATTCTCAACTTTTGTGCCCTTCTCAGGATTTATGGAGAAAAACACCTTGGGGAAACGGAAGAGACAAAATGTATTAACCCTTATGCCCTGTTTACACTCAGATCCCAGGCCTGTTACTGTTGTAAAATATTTATTTATTATTTCATTTTTTTCAATTTAGAATTCAAATTCTAGTCTTCGTCCTGTTGAAGACTCATTGAGTCCTCGTAATGGGGAAGTCATAACTTTTTAATGGTTTTATTTATTTTGGTCATATTTTTGTCGTTATGTTATTTAACAGCTCTCCCATCGTGGCTATTAATTTCAAACAATAAAATTAATGAATGAACCCTTTACAGGCCAGTTCCTGTGATGTACACTCATAATATACAAAAAAGCCCAAAATGAGACATTTTCCAATTCAAATAAATGGGATTTTTTATTTCAATCTAACACTTTAGTAAAAATGCAGGAACACTGATATTCCCCATAAACATTGCCTGACCAGACAGCTGTAATCATAAGAAAAATTCTTTATTTTTTTCATTTCTAAAAAGATAACATTTCATTTTGGGGCTGTTTTTGTATAGAAATGAGCGTACATCACAGAAACCGGCCTGTAAAGGATTAATAAATTAATTTTATCGTTTGAAATTAAGTCATGATGAGGGAGAAGTCAAATAACATGTTCTTTTTTTAAACATATTTCTAACTATTAAATTAACAGTTGTATATGGTTCAGTTTTATATGTATATGGTTTTCAGTTCAACTCTGCTCATTGTAAATGTATTTTGTATCAGTTTATGTTTAAACTATACGGAAATGTGTAAATTTTACAAACAATTGGATTTAACATTCTTACTGTTGAAATAGCAGTTTTATTTGGTTTTACAGTATATTAGCGTAAATTCTAACAGTGCTATGATGTAATTTTAACAGTACTGTTCATATTTTTGTATTAAAGTTTATCAGTGTTAAAATTACAGTAATTTGTGAATTCTACAAAAGAATATGATTTTTTTAACATCTTCTGTCAAATCAACAGATTTGGTTTGGAGATTTACAACATATCAATGTAAATTACACACAACTCTATTTTTCTATTTACAGTTTTTTTAAGTCGCAATTTTACAGTGATTCACTTAATTCTACGGAGATTTTTTACAGTGCAGGGCGGCCAGCTCGTCGATCTTGTTTGGCAGCGAGTTGACATTGCCCATAATGACGGAGGGAAGCGATGGTTTGAATCGCCTCCGGTTGTCTGCCCGCCTAGCCTTTAGTTTAGCCCCAGCTTTGCAACACGGTAGTGCCTCTTCAGCTCAGCCGGGATGTCATGTCTTTGTTCGTGAGCCGTGTTTCTATAGACCAGTAACTCCTCCTCCAGATTGAGTGAGATGGACGGTACTCGGTTGTACAGCTGCCATATCCATGGGATATATAGAAGGTAATAAAAGTAGAAAAAACTGAAAAACGAGCAAAAGAAAAACTGCTGCGGCGCATGCGGAGTGGCTGCCGTCACCTATAGCGCTCAGGCACATTACCGTCTAAGATTGATAAGCGACCATGCTACTTAGTTGCTAACACCATGATCATACCCATGAGGGTGATCATTGGGTGGGAATGATCATTGAAGACGAGGAAGAAGGCAGATCAAACTTCTTTGACGGCTGCGGTCATGAACCAGACTTTCCATTTTATCCTGCATGTTTTCCATCTTTCTTAAACAGGAATTCACGCGATACGCTACAACAAACTACAAGTTCAAGATGACTATTCAGCAGCATGCAGAGCCCACGTGATATTCTTCCTATGTCAGCGCTTCAAAGGACTTTCTTTTCAAGAAGTAATGAGACTCATTTCTGATCATTTAAAAAAGAACGATGCCTATGTCACAAAGTTTGTTCAGAAATGTGTCAGATGTGGAGACTGCTAAAACGTCTGATCAGACACGTGTACTTTAAAACTATTTAAAGGCTGTTATGTTCGAAATGAATACACACATTTCAAAAAAGCATTTTATTGATGTAAAAACTGTTGCATATGTGGCAGCTTGAGGGCGGTTTCGGGGTCGAGTTTACTTAATTTAAAACTGTCCTTCAATTTGTGATCGCCGACAATGCCACCTTGGGAATTTCGCCCAAGTTTTATCGACCCAAACAGTTTGAGACACACAGGTTCGTTCTATTCAGTTAGGGCATGAGACGTGGTTCCAAGATCAAACGATTACTTTTATTTTCAACATTTACCACACACACGGGGAGGAACAACCTCTTCAGGTGCTGAGGCTCATCGACGGTGCAGTGGTTGTGGAACACAAAACGGGATTCCCATGGAAGAAAAGCACCCCAATCACTCGTGGCACACTAACACACTCGGTGAAAAACTCAAATTCTGGGAACACAGCACACAATAAGAGGAAACCACCACCAGGACACCAGGGACCACCACCGTCGGCTCTCAGCAACTGAAAAGGTGAAAACAAAAAGGGAATTGGTGGGTCACGCACACCAAAGGGTAACCAAAATATCACAAAATAACTCAATAATTCAACCCAAACCAATATTCAGTTACACAAAAAAAAACAAAGTGTCAAACACAAGGAAAATAATCTATTCCTTTATTTTTCTAAGTACTTAAGCAACGAGAAATTATTTAAGCTAACTCACAGAAACCAATTCGACCAAAAATGAAATGAAAAACCTGAAAAGAACAAACAAAAAGTAATTACAACCCAAAATAACCCCCCTGATCTCAGTCAGTCATTGAGACCATGTTTAAAAAACAAGCTGGGAGAAAGTCCGTTCTACGCCCACAATAGAACTGGTCCAGTCCGCTGTGCCGCTTCAGCTTTTACCCTCGCGCTCCGACAGCGATGGACTCTGGTCCCGACCTGGGTTCGCAGCTGCAGCTCGACTGCACGGAGCACCTGGGAGCCTTGTAGCTGCAGCAGGCCAAGTCTAAAACAGAGCTGCCGACTCCGAGTCAGGATAGGTGCCACGGACAAATGGAGCCAGGAGAAAGCGAAGCGAGGCCAGCAACAAGGCAAGAGGACACAGTCAAGACAGCCAAAACTAGCGAAGCTGAGCAGAGCAGCGGCTGTGGAAGTGAAATAATGCATGCGTAGGTCACATTTCAAATCAGAGGAAACACATTAAGTTTGGCAGCGAATAACCAGATTGTCCAGAAAACAGGAAGACAGGAAGCGGGTCAGTCTGACATGGGGTGGTTACCTAGGTTTGGATAGTTGTCGGGAACAAGTGGTTTCCTTTTTTCTCATGACTAGGACACGTACAACTCTCACATACACACAAATGAAGGACTGTGACTATGAAAGGGTCAGGAGACGTGCATCTAGGGGCTGTTCCCGATTGATCTGTACTGATGATCTGCGTATCAATAAAAGAATTCCCGTTTTGGCTGTAAAAACACCCTCCTTGTACTTTGGTTTTATTTTGGTATTCTGCTGGATAAAACACTCTCACCACACTGGCGTCACGAACAGGATACAGGATTGTCTAGAGGATCTCTGAAGGGAAGGAGAGCGGTCGGTGCGGGCTCCGAGGGGCATCCTCTGCGTCGTGTGACAGGCCAACTAAAGGTAAGGCCATTTGAATTCCTTACACAAATTTGAATTGGCAAAGTTAAAATATTTAAAGTTTAAGTCACTAAGCGTAGTTGGATGCTCCAAATAGTTGTTCAGAGACTTCAGAGACCTCAGAGACATGATAGGTGTTGCAGCAGAGGGTGTGTTTTGCTAAAACTCCAGGTGCACATGGACGGCTGCTGCAAAGAGTTTCACTTAGAGAAGTGAAGCACAGATTGGACTGATTGGCATTACGACTAAAAGGGAACAGCCAGAAATTAAGACAGCAGCTGGGGAGAAGTTTTTGTGTCCCAAGTGTGGACTGTTTTGGTTTGGTCTTGAGAGACCTGTGAGCTTTGAGAAGCTGCTTACGTCCAAGTGTGGGCTTTGTTCTGTAGACCAAGGTGTGTCTGACAGTTACTGAGAAAATCCAACAGTGGATTTTGAGCTTTTTTCCGGAGTTTTTGAGCAAGAAAAATTCTGGGCCCTTCGCTACTTCCGGCGGTGAAGTAGCCATTATTTTGAGCTTTTTCCTGGGTTTTGAGTTGATAATCCAGGGCCCTTCTACTGGTTCCGGCGGTGAAGCAGCTGTTTTGTTTGTTTGTCCATTTGTGTGTCTTTGATCAAGCGCCGGCAGTAACTGATAGTGGCACAATTTGACTCTAAAATTCAGAAAAGGTGCCACGAAATAGCTTAGTTAAGAGACTGCGCCCATGATGTCTCTATGATCCAGAAGATAGTCTGAAGAGAAGCAACCATAAGCTGATACAAAAATAAATTATAATAACCAGCCGGTAAAAATAAGAAATTAAACAAAAAAAAAAAAAAATATATATATATATATATAAGTGTAATATAAGTAAAGGTGATATAAAGGAAAATTTGGGAACCATAATTTGTGAAATAACGTAAAAAGGCTGCAGCTAAATATAACAATCGCTTCATGCGAATGAACCTAGATTGAATCCAATCTAAATTGTTTGTTAAGATCCAACATATGTCTATGGGAAGATCGGAGTGAATGAGAATTTGTGTGACTGATTAACCCATTGAAAGTACAAGCATATAAATTAAATAATTTGAACATACAAGCTTGGGATAAAATAAGGTTTTTCTTTTATGAGTGTAGAAAACTTTGTTTGGACGTTGTAAGTGATACTGAGTAATTGAGTGTATGATTGCTGAGCTCAGATGTGAATGTGTGTGTGAAGAAAAGAAAAAGGAAGAAAAAAAAGTCTGGTTGACTGAGATTAAACCGTATGTGCTGTAGATGGAATAGTAGGTGTGTTGAAAGTGTGTTCAAGCAATAACAAAGTTTAGATTCACGTTGTGATGAGCCGTTGAGATTGTTGTGAATTGTCAGAGCAAAGGTTTCAAGATTGTGTGCGTAGAGTTGGTTTGTGTGGAGAGTTCTGCACCCTAGGAGAGTCGAGCTGAGACTGGAAGTTAAAATCAGGAAATACAGGGGAGGGGTCAGTAGACACAGACTGGACTTGTCTAAAAATATATCTAGGTGCAGAAGCTGAAAAAGAAATCCCCCGCTCAACCAAACACATCCAAATCCCCCCCACCCCTCACAACCCCTCCTTTCGAGCACACAGGCAGAAGAGAAAGGTTTTGTTGTTTTTCTTCTTAAAGAAGAAAGTCATAAGAACATAAGTTATTTTAAATAACCACACTATAATCTAAGACGATGAATCCCACACCAGCAGCTCTGGTGGGAAACAAAACCCCTGACATTTTAAAGGATATTAACTAAATTTCGAAGAAATGGGAAAAGAGGACCAAAGGTCTAGAATACCCCAAAGGGAGGTACGTTTGATGTGGCAGTGTGTGTGAGAAAATGGAGATCAGAATAAGAGACTACAAGCAGAAAGACCAATCAGAGAAACGTTTAAAGAAGAGAGAATTAGAATTGAAAGTTTTAATGTTTTTCAAAGAGGTAGGCAAATTCTACAGGTCAAAGGTTTTTTTTCTGATACCCAAGAACACTCAAACTGACTTGTTTCCAAGATGTCCTGTTTCTTCCAGAGTAGCATTCTGGGATACTTTCACAAAGCAAAGGAAATGCAAAGGTGGCAACACCAGATACCTATGATGATGTTCACAGAAGACTGGATGTGAGACGTGAGTCATGTGTTCATCCTGCAACAAGGCCGTAAATGCAGACATGAGGAGACAGTGGAGAAAGGTCAGAGCACTGAAGAAAACACTTATAGTGATACAAATACACACAACAACACCATTATGGTAAACATAGCCAGACCCACACGTTATGATTATGATTCTAATGACTGAGGAAGTGATGTCGTCAACAGTTCCTGGTTGTTCATTAGATTATTGGTTGACCTTAGAAACACAGGATGCAGCCCATAATAATGTTTATTTAGATCAGAAGCAAATCAGGATGTTTCATCTTTTCATTCAATCACTCATGAATCAAGGGGCCTTTGTTGAATGGCCTAAATCACCACAGAAAACCACCACAGAAAACCACATCTTGTCCGTTAAGAACCTGTTGGGGGCTGGAAACCAGTGTCAGAGTTCAGAGCGGTAAAGAAGTTGTAAGTCATCCAGCACCAGCTGAACTAAAAGGTGAAAGATTCCAGTAGACTCCTCTTGGATAACTGGTTGATTAATTGATTGATTATTTAATTAGATAAATGCAAACCTTGACTCACGCTTCTACTTGTATTTTTTTTTAATGATAAACATTTTACTCTATACATGTTTTTTTTCTTTGTCTTTTGTCTCGAGTCCTACTGCTTTAGAACATGGTACGGTGTGATAGCACAGACATAGTGTGATAGCACAACTGTTCAGTACCGCGGGAGGGACGGGCCCTCCCGCGGCAGCCGGAACCCATGAACAAGGACAATAGTTTTACTAAAGATAGAGAATTTTTAATTTGGAAAGAGGGTAGTAATCCATTCAGAAACATGCCAACTCAAGCAAAAGAAAGAAAGATTGGAGCATGAGATGTTGAGACTATGAAAAATGCCAAGACATTTAGTGATTTAGTAAAGAATTCACGAAAACTACAGTTGCACTTGGCTAAAGCTCAACTGCAAACTAACAAGACTAACACCAAGACACAAGTGATTCCTTGTCCCAAATTGGACAGGGAGATGTGTGCTTGTTTGTCCCATTTCTCCCAATCAGATTTACGTGTTTGAGGCTGAGGTGACGACATCGTCACACATGAACTATATACCACAAAACCAGAGGACAGTCCAGTCTACACAGATGCTATTAGCATCCCAACTGGAGTTCAGATGAGTATAAAGTGACAAATCAAATTGTAGGTGGTTTCGAGTCAATTTTTGTTTGAATCACCTCCGAGGGGAAAAAAAAAAAATTGACAGGATTATTTACGTCTATGACAACATTCAATGTCTGACAAATTTCACTAGAAACAGATGTGAAGCTATATATGATTAATTGTCTGCCACCTCATTAGTTACTTATGAAAATAGAATTGCTGTTTGTTTTCTGTGGATGCTGTTCTCTTGCTTGCATTCAACAGTTGACCCTAAGAAGCATCGATCGGGCGGTGGGCAGACTGGAAACACCCCCGTCATATCAGAAGGCAGAGCGGGAGCCCTTATTGGCACCCGACTCCAACGTGGGAAACACCGCAGACTTTGCCTGTCTAGACATCGTCCATCCCTCTGCAGGAGAGGAGGACCAGCTTTAGTCAGGTTCTACAATTCACATTCACAATGATGCTAATGCTAATACATGATCACGCAGCTGCAGGGACAGTTTTGTTGGTAATTCTGTGCTCATTGCTCATGTGAGGGCTGTGGAGGTAAAAGGGTTGGTAATATTGTTTTGGCTACCACAGACCCCGATAATGAAGCTTTGCTGAGTCCCTAGGGCTCACGGGGAAGGTTAGCTTCCATTTTTTCCAGCTGAAAACACTCTGCTATAGACATTTCCATATTGTTACACACACTCTCCACTGCCTGTGGAGCGGGGTGTACGCTAAATCCCTTTGGGGGGAGGGAGCCACGTTCTCAGCAGTTGGAGTGAACATATAGGATACATATAGATCACACACTGAGGTGAGTTGTTGGGAATCTCCATTCAACAATGGAAATGACCACGAACGCAGCTGCTTACACAAACATAGGTAACACAACACTTAGTTTTTGTCTACCACATAATTTTCTGAAGACAAAAGGGGCACGAGCCACGGAGAGAAGGGCCGTACACCGTGGTGAGGGCAACCCCAACAGCGGTCCAAGTCGAGGGAAGCACCACGTGGTATCATCTGGACCAAAGTCCAGCCAGAGACAAAGGGCAGTACAACACTGAGAAACAATGAGGAAGATGATGTGGTTGTTGACAGGAGTAATGTGCAGCCTGATGTGGCAATCAACAGGCAACATGGGGACACAAGGGACTGTTCTGAGGAGCCCGACTCAGATTCTGGAGCCAAAGAGCAAGAGACATCTGCTGGAGTCGCAGCCGCTCCAGGAAGCACCGCACAGCCATGATCAAGATAAGTAAGATGCAACCACAAAATTCCCAATTCACACTGTGTTGAAACCCATGCTAGCATTCTCATCTCATGTTTGTGATGACACGCAACCAGTAAATCAGGAGCAAGGTGACAGGAGAAGTAAGAGATCTTCACACTATGTGGGAGTGGACAGGAACGGTAATTATTTCTGAAGGGATTAGAGAGAAGGGGACAAAATGTGAAATAAGTGTTGAATTAAATAAAACCATTGTCTGTAGGATGCAATTAGGGGAAGGGCAAATAGGTATGAATAACTTTTCATGCCACATAAAAATCACCATAGATCAAGAGCTCGAGATACAAGTAAAATTAGACAGGAGGATGAATCCTAATGATGCGTTCTTTGCCGACGTAAAGTGTAGAAACGATGAGACTGCCACAAACTTTCAAACATGCACTAAACTGAGTCGAGTAGATAATATGGATCCAGTTTGACCGACAGAAGCAATGTCAGCAGGAACACTAGTGGATAAGAGAATAACCTTAAAGATTCCAAGCAAGGACGTAACAGCCAGTGTTACCCAACAAATATTTAGAGTTTTGGAAAATGATATACTGAACCAAGAGCAGAATGTACTCTGTGGCATCACACGTGACTTTCAAGCTAGTGTGGCGCTACGAGCAGCGTGGGGAATCGAACAATGTGGGATAACAGTAAAATTTGAACGAGGGGTTTGGCAGATTCAGCTAGACACAAGTATTGTTAAACCCGGCATGACCTATGCGATAGAAATGATCGTAACGGTTGAGGAGGGACAGCAAAACCGTAGGATTAGGCCCTGAGACATTAACTCTTTGACTAAGCTAACAACTTACCCCATGACAACAAGAACTGCCACAAAGCTAACTACAGTCAGCACAACAGCTTCCCCAACCACCGTTAAGATTACTAGAAAGGCCACAACACCTAGTCCAAACATTATTGATAATGTGACAACACTATATCCAGATAGTACAATTAGTCCAACTACTACTCCTACTGTGAAAATGGCGTCAGCCCCCGTTTAATAAAGAAATCACAATAATACCTTTTGATGATCTTTGAGTGTGTAAAATGTTTGGAACGCTTTGTTGCACATTTATCTCAAATAACACGTCACCTGATGGAACATTTTCTGTTTCTATGAGAAAACTTGAAGCTTTGAAGTTTGAAATGAATGACAATGCTGGTAGAGGTGGAAGCATTCAGTGGGATGGGCTAGAGGAAATTTTGGAAAATGGGGAGCCGTTTTGGCTAAATCAGGGATAATTATACTGATAATACTGATCCTATTCTCTTTATTGACATGTTGCATCGTGCCTATCCTGAGGAAATGATGTGTGAGAGCAATGGACAAGAGGATGAACCTCATTAAGGACACACAGGACGCACAAATGCTAAGTATGCTAACGGCTAACGAACTGGTGCTCAGAATTCTTCTGACGCAGAGGAGGGAGAACATGCCAGATGTGTTCACAATCTCCAACTATGAGGAAGAACTGTTATAAAGAATGATGGACAATGGCTGATATGGATTAACACTATAACCACATATGGATATATCACCAGGATATCACTATGACATTATTCTCACCATTCTGTGTTCCAGTAAATGATTTCAGTGTGTGATGTATTTGGTCAGTCTGTTAGGATTCATTGTGTAAGGTCGCCCAACGGGAAGGGGGCCGATGGGGGACTTTTCCTGGTTAAAACAGCCGCCAGATTTTTCACCCCCATCAGGGGAATGGTAACAGATGACCAGTTATGTCAGTATATTCATGTTAAGTTCATATATCAGTATATGGAATGTTTTTCACTTATCACTATGTTTAGAGTTCACACAACCATATATTTAACCCTAAACTTACAGCGCCACCAATCCTAGTCACACACATACAGACATACGTGTTGATTCACCATACATTATTTCGACAAGTAGTTTATGATAATCTCATAAAGAGGAGGGATTATGTGGAAGCGAAATAATGCATGCGTAGGTCACATTTCAAATCAGAGGAAACACATTTTTAAGTTTGGCAGTGAATAACCAGATTGTCCAGAAAACAGGAAGACAGGAAGCGGGTCAACCTGACATGGGGTGGTTACCTAGGTTTGGATAGTTGCCGGGAACAAGTGGTTTCCTGTTTTCTCATGACTAGGACACGTACAACTCTCACATACACACAAATGAAGGACTGTGACTATAAAAGCGTCAGGAGACATGCATCCAGGGGCTGTTCCCGATTGATCTGTACTAATGATCTGCGTATCAATAAAAGAATTCCCGTTTTGGCTGTAAAAACACCCTCCTTGTACTTTGGTTTTATTTTGGTATTTTGCTGGATAAAACACTCTCGCCACACGGCGAAGCAGGGCAGAGCGGCATCCTGCACACCATAGCAACGAGCTATGGTGTGCTTACGGTAACCTAGCGCTGCTGGAACTCCCCAGCAACACACCCGGTCCTCACAGCCCCTGTTACAAATAAAGAATTGACTTTAGTGACGTCTGGAGGAATTGTGGAAGAGCAGAGGAAAAGCACAGGTCGGCATCAGTCTCCTACCAGTCAGGCCCCCGTGGGAGATCACCCCGAGGGGGAGGAGGAAGGCAAGCACGTCAAAGGTACTGCACGATGGGGATCTCTAGAGCCGCAGGCTATAACGGTGTCTAAAAGCAAGCCCAACCAGGCAAATCAGTGCAAAAAAATAATTAAAGGGGCAGTACTAGCAGCCACTGCCAACATACCTGCACCGGTACAGCAAGAAGGAGGGAACGACAGGACCCAGAATCGACAAGGACGGCCAAAGCAAGAGGGAGGGGAGACCGCCAACACTCCCTTTTATGGAGTGCCACCATGACGTCATTGGCTGACAGTGACTCTACACAGCAGCTCTAATTAAACGCAGATGAGACACATTATCGTGCCACACAGATATTGGTTGGAATTCAGTCATTGCAAATTAAAACATTTTGAGGGTATGGAGTTGACAGCCGCCATTCAGATGCAGTCGGGGTCTAAAATTGTTTTACGTCATTTGACATTTAGAAGCAGGGGTGATGTGATCAATATCTAAAAGAGGTGTTGACATCATTCCCCCGCCCTTTTACTCCTTCGTATTTGAGGATCCGACTGACTCAAGGCTTCAGGGGGTTGAAGACTCAATTGTGTATCTGCATTCGTGGTTAAGGGTACATTTAACTGGGATATAGTTTTTAAGAATTCACCCCACCCTCGAGGAATGGTTCTGGCGTGGAAGCATCTGTTAGACAGTCATTAAATCAAAAATGTGGGACCCTTTAATGGTCTTATTCTGGACGATGATCTCACCCAAACGGTTCCATCTTAAAAGGTCTGAATTACGAAGCTTCTGAAGGATGTAGGAAGCATTCTTGCGATTGTGAGCTCCAATATTCTGTAAAATATTGTCTTCAATGCTGTCATGAGGTTTTTCCTCCTCCAACTCTTACATGACCCTCGTCATGAGTTTCACCTCTGCGGGGTCAGTAGGCATCTTCAAAACTATTTCAGTCTTGACTCAGTCTGTATGAAACTATTTCAGTCTTGACTCAGTCTGTATGAATGAGGTAATGTATCATGAAGCTTGCTTTACCAGGTCAGAGGTATTGTGTGATTGGTATGTTGAACCACCCAATGACGTGCTATTTCAGATAAGACCCCACTCTATTTATGTAGCTACCAATTCTTACCATCCACAGTTACCCAGGACACCTTTATCTGGATGTTTGAACGATGTTTATGTTTTCTCTTGGAAACACCAGGCCTTCAAATTAACTAATTTTACCTGGACAAACCGCTTAACAGCTGTTCAGTGGGAGACTCTTAGACTCCCATGGTAAGTCTCGTTGGAGCGCTTTAGCAGCGCACTAAACCGTTCCACGGAACTGCAAACGATGATCAGAGAACACAGGTCTAACGTTTCCAGGCTGAAGATATCAACATTAATAACCAAGAATCTTCTTCTTTTCCTTTCGGCTTTTCCCTTCAGGGGTCTCCACAGCGAATCAATTGCCTCCATCTAACCCTGTCCTTTGCATCCTCTTCTCTCACACCAACTACCTTCATGTCCTCTTTCACTACATCCATAAACCTCCTCTTTGGTCTTCCTCTAGGCCTCCTGCCTGGCAGTTCAAAACTCAGCATCCTTCTACCAATATATTCACTATCTCTCCTCTGGACATGTCCAAACCATCTCAGTCTGGCCTCTCTGACTTTATCTCCAAAACCTCTAACATGTGCTGTCCCTCTGATGTACTCATTCCTGATCCTATCCTTCCTGGTCACTCCCGGAGAGAACCTCAGAATCTTCATCTCTGCTACCTCCAGCTCTGCCTCCTGTCTTTTCCTCAGTGACACTGTTTCTAGAACCAAACAACATCGCTGGTCTCACCACAGTTTTGTACACCTTTCCTTTCATTTTAGCTGAAACTCTATCACACATCACACCCATTCTCCACCCATTCCATCCTGCCTGGACACGTTTCTTCACCTCTTTTCCACACTCTCCATTGCTCTGGACTGTTGACCCTAAGTACTTAAAATCCTCCACCTTCTTGATCTCTTCTCCCTGTAACCTCACTCTTCCACTTTGGTCCCTCTCATTCACACACATGTACTCTGTCTTACTGCGGCTAACCTTCATCCCTCTCCTTTCCAGGACAAACCTCCACCTCTCTAGCTTCTCCTCCACCTCTTCCTTACTCTCACTGCACATCACAATGTCATCTGCAAACATCATAGTCCATGGAGATTCCTGTCGAACCTCATCTGTCAGCCTGTCCATCACCATAGCGAACAAGAAGGGGCTCAGAGCTGATCCCTGATGCAGTCCCACCTCCACCTTGAACTCCTCTGTCACACCTACAGCACACCTCACCACTGTCTTACAGTCCTCATACATGTCCTGCACCGCTCTAACATACTTCTCTGCCACTCCAGACTTCCTCATACAATACCACAGTTCCTCTCTGGGCACCCTGTCATAAGCTTTCTCCAGATCTACAAAAACACAATGCAGCTCCCTCTGGCCTTCTCTGTACTTCTCTATCAACATCCTCAAAGCAAATACTGCATCTGTAGTACTCTTTTTTGGCATGAAACCATACTGCTGCTCACAAATGCTCACTTCTGCCCTTAGTCTAGCTTCCACTACTCTTTCCCATAACTTCATTGTATGGCTCATCAGCTTTATTCCTCTGTAGTTGCCACAACTCTGCACATTTCCCTTGTTCTTAAAAATGGGCACCAGCACACTTCTCCTCCACTCCTCAGGCATCTTCTCACTATCCAAGATCCTGTTGAACAACCCAGTCAGAAACTCTACTGCCACCTCTCCTAGACACTTCCAAACCTCTACAGGTATATCATCAGGACCCACTGCCTTTCCACTCTTCATCCTCTTCAATGCCCTCCTCACTTCATCCTGGCTAATCTTTGCTACATCCTGGTCCACAACAGTCACCTCTTCTAGTCTTTTTCTCTCTCTCATTTTCCACATTCATCAACTCTTCAAAGTACTCTTTCCATCTTCCCATCACACTGCTGGCACCTGTCAATAGACTTCCATCCCTATCCTTAATCACCCTAACCTGCTGCACGTCCTTCCCATCTCTATCTCTCTGTCTTGCCAGCCTGTATAGATCAGTCTCTCCCTCCTTACTGTCCAACCTAGCATACAAGTCTTCATAAGCTTCTTGTTTGGCCTTTGCTACCTCTACCTTCACCTTACGCTGCATCTCCCTGTACTCCTGTCTATTTTATTTATTGTATTTGTTTAGCACATGTTCAGTACGAGTACAAAAACTGTGCAAGGTGGGAACAAAGCCTTATTAGGCTTGTACACCTGCCTGTATCAAATTTAAGACAAATTCAAGACATGCAGGCTAAACAATCAACTGAAGATAACAACAAAAAATTGTGTGTTAATTCCAAAAAGGAGGCAGCAAAGACAAATCACGCACAATCAGTACAAAAAATGGATTAACAAATCTGTCAGAAGAACAAATGCAAAGATCAGGAAGACAGAAGGTATTTTTTCAGACAGTTTTTGAAAACAGAGAAGGAGGATATTGATCGCAGTGTTGGGCTTAATTCACTCCAGAGCGTAGGACCTCTAAAAGTGATGTTGAATTGGTGTTTTGAAGTTCAGGTATATGGTAAAAGTAGACTGTTGTTGCTGTGTCTAGTTTGATATGTATGGACATGTGTAGTGGGGGTGAATACATTCTGTAGGGTGACTGGAAGTTCTTGATTCCTATATATAAATTTGTGTGTGAATAAGCATGTTTGATAAATATTTATTTTGTCAATGGATAGCACTTGGAATTTGTTGAATAGGGGCGCTGAGGGTGCATATCTGTTAGAGTGGGAAATCAATCTAAGGTATTTTTTTTGTATGACACATAGTTTTCTTAAGTATGTAGGATATGTAGCTGCCCAGACGATGTTTCAGTAATTAATGAATGGAAACAAAAAACTGTAATATAAACTTAAGTGAGCTGTGGAGTGAATTAATATATCCTCAATATGCCCAGCATTTTTGCAGACCTTCTTGAGACAAGGTCAATATGATCAGACCATTTGAGACTGCTATCTACAATAACTCCTAAAAATTTAGTTCGGTGAACTAATTCTATTTCAGCATTATTGATAATTATTTTGGCTAAATCTATGGAATAATGTTTGTTTGTATTACAGAAGATCATGAAATTACATTTTTTCACATTGAGGGTGAGTTTGTTCAAATAAAACCATTTTGCAACAGAAGATAATTCTTGATTGATGGTTTGAATTAAAATATTGAAATCTTTGTGTGAAGTTACAAGGTTGGTATCATCTGTAAATAATACTGGGAGGAGTTTGGTGCATGTCATGGCCATATCGTTGTTATAAATTAAAAATAATAAAGGGCCCAGGATTGATCCTTGGGGAACACCAAACGATATTGATAATTTCTTGGAGGAAAAACCAGCTAGATGGACATATTGTTCTCGATTTGTGAGATAGTTTCTGAACCATTTCAGGACAATATCCTCCACTCCATATCTATTTAGTTTAGCGATCAATATGTCATGACTGACCGTATGAAATGCCTTACTCAGATCCAAGAACACTCCTAGGGCAAATGTTTTATTATCAAGAGCTGATGAGATATAATTAACGAGTTGTATAAGGGCGTGTTCAGTGGAATGTTTTTTGCGAAAACCATATTGGTGTTGATATAGAATATTGTTAACTGCTAGGTGATTTGGTAATCTGGAACAGATTAGCTTTTCCAAGATTTTGGATATGGATGGTAGAATAGATATTGGCCTGTAATTGCTGAATTCCTTGGAGTTGCCTGTCTTGAAAATGGGTATGACTTTTGCGATTTTTAAGTCCTGGGGAACATGTCCAGTTTTGAGAGACAGAGAGAGGATATGAGTGAGGGGTTTGATAATGTAGTCAATAGTCTCCTTAAGAAGGACACTCTTGATGCTGTCATGACCATGAGCTGTGTTTTTTAGTGACATGGTGATATCCCGGACCTCTTGCATTGTTGGTGGGTCAAAGTTATGGAGTGAAGGATATTGGCCTTTAATCATGGAACAGGGATCTACGTTTGAGTCTTTAAAGTTTGATGCTAATTCTGGGCCAACTGATATAAAGAAATCATTAAAGCCGTCAGCTATGTCACTAGGGTTAGTGAGGACCCTCTTCTTGCTATTCATTTCAATGGGTGCAGCTAATGAGGATTTAGTACGATTCAGTAGGTGATTGATGAGGTTCCATGTTGTTTTGATGTTATTGGAAGCTTGAGTAAATTGATTAGAATAGTATGTTTTCTTTACTTTTTTTACTAAGGCTGAAAAATGTTTCTTATATTTTTTATAAGTTTCAGTATTCAAAGGAGAGGGTTTAAGAATTGATCTCTTATAAAGTTTATTTTTCTTCCGAGAGAGCTTTATTAATTCATCAGTTATCCATGGCTTCCCTCCAGAGGATTTGTGTCTAGATTTAGTGGACACCAAGGGAAATGATGCATCCAAGGCCTTATTAAAGGCCTTTAGAAATAATTCATATGCTTTATGCACCTCTTGCAACATAAGAACCTCATCCCATATGATAGAGCTAATGGCTAATTTGAAATTATCAAAGTTATTTCTGGAGAATTTACGGTATTTTAGTGGCTCATTCATCTTGTTAGACATAGGAGAGCGGGATTGGATAAATTGGAAGACGGGTAGGTGGTCAGAGACATCACACATCAGGAGGCCTGAACTGACCTCAAAATCAAGAGTTGAACAAAATGTTATCAATAAGAGTAGCAGATGAGGAGGTGATTCGGGATGGTTTAGTAATTAGAGGAAAGAAATTAAAGGAAGAAAGTGCATTTAGAAAATCGACTGTTGGTGTGAGATCACATTTGAGTAAATTGATATTATAATCACCAAGTAAAAAACATAATTTACCTTCTTTGGTTATTATTTCAAGAGTGGAATAGAGTGCGTCAATAAATGTGTTGATGTCTGAATCTGGTGGTCTATAAATGCAACCAATCAAAATACTATTGCCATTAAATTGCTGACATGGTGGAATTTCAATGAATATAGACTCTGTGTTGGTGGTGTCAACATAGGCGTTCAAAACATATGACACCCCCCTCCTCTTCTGTTATTTCTACAGGAGTGAAATGCTTCGTAATTAGTCAGGGGGTATAAATTAAGTACATCATCAGTCATCCAAATCTCTGAGAAAGCCAGGGCTGAAAAAGGAAAAGTTAAGGTGGACAAGAAAGTTTTCAATTCATCGTGATTTTTTTGTCATGCTACGAATGTTCAAGTGGAAAGTAGAAAAAAGATTTTTAGATAGTTTGGTTTCCGTAAGGGTTTTATACAATGTGTTCACTTGCAGTTCAGAGTAATAATTGCATGACAGATTTAATGAATTTAAATTAGGCTGATTGACATCGGGATTGAAATACATATCATAAATACCATAATTGTCCGTGTTCAGCTCAAACGGGTTGAAAGATAGAGAGTTTATGTCCGCGGAGGGTAAACTTAAGTTACCACAAGCCATAACGATATTTGCAAAGTTTGACGACCAATCTACACAGACTCACGTGTTGGGAGCTGTCAGTCCTCTGGTCGCCTAATCCATTCATTTCAGATCCGTCTGACTGGATATTCCATGTGTCCCAGTTACAAAAGCATGGTCCATGATCAAAACTCCCTAAAAATAATAAGACCACTGCAGAGACTGTACATCCCACACCATGTAGTTCTGTGTTGCTCATCATTTGTATAAATCCAGTTCATTCATCTCTTACCATCACTGCCCTTTCTTCCTCCGGTGTCGCTCCATTTGTTCGGATGAAAACTTTACAATTCTGCTCATTCACAAACACGCCCGTGTTTTTTAGCTTCTTCCCCTGCTGCAGCAGGCCGACCTTGTCCTTTCTGTTGACAAAGCGGACTATGATTGCTGGTGGAGTTTTTTTCTTAATCTGGGGGGGCGTATGACAGGCCGAGAACTGATGGCTGTGAATGGGAATTTCCATACTACCGAAAAATTGGATAACCTGGGATTCCAAAGTCTCCATCTCGGCAGGTAAAGTGTCATCCACATTGTTTCCAGCAGCGACTTTAGAATAGGCTCGGTGGCGTGTTTTTAATCCGGTGATAATCACGTCATCAATGCGGGAATATTGCTCTGCATCATCCAGTCTCTTTTCCAGTTCTTTGATCTGTTCGTCTTTCTTCTTTAGTTTTATCTTCATAGCTGTTCACCTGAGTTTGGAGCGTGTTCACCTGTTGCGTGAGCTTCAGGATCTCTGTGTGTTAAGTAGCTGCAATCCAACTAGAGGTTGGCAAAATTGCGAGAGTTGTTTTAATAGCTTCCATTTTAGCAGTTGTTAGAAGCTTTCTTGAAGTAGTAATGCCCAATGGGCACTTTGATCATTTTGATTTTGAGTTTTCAAGCATTAAGTCAAGGCCAGCAAACGAGTGCTGGCACCTGCATGCTGTCTACTCTCCTCAGTCCTCTCAGTGTCCCTCTTCTTTTTAGCTAACCTCTTTCTCTGTATACACTCCTGTACCTCCTCATTCCACCACCAAGTCTCCTTATCTACTTTCCTTCCAGATGACACACCAAGTACTCTCCTACCTGTCTCCCTGATCACATTAGCTGTAGTTGTCCAGTCATCTGGAAGCACCTCCTGACCACCCAGAGCCTGTCTTAACTCCTTCCTAAAGGTCATGCAACACTCTTCCTTTTTTAGCTTCCACCATTTCGTCCTCTGCTCTGCCTTTGCCCTCTTCATCTTCCTCACCACCAGAGTCATCCTACACACCACCATCCTATGCTGTTTGGCTACACTCTCACCTACCACTACTTTGCAGTCACTGATCTCCTTCAGGTTACACCGTCTACACAAGATGTAGTCTACCTGTGTGCTCCTACCACCACTCTTATAGGTCACCCTATGTTCCTGCCTCTTCTGGAAGAAAGTATTCACTACAGCCATTTCCATCCTTTTTGCAAAGTCAACTACCATCTGTCCTTCTGCGTTCCTCTCCTGGATACCAAACCTGCCCATCACTTCCTCATCACCTCTGTTACCTGCACCAACATGTCCATTGAAGTCTGCACCAATGACAACTCTCTCACTTCTAGGTATGCTCTGCATCACTTCATCAAAGTCCAACCAGAATTTCTCCTTCTCCTCCAGCTCACATCCTACCTGTGGAGCATACCCACTAACACCATTGAACATCACACCTTCTATTTCTAGCTTCAGACTCATCACTCTATCTGACACTCTTTTTACCTCCAGGACATTCCTAACAAACTCCTCCTTCAAGATAACTCCGACTCCATTTCTCTTCCCATCTACACCATGGTAGAACAACTTGAACGCTGCTCCTAAACTTCTAGCCTTGCTACCTTTCCACCTGGTCTCCTGGACACACTATGTCTACCTTCCTCCTCTTGATTTGACAAATGTTTTACGTCGGATGCCCTTCTTGACACAACCCTCCGTATATATCTGGGCTTGGCATCAGCAGAAGAAGACACTGGCTTGTGTCCTCTTTCGGCTACACTGCAGCATCCATGGCTGTGGAAACAACCGCTCCGATAGTCTTGTTTTGTCCTTTAATTCTGAAAGTACCACATGCTGTCTCTGCTCTGCTCCTGCAGATTAATGACATTTTTATCACCTGCAAGCCATCTGTCTAGTATGGCAGAATTGTTATCTCAGCCTCATTTGACTATAGAGAGGTGCACAACATTAAACACAGTACATTGTTACCACTTCCTGAAGATGGCACTAAACATGTGTCAGGAAGTAGCAGAAAAGGCAGCTAAAAGAGGTTCTTTAAAAGACCAACCACTTGAACAAGGAGAAGTTCTATTTGTAGATGGCTCATGTGAGAAATGAACTAGGGAAAACAAAGAGGATATGCAGTAGTAACACAAAAAAATAGTAAAGGTTGAACATTTACAGTCTAATTATTCAGCTCAAGCAGCTGAACTAGTAGCATTAACTGAAGCATGTAAATTAATGAAAAATAAAGGAAGTGAAAATTTATACAGATAGTATGCATTTACAGTAATTAGTAATTATGCAAAGCAGCCGCAGCAGGACAGATTCATGTACTAACTGCAAAAGAAAAATCAACTTTAGATGATACAATACTAAAAGAAATGTTCAGATTCAGGACTTTGTTGCTACAAGAAATTTGGAAAAGGAATGGAGCAATTTTGCAAAAAGACATCTACAGTATGTACGACCCAGCAATAAACCTGTCCTACCCAAAAACCTCTACAAATGGGCAGCTATTTTGAGCCATGGTGTTACACATGTCTCAACAGGAGGGATGGTAGGACAGACACATCAATATTATTCCTCTTATGGATTTTATTTATATTCAAAAAATGTTTTGTACAGCATGCTTAACATGCGCTAAACACAACCTACAAGGGAATCTGAGACCACGTAGAGGACGATTCCCTACACCTCAATATCCATTTCAAATCATCCATATGGATTTTACAGGGTTAAATAAAAGTGAAGGTAAAAAGTATGCCTTTGTCATAATAGATGCCTTTTCAAAATGGATAGAGCTCTGATATTCCTGAGAATTTATAGTGATAATGGTGCTCACTTTGTCAATCAAGTTGTGAAAAAGATTGGAGTAATGCTTCATATCGATTTCAAAAACCATTGTGCGTACCACCCTCACAGTGCTGGATTAGTGGAAAGAATGAATTGAACAATCGAAAACATATTGAAAAAGTGTATTAAGGAAACAGGAAGACCGTGGACACAATGTGTAGACTTGGTAATATATCAGTGTTACATGCACTTCAGGGTTAACAACCTATGTAACACTTTCCGGAAGCCCTTATAGATTTCTCCAATTTAAAAATCAATGGGAACCTGATGACGAAGCTAATTTAGCATATTATATGAGAAGTACAAGCAAACCTTGGTTTTTGAACGCTTTAGACATCGAACAAATTCGACCAAAAATTCTAAATTTTTTTGTCTTAGAAGTCGAACACGAAACAAATGCCTTTTTCTCTCTGCCAAGCACGAGAAAAGGCGAGAAAAGTCGAGAGAAAACGTGATAGTAATGTGCTTTTTATTTTAGTTTACTGTATTCAATAATTTTTCACTAATTTCGCATTCCATTGCCTATGGTGTGAGTTACGGTACCATAAACCTCTGTCCAAAGGACGACGGTAACTCGTACCTTCAGCTAACCTGATTATGTTGATTTTTTTTTTTTTTTTTTTTTTTCCAAGAAGCAGCATTGGTATTCACCCAAGTGGGAAGGACCATATTAGCAATACCTAACGACCTTCACCAAATGTAGCCGCAAGAGGGCACAAGCCAGTGTCTTATTGTGCCGGTCCCAAGCCCGGATAAATACAGAGGGTTGCGTCAGGAAGGGCATCCGGCGTAAAACTTTTGCCAAATCAAAGATGCGAATCAAACATATGACTTCCATACCGGATCGGTCGAGGCCCGGGTTAACAACGACCGCCATCGGCACTGTTGACCAACAGGGCGCCGGTGGAAATTGGATTACTGTTGGTCGAATTGGAGATAAAGTCAGAGAGGCCAGACTGAGATGGTTTGGACATGTCCAGAGGAGAGATAGTGAATATATTGGTAGAAGGATGCTGAGTTTTGAACTGCCAGGCAGGAGGCCTAGAGGAAGACCAAAGAGGAGGTTTATGGATGTCGTGAAAGAGGACATGAAGGTAGTTGGTGTGAGAGAAGAGGATGCAAAGGACAGGGTTAGATGGAGGCGGTTGATTCGCTGTGGCGACCCCTGAAGGGAAAAGCCAAAAGGAAAAGAAGAAGAACGACCTTCACCACTGTGAAAGTAGCAGAGAGATCAACCTGTGTTCATTTGACACACTGTAAAATGGTCATTTCAGCTGAAGGCCCGATAGGGGAGGTGAGCAAAAGACATAATAGGGTGGAAGAGAAGAACCCTCAGCCATCTAGGAGAACAACTTAAATTGACCTTTTATCTACCCGGTGGTGAAATACGGCCCCCAAATGTCACACTGTTCAACACATCCTGTTGGGGGTTACTGCTGTGGGCCTGGTCCCAAGGACCTGACCCTTATTTCCCTGTTGTGTGTGTACACAGTACTATGGAAACAGCAGAACAACCTAGAATGAACAATTGTACACAACAGGCTGGCGTAAGAGCTGTCAGCGTGTCATTTGAGGATGTTGATGGTTGGTTCCATGTTAAAATCGGTGTCACTGGAATAAATAACTGGCTGCTTATGGTGGAACAGGCCGCCAAAGTGACAAACGGTGATTGCAGGAACTACCTGTAAAATAGGTCTAGGTCCCATACATGCAACACAGTCATTCCAGAACAGTGTTTAGTGGAGGTTATGAATAATACTAATCCTAATACAAACTGTAGCGAGTGGGATTATGTCTTCCTAGTCACTGACACTGATAAAAAAAATTCTCTAAAAAGGTTGCGCCAGGCAAATTTACTTATACCAATATGAATGGAACTGGGCAATGACTAGGAAATCTCAAATATCATCTAAAAGAGTCATTACAGGACCTGGAAATTTCAGGCCAATAGCTAGAGGTGATATTTGGTGGTGGTGTGGGGACAACAGACTTTTTTTGTCTGCATGTGTTCTCATAGTTTAACCCCATAAAAGGGGGTAAACTTTATGAGATCAATGCTTGTTTTAGTCGTGCAGCAAAACTTTTATATATTTTAATGCGTGCATGTGACCATCACCAGTCCTCTCTGGGAACTTAGGAAATTGTAATATACTAATAACTATCGTGAACCAGAGAGGGAAGTGCTGCACCTTTGTGTGTTAATAGGGAAACCAGACAGAGAGAAAACACAAACAAGGTAGTGGAAGAGACTTGAGCTGTTTCATTATTTCTACCAATGTTATAAAACACCAGACTAGTGGAGGTCCTGACAGTATAGGATAGTCCACCAGAGGAAAACGGTGCAGAAGGAAGACAGAGGGCCTGGGATAGGTGTGATGTCTGAAGAGAGACTCATCACGTTCTGACTGACCCAACGGTTCTCAACAATTGGACTCGACAGAAGCTGGTAGGCTAAGACCACCTGAAGATCCACAGGGGGTGCCGAGAACCATGTAGACCCATAGATGTGGTGGCTGCCACCACCAGGGCGCCCAGGACAAACCCAGGGGGCACGGGGCAAGGAGGCCCACCCTCCACCCCAAGGAGACAGGGAAGCCCCCTGCAGCTCACGGAGACAGCCGCAGGGACCGAGCGGCATGCAACCCGGCCCACCCCACCGACCCCTCGACTTGAGCATAGGGTCTGGCACCTCCCACGCCCATCCGGCCTACAGCCAGCCTTGGCAGACCAGAGGGACAACTGACTTTTTGACAGACTGCCACAGAATTCTACAGGAGTCTGTGCTCTTTACATTGATGCTGCTGGTTTCAATATATCAAATGTCTGCTGATAGTCGCTGAGTTAGCTGATAGAGGGGACTTCCAATTATACATAAACAAAAAAGTTCACTTCATGATAATGATCCTACTTATACTGATGCTATTGGTGTGCCACGCAGGGTTCCTGATGAATACTAATTAGCTGATAAGGTAGCAGGAGGGTTTGAGTCCTTGTTTTGTTGGTGGTGTACGATTAATGTAGACAGGATCAATTACATCCACTATAATGTTCAAAAATTGGGGAACTGGACACAGAGTGGGTTTGAGGCAGTTTACAATCAGCTATCAGCAACCTCCCTCATGGCATTCCAGAACAGAATAGCTGTAGACATGTTGGTGGAGAAGGGAGGGGTTTGCTCTATGTTTGAAGAGGGGTGTTGCACCTTCATCCCCAAAAACACAGCTGCTGACGGACGCCTCACCAAAGCTATAGAGGGACTTAGGACTCTCAATGGCAGAATGAAGGAACACTCTGGTGTCGACACGTCCATGTGGGATTCATGGATGGATGCCTTTGGCAAGTATGGAGCCTTAATGACCTCAGTTTTAGTTTCAATTGCAGTTTTTGCTGCAATTATGATTTTGTGTGGATGTTGTTGTGTACCTTATCTGTGTTCTCTTGTTAACCGTTTGATTACCACAGCTATTTCACCTATGGAAGAAAGCATGGCTCAAATGTACCCTTTGCTCGCTCCTGATGGCTACAATGATGATGAAGACCATGAATTACACATATAAACATGATCTCCAAGTGTGAGCATGTTTGTGCTCATAAAAATGACTGGCAGCTGAAAATTATTATGAAGAAGTTGATGCAGTGATATGAAGATTTGAGCAAATATGTGATAAACAGGAAAGAAATGCTAGAATAATCGAGTATAGCAACCCACCTTCTGTCAATTATCTTTTCATTGATGTGTTTGACCAATGTTTGACCTACGAGCTCATGATCATATGAAGATCACGTGCTGATCGTATGACAAAATGGCTTTCCCCAAGTGATTGAACAAGTGAGAAACTTCACTAAGTCAATCAAGGGACAAAAAAGTGGTACTCCCACCTGCACTTTGTCACACTGGGGTGAGGAAAAGGTTATTACATTATCTGATGAACAATTGGGCTAGTTATGAAAAAAAAACCCTATGATTTATTTTTTTGGGCTTTGTGGGAGAGGTTGCATAAATTTTTCAGCCAGCCTTAGGCAGAAGATAAGAAGCAGTGCATCGGAGACTTTTTTCCATTCCCACTTGATGTCCGAGGCATTTTGCGAGTTTACCTTTTATGTATTTGGTTGTAATATTGAATATTGTCTTGCCCGGGTATTAAGATTGTATTTTTATTTGCATGATAGAACGGGGGTGGCAGGGGAAGACATCCGTCTACAACCTAGGATAACATCATGGTGCGTGTTATATGTGGAGTTTTCTTTTTGGCTTCTTACTGCATGTCAATGTATATGTGTGTGTTAGGTCTAAATCTCAAACATTTGCTTAAAAACTATTCTAAGCTAGACCAGGGCTATCAGACAAAGGCACCCAGAGAGGTTTCAAAGTTTTACCAGCTGCAGCAGGGAGAGACACAGAAGAGACGCTCTTAACTCAGTGCAATTCGAAGTAGACTCTGGCTTTGTCTCACCCGGCTGCTTTTTTTTATTAAAAAATGGATAGAGCAGGGTTAGATAAAGACGCACGCAGGCGCCGCAACAGTCACACACAAGGTCAATGATAAAAAGATGTTTTTCTGCATGTCGGGAGGTGACTTATGGTTAACTGTGTTGGAACATTCTAACTATTAGCAAGGTTGCAGCTGTCTGCGACTGGTGATTAACAGGAACAGGATATGCTTGTCAGTACATTCGGGTGCAGCACTTCTGAGGTTACTTGTGACACTTGTGACACTTACTAGCTTATCTTACATTTCCCTCCTGTTGTGGGTTTCTAAACATCAAACACAACTTGTCTCGAAAGCTTTTTATCATGGCATCATAGGAGAAACCTTTACATACAGGTGGTCAATCCAGGGAGGGGCGAAAAACCCTAAGCAATCTGGAATGGGATCATGGAGAAATGCACAGTTAGGGAAAATTCCCCTCCTACCCTCTGCATGGAGCGAAAGTCTCATGACCTGGATGACCTGTGGAAAAAGGGTGAGCCTGACCGAAGGCGCCACAATCGCCTAAGTTGCGACTGGTGCTTGGTGGTGGCTATACCACGTAGCAGGGGACCAGGCGGGTGCCTGTTCCCCCAATGAGAGAGAGAGAGAGAGTTCTTTAGACAGAGGATAGGTCCTTGTCAATGTCAGAGTAAAAGTCTTCGATCTTGACGAGGTTGTACGCATGGAGGTGGGCAACAAACATCCGGCTCACCATGCGTTTAGTCATGGGGACCACACAGCACAAGCAAAAGGCACATGTCAGGAGGAAGAGGATGACGACGGCGACAAAGGGAAAGATGAGTTTTACCAGCACCTGGGACCACGTGCCGAAGAAGAGCCAATCGAGCCAGCCGGCTTGGGGATGGGGGTCCTCGGACATGGCGCGGCGAAGATTTGTCATGGTTCGCATAGCATCGATGATGGTGGAGTTCTCGTCCGGGATGTAGGTACAGCAGGATTCACCAATCATTGCACAGACACTGCCTTGGGGGGGCGAGGCTAAGATCGAGGGCCATCCTGTTTTGGAGAACCATGAGACGTGTGGCTGTAAGTTCTTTATTCTGGGCATCGTTGACGGTTTTGGAGGCAACAGTCGATGGTCTCGAGGCGCAACATGTTTTTTCCTACTCCAATGTTGGGAAAAAGGTCTAGGAGGACTTTTTGTCCTGTCGTCCAATGTTTGTCTTCCGAGGGGACATCGGATCCCCAGATGGGATCATGAGGCTTGAAATCCACATATTGGCGTCTTCTGGTGGACATGGGCAGGTCCTTGAGAGTCAGAAGGTAGGTGTGGTCGGATACACGAACTGGCGCACAGATGGCAGACGAATTTTGGGGCAGGGCCATGTATACTCTCCAACCGTAGAGCCACCAAATCTCGTCCAGGGCGATGGTAGGAGTAGTAGAAGGAATGGAATGGATTGTTTTGCAGTGACTTGGAATGATGGAGCCTTTCAGGTTGGCTCCAGTAGGTGAAAGTAGGTGCCATTGATACCAGTGCAGTGGTCCAGGTCATTGTGGTTGAGAGTCGCTCTAAGACCTAGGGGCGTAGCGTTGGTCAGAAGTGGCAGTGGGGTGTACCGAGGTGCGTTTGGGTCTGTGGGGGTGAGTCCCAGGGTCTGGTTCAGGATGCTGAGAGAGTGTGTTTCGCTGAGTGGGGAGGCGTAGAGGTGTGGTTGGGACACAGCGTGGGGGAGGATGGAGCAAACATAGCAACCAGACTTGTTGCCTTTATGGGCTGTAAGGTTGGCGTACTTCCACCAAAGGTTGGAGGTGGAATGGAGAAGGATGATCGGGGTCATTTTCATCGTCGTGTATAGTCCATGTTGAACCGAAGTGGCTGGGGTCGTCGTGTGGCACTGGCGGGATGACGGCCGGAGCGATGAGTCTTTTGGCTGCTGGGAGGGCGGGGTTGCCTCCGACGACGGAGGAAATGGTTTCAGGTGATAAGACACAGACGTGAATGTGGAAGTCTGGGTCCGGGCCATCTGTTGCTGGGCACAGGCTGAATCTGACGCATCCTGGGGTGGTGGGCACAACTATTATTACTGCATGGGTGTCTTTTGTTGACATCTTGGGGAAGAGCTGACGGTAGGCTCTGGCGGTTTCCGTTGCTGCCCATTGGTACCGATCGCCAGAGTGTGTTGGCCAATATGTGTAGAGGAAGACTTCACTCCATGGTTCCTCGTAGGGCTCTCCTTGGTTGGAGCCATAGTGGACCACTTGAGGACTCCTTGGTGCTCCTGCATACCAGTAGAAGTCGTGGTATTTGGCTCCGTCACGTCGTTGTTTATTGGCTTGTTTCCTCCAGGAGTTGCAACAGTAGCAGTAGGTGGTGAGCCCCTTCAAGGGGATGGTAATCGATGCCTTGGTTTCATTGAGGGGCAGGCAGTATGTATAAGGTTGAACACTTCTATCATAGCTGGTGGTGGTTGGGGGGACGAGTACAAAGCAACAGAATGCCCAGATTTTTGCTTGGATGTTCTGCTGGGTAGTGGGAGTGGTCATCAGGAGTCCAATGGTTGTTACCAGGAGTTGCTGGACCTTCATTATAGTTCTTGGACCTTCTTGCAGTGGGACTGGTGTATCCACGTGTCTCGTTCAGCAATTTTGATGGCCGTGGGGGTGGTGATCAATACCCTGTAGGGTCCGTCCCACTTTGGACTTGACCAGTTTTTTCTCTTGATCACCTTAAGCAAGATCAGGTCCCCTGGTTTCAGCAGCTCCTGTGTGGGCGACAGAGTTAAAGAGGAAGGGGGCAGATCTTTTGCTCTTTGGATTTCCCTTTTTTCAAAGAGTTTGCACAGCCAGGGGATCGAGCTGGTGTATTTGTTCTTGTACCGTTTGACCCTCCCACAGTGGGAGGTTGAATGGTCGGCCGTGTACCACTTCGAATGGTGTCAGACCTGTGTTTGTGGGTGTGATGCGCATGTATGTTTTGACTAAGTCCAAACACTCTGGCCATGTTTTTTTGGTTTCTTCCGTGGTTTTGCGGAGTCGCAATTTGACCGTACCGTTTGTTCGTTCAACCAGGCCTGCACTTTGTGGGTGATATGCACAGTGATGTTTTAGTTCAATGCCAAGGTGTTTGCTTATGTTTTGGACAATTTCGTTGATGAAGTGTTTACCATTGTCACTACGAATGATGCGTGGTATACCGTGTTCTGGGATGGTGTGTTTGCATAAGGCTCTGGCGACTGCGAGTGCGTCTGCATGTCTGGATGGGACTAGTTCGACCCATTTGGTTAGTGTGTCAATCACTTAAGCTCCATGAAGTCCATGTGGATGATTTCAAATGGGTAGGAGCCGACTGGATGTTGTCCTCGTTTTGGTCTAACGTTGTCTTGGCTGTTGTGGCGGCCACATGTGATGCAGTTCCTACAAAAGTTTTTGAGGAAAGTTTGGAGGCCTTGTGACATATGAAAGGCTTGTTCCACTATTGATATCATCCCTCCTGTTGAGACATGGCTCCTGCCATGACTCAGCACAGCAATCGTGTGGAACAAGCTGCGGGGAATGCATGGTTTTGTATCAACATGGTAAAGGTCGTCGGTGACGGTAGCACCAGACAGCATCCACGAGGTCTTTTCTTTGTCCGGGGCAGCCGATTGCATGTCTTTGAGGACTTCCAAGGGGATTGATTCAGGAACACGCGTTTTGGAGGCTTGATGGAGGTGCATGGAGACGGCGTGTTTGGCCGCAATCTTGGAGGCTGCATCAGCCTTGGCATTGCCTAGGGAGACTAGGCATTGCCTAGGGAGTCGGTGCCTGACTGGGTCGGCGCCATTTGCAAACCGCTATGGTTCTGGGTAGAAGGACAGCCTCCAAAAGGTCGTTGAGGAGCGCGGCATGCATGACGGGTCGGCCCGAGGAGGTCTTCATACCGCGCCTGGCCCATTGAGCGGCAAAAATGTGGAATGTGGAAAAGGCGTATTGACTGTCCGTATAGATGGTGACGTCATCTCCACGAAAAAGTCTGCATGCTTCTGTGAGGGCTGTTAATTCTGCAGCTTGGGCTGACCAATTGCCAGGCAGTTTTCCAGACTTTAGGGTAGAGGTTTGTGTGACTATAGCATAGCCAGTGTGGTTCGTTCCATCGGGGGCTTTGGAAGAGGAGCTGTCAACAAACACAATATGGCCAGTCGAAAGTGGTGTGTCCTGGAGATCTTTTCGGGGCTTACAGCAGATGGACATGCGTTTTTGGCAGTCGTGTGGGTCACCGTCTTCGGCAGTAGTGTAGCTGGGTTCAGGGTGCCGCAACATTTGATGGTTAAATGGGGCTGTGAGAGTAACATAGCGGTGACGGTAAGATGTCGTGCTGGTGAGAGGAAGGACATTTTGGTTTGGGTGAGCAAAATGTCGATTGCATGGTTAACAAGTAGGGTCAGGGGGTGGAACAGGACCAGTTCGGCTGACATAGTGATAGCCATGGCGGCAGCACAGATGGCTTGAACACATGAGGGTAGTGCAGCGGCGACGGGGTCCATTTTCCTGGAGTAGTAGGCTATTGGCTTGAGCTTTTGGCCATGGGGTTGAAGGAGGGCAGATGTCATGAAGCCGCTTTTGCAATCTACCGTTTGGGTGAAGGGTTTCTTGTAGTTGGGCAGGGCCAACTACAAGAAGGTCGGTGATGACGTGTTTGAGTGCTGTAAAGGCCTCAGCAGCTTCGGGGGTCCAATCCAGGCGGGCAGACAGGGGCAAATCCTCTGAGTATATGAGGTTTAGTAGTGGCTGTGTTTTCTCGGCGTAGGATGCAATCCACGCACGGCAGTAGTTTGTCAGACCCAGGAAGGCCATCATCTGTCTCTTTGTGGCAGGACGAGGTGCTTGCAGAACAGCGTCTTTTCTTTCTGCGGTCAGTTGTCGACCTTCTCCGGAGATCCTGTGGCCCAAGAAGGTGACTTCCTGCTGGCACCATTGTATCTTGGCAAGCGAGGCTTTGTTTCCTGTGTTGGCCAGGTGCGTGCACAAGGATGCTGTTTCGAGTTTGTTTTTGTCAGGTGTAGGGCTGGCTACGAGGATATCATCGACGTAGAGCAGGATTTGGGTGGTTTGGGCATGGTTGTGGAGTGCGATGCAATTGTTGATCTCCTGGGAAAAGATGGTGGGACTCTCGGAGAAACCTTGAGGGAGTCTTGTATAGGTGTATTTCCTTCCATCAAAAGTGAAACCAAACCAACCCATGGCAGAGGGGTGGAGAGGAATGGAGAAAAAGGCATTGGCGAGGTCGATGACTGTGAACCATCGTTGCTCTGGGTGGAGCTCATTTAGTAGAGTATGTGGATCTGGAACGCATGGGGCTCGCTGGACGATAGCTTGGTTGACCGCTCGGAGATCATGGACCAGGCGCCACGTAGTGGAGTCCTCCTTTCAAACTGGGAAGATGGGTGTGTTACACTCAGCTGTGGGGCACTCCACGAGGATTTTAGCAGCAATCATGGTGGCAATGACGGGACGGATGCCTTCCTTGGCGTCAGGCTTTAAGGGGTATTGCTTCACTCTGGGTCTGTACGTTGTCTTTGGCTCGATTGTCACTTGGGAGGCTGTGGTCAACAGACCCACGTTGGCTTTGGAGGTGGACCAGAATTTCTGGGGAATCTGTGTGAAGTCGGAGGCTATGTGTAGGGCTCGGACTGGTTGTCAGGCAGACAAGTGCGTCGTTGGAGAGGCCGTAGTATTCCATCCGAGGGGGCGTTTCCACATGGTGCCGTAGTAGCTATGGTCCAAACGAAAAGTGGTTGGGTAAATTTTTTCCCAGTGAAGTGTCTTTTCAGCTGCCGATGCTCGTTGGTTCAGCTGTTGCCACGACATCTCAGCAGAACGAGCTAAGGATACATGCGGTGTGGCATCGAAGGGCATCATGGCTGATACTTCCTCCTGGACGGTTGTGACCGCACAGGCCCAGTCCGGAGCCCACAAAAGGTATTTGATGTGTAGTCGTGAGGGCCGTAAGCAGTGGAACCTCGATAGCCACTGGCGGTCCACCGGCTGGTGAGGGAAGAGGATGGTCACATGGAGGGGGAATTGCGTTTGGATGATTGCAGAACGGCATGGAATTGAAGACTTGGTCTGTGCGAGGAGGTCTAGGGTCACCGAAGAGGGCCCTGCTGTGGTTAGGGCCAAGGCATAGAAAGTGGTAGGCGTGGACGGACTTTCGAGGACCGATAGCGATGTGTTGTCCATTTTAGAGACTTTGAGCGTCGTCCCATCAGCAAGAATACTGAGGCTGAGTGCTACAAGGAGATCTCGGCCTAAAAGGTTGACTGGACAGTGTGGGCATAGAACGAAGGTGGTCGTGACTTCTGTTCCATCTCCGTCGATGACTTTACATTTTTTGGACCAGAGGTTGGGCGTTGGTTTTCCAGAGGCCCCTACTACAAGAATGCTTCGACCGGAGGGTTTTAGACCTGGCCTGGGAATGCCTTGGGATTCTCCCGGAGGAGCTGGACGAAGTGGCTAGGGAGAGGAAAGTCTGGGCTTCCCTGCTTAAGCTGCTGCCCCCGCGACCCGACCCCAGATAAGCGAAAGAAGACTGATGGATGGTATTATTATTTCTGTTCATTTTAGATGATATAATAGACCTGACATCACCACAGACATTCACACAGGTCTGGCCTAGTAAGTTGCGAGTGAGGGGTTTTTTTGTTTTTGTTTTTTTACCAATTGATGAATTGAATGTATTTAATACAGATTAACAGGGTTACCTCTGCACGTGAACTGATTCGCTGTGGCGACCCCTGAAGGGAAAAGCTGAAAGGAAAGAAGAGTGTTCTAGGAATTGCAGCGGTGCCACCCTCAAGATCAGAGGAGTTCTTAGGAAACGTCACCATTGAGGAAGATGCGCCATTGTCTGACATTGAAGAGGAAGAAGAGCAGCTAGACGATCAGCCCGACGATCAGGGTGACGAGCAAGATGTAGAAGACGGTGGGGGTGAGGAGACAGATGAAAAGGAAGCTACGGGGGTGTATGGTCATTACTATGATAACGGGGGTGACCATGAAGATATGACTGGTCATAATGCTGAAACATGTCAAAATGAATAGAGGCCGGGGTATAGGAGAGAGTCTAACCTTGACATAATTCAAACGGATGAAGACATCCTGTTGTGTGAAATTTTAAGCCTTAATTAAAAACCTAAGGTCCGCAGTAAGTCAGCACACTCACGAATGGTTAATATGTTTATTATAACAAAAAAAGAAGTCCACAAAGCAAGCAATAACAAACACAAAAAGTCCACAAAACAAGCAATAGCAAACACAATTAATAGTGATGAAAACGCTAGATACAGGTGGTCACTCCTGTAATCCCCACATCAACATCAGTTTCAACAGTGATGATAACGCTAGATACAGGTTGTCACGCCCGTTATCCCCACATTAACATCAGTTCCAAGAATGCAAACACAATATCAACTGAATCACTCTTACCGTTGACAATAGGTGGAGAGCCCACACCTCAGTTAGAGCATCAGATGAAAACAAATGACCAGGCGTCCGGACCTAGACCCGTGGTAGACTCTAACTGGTAGAGAGAAATCTGTCTCCTTTATAGTGGAATATCACGTGTAAGTGGGGATGGCCGGTCCCCACTTGCAGGCAACATCCATCTCTGATCAAGGCTAGCAGTCTCCCTGTTCTGGACGCTCGGTTCCCCCCTTTTTCGTGGGGAGACGGGTGGTGTAGCTCACAGACTGACATGTTTACAGGAACTTTGAACAAGCAGATAAGGATAGATAATGGTGGGACACAGAAAACATATAATGGCATGAGTTCAGGTAAGGGCACACTAACAAGCAGATAAGGACAAGTTCATACATGGGACACACAAAACATATATTTCCCTTCACATTCCACCCTTGGCCCATTATGAACTCTGAACTTAATTTATTAAACCACAAGCATATTCCGCATCATTTTGTAGAATCCATTGGAACCATTCAGAGTTAAAGTGGAGCGAATGGGCAAACCAATGGTGATCATGAACGACTAGGGACACCACTTCATCAAGAAGCTCCTGGCGAGTGTCAAATTGTTGAGTTCTGAAAATGCAATATGGGTCATGTTCATATCTCAAAATGTTCCCTGGAACAGTAGTATCTATAAGCGGGGTAACTTTATATCTACCAAACCAATATGAGCGAGTTTCTACTAGGATCCACATTATAGAAAGGCTAAATTATATATTCTATCAATTAAGGCTCGCTTAACTTGACGAACATAGCAAAGAGCACATAAGTTCATGCAGGTAATAATACACAACACTAAAATCAAAATGAACATCGGGGGTATGAAAAACTGTCTAGCTGTAACAGACATGCCGGTAAAGATATCCCACCAATGATGAGCAGATTCTTGCTCTATCTCTTTGGCTATATGCACCACCTTATTCTTGGTTATTAATGTTAATGTAGCTGCAAGAGGGCACAAGCCAGTGTCTTATTGTATTTATCCCAAGCCCGGATAAATACAGAGGGTTGCGTCAGGAAGGGCGTCCGGCGTAAAACTTTTGCCAAATCAAAGATGCGAATCAAACCTATGACTTCCATACCGGATCGGTCGAGGCCCGGGTTAACAACGACTGCCATTAGCGCTGTTGACCTACAGGGCACCGGTGGAAATTGGACTATTGTTGGTCAAAGAAGGAGAGGAGGAAAGTGTGTTCGTAGGAAGAAAGAGAAGAGGAGCGCCAAGAGTATAGGACTAAGAGTAGGGACGTTGAATGTTGGAACTATGACAGGAAAAGGTAGAGAGTTGGTCGACATGATGCAGAGGAGGAAGGTAGACATGCTGTGTGTCCAGGAGACCAGGTGGAAAGGTAGCAAGGCTAGAAGTTTAGGAGCAGGGTTCAAGTTGTTCTATCATGGTGTAGATGGGAAGAGTAATGGAGTAGGAGTTATCTTGAAGGAGGAGTTTGTTAGGAATGTCCTGGAGGTAAAAAGAGTGTCGGATAGAGTGATGAGTCTAAAGCTAGAAATAGAAGGTGTGATGTTCAATGTTTTTAGTGGGTATGCTCCACAGGTAGGATGTGAGCTGGAGGAGAAGGAGAAATTCTGGTTGGACTTTGATGAAGTGATGCAGCGCATACCTAGAAGTGAGAGAGTTGTCATTGGTGCAGACTTCAATGGACATGTTGGTGCAGGTAACAGAGGTGATGAGGAAGTGATGGGCAGGTTTGGTATCCAGGAGAGGAACACAGAAGGACAGATGGTAGTTGACTTTGCAAAAAGGATGGAAATGGCTGTAGTGAATACTTTCTTCCAGAAGAGGCAGGAACATAGGGTGACCTATAAGAGTGGTGGTAGGAGCACACAGGTAGACTACATCTTGTGTAGACGATGTAACCTGAAGGAGATCAGTGACTGCAAAGTAGTGGCAGGCGAGAGTGTAGCCAAACAGCATAGGATGGTGGTGTGTAGGATGACTCTGGTGGTGAGGAAGATGAAGAGGGCAAAGGCAGAGCAGAAGACGAAATGGTGGAAGATAAAAAAGGAAGGGTATTGCATGACCTTTAGGCAGGAGTTAAGACAGGCTCTGGGTGGTCAGGAGGTGCTTCCAGATGACTGGACAACTACAGCTAATGTGATCAGGGAGACGGGTAGGAGAGTATTTGGTGTGTCATCTGGAAGGAAAGTAGATAAGGAGACTTGGTGGTGGAATGAGGTGGTACAGGAGTGTATACAGAGAAAGAGGTTAGCTAAGAAGAAGTGGGACACTGAGAGGACTGAGGAGAGTAGACAGGAGTACAGGGAGATACAGCGTAAGGTGAAGGTAGAGGTAGCAAAGGCCAAACAAGAAGCTTATGAAGACTTGTATGCTAGGTTGGACAGTAAGGAGGGAGAGACTGATCTATACAAGCTGGCAAGACAGAGAGACAGAGATGGGAAGGACGTGCAGCAGGTTAGGGTGATTAAGGATAGGGATGGAAGTCTATTGACAGGTGCCAGCAGTGTGATGGGAAGATGGAAAGAGTACTTTGAAGAGTTGATGAACGTGGAAAATGAGAGAGAACAAAGACTAGAAGAGGTGACTGTTGTGGACCAGGATGTAGCAAAGATTAGTCAGGATGAAGTGAGGAGGGCATTGAAGAGGATGAAGAGTGGAAAGGCAGTTGGTCCTGATGATATACCTGTAGAGGTTTGGAAGTGTCTAGGAGAGGTGGCAGTAGAGTTTCTGACTGGGTTGTTCAACAGGATCTTAGATAGTGAGAAGATGCCTGAGGAGTGGAGGAGAAGTGTGCTGGTGCCCATTTTTAAGAACAAGGGAGATGTGCAGAGTTGTGGCAACTACAGAGGAATAAAGCTGATGAGCCATACAATGAAGTTATGGGAAAGAGTAGTGGAAGCTAGACTAAGGGCAGAAGTGAACATTTGTGAGCAGCAGTATGGTTTCATGCCAAAAAAGAGTACTACAGATGCAGTATTTGCTTTGAGGATGTTGATAGAGAAGTACAGAGAAGGCCATTGAAGAAGAAGGCCAGAAGCTGCATTGTGTTTTTGTAGATCTGGAGAAAGCTTATGACAGGGTGCCCAGAGAGGAACTGTGGTATTGTATGAGGAAGTCTGGAGTGGCAGAGAAGTATGTTAGAGCGGTGCAGGACATGTATGAGGACTGTAAGACAGTGGTGAGGTGTGCTGTAGGTGTGACAGAGGAGTTCAAGGTGGAGGTGGGACTGCATCAGGGATCAGCTCTGAGCCCCTTCTTGTTCGCTATGGTGATGGACAGGCTGACAGATGAGGTTCGACAGGAATCTCCATGGACTATGATGTTTGCAGATGACATTGTGATGTGCAGTGAGAGTAGGGAAGAGGTGGAGGAGAAGCTAGAGAGGTGGAGGTTTGTCCTGGAAAGGAGAGGAATGAAGGTTAGCCGCAGTAAGACAGAGTACATGTGTGTGAATGAGAGGGACCCAAGCGGAAGAGTGAGGTTACAGGGAGAAGAGATCAAGAAGGTGGAGGATTTTAAGTACTTAGGGTCAACAGTCCAGAGCAATGGAGAGTGTGGAAAAGAGGTGAAGAAACGTGTGCAGGCAGGATGGAATGGGTGGAGAATGGGTGTGATGTGTGATAGAAGAGTTTCAGCTAAAATGAAAGGAAAGGTGTACAAAACTGTGGTGAGACCAGCGATGTTGTTTGGTCTAGAGACAGTGTCACTGAGGAAAAGACAGGAGGCAGAGCTGGAGGTAGCAGAGATGAAGATGCTGAGGTTCTCTCTGGGAGTGACCAGGAAGGATAGGATCAGGAATGAGTACATCAGAGGGACAGCACATGTTAGAGGTTTTGGAGATAAAGTCAGAGAGGCCAGACTGAGATGGTTTGGACATGTCCAGAGGAGAGATAGTGAATATATTGGTAGAAGGATGCTGAGTTTTGAACTGCCAGGCAGGAGGCCTAGAGGAAGACCAAAGAAGAGGTTTATGGATGTAGTGAAAGAGGACATGAAGGTAGTTGGTGTGAGAGAAGAGGATGCAAAGGACAGGGTTAGATGGAGGCAATTGATTCGCTGTGGCGACCCCTGAAGGGAAAAGCCGAAAGGAAAAGAAGAAGATTCTTGGTTATTAATGTTGATATCTTCAGCCTGGAAACGTTAGACCTGTGTTCTCTGATCATCGTTTGCAGTTCCGTGGAACGGTTTAGTGCGCTGCTAAAGCGCTCCAACGAGACTTACCATGGGAGTCTAAGAGTCTCCCACTGAACAGCTGTTAAGCGGTTTGTCCAGGTAAAATTAGTTAATTTGAAGGCCTGGTGTTTCCAAGAGAAAACATAAACATTGTTCAAACATCCAGAAAAAGGTGTCCTGGGTAACTGTGGATGGTAAGAATTGGTAGCTACATAAATAGAGTGGGGTCCTATCTGAAATAGCACGTCATTGGGTGGTTCAACATACCAATCACACAATACCTCTGACCTGGTAAAGCAAGCTTCATGATACATTACCTCACTCATACAAGTCATACCTTTATCCGAAGTTATGCATCCGCGTAAGTCATAGGTGAGATTAGTTTGTGGACTGAACCAATCTCCCCGGGGTCGTACAAAATAAAAGGCAGCAGGTGTGACTACAGGAAGTACACGATACTTACAGACTGTAATGGGTTTTTCCACAGTCATCTGTAACCACATTCCTTGACACATAGTTCGATTACACGCTGTCATTTCCGGATGGACCTGTAACCTAAACTCATCAGAAATATTCCAAACATTTCTCCATTGTTCAAAAGATGGTGAAGACACAACTCTTCGGAACCTTTCTTTCTGAATTAGTGTATGCAAAGATTGTAAATTACACATTGTAAGGTTTAAGGCACGTGTGACATTAATCAGTATTTCTTCTGTGGCGTGCCACATGTTTATGTCCCAGTTCAGTTGCTTCAGGAGGAGGTTGGCAGCCCCTTCGTGTGCTTCAACGGACATTGGTAGCCAGACACCAAGGGTCTGGATACCATGAGCAATGTCACTGCCTGTGTTTGAAAGCATAGTTCTAGTCACTTCATTATCAATGGTGTTGGAAACACCCAAAATAGTCCCTGCTCCCTCTAGCACAGTGTCATACCAGGCTCTTTTCCTTCTGAATCTGCATGTTGGTGCCGGTGGGAGCAGGACTGTCCAATGTACTTCAGTGTGTGTGCATTCAAGGGCAATGTGGGTGCAAGAGGGGGTAATTGGGGCTAAATTAGTTATGCTGGCAGAAGGATAGGCGGCATTTCGTTCCTTAAGCTGGGCTATGGGCATCATCCGGAAAACTATAGTGACTCCGATCAGGTTGAAGGCAGACCACTTCTCATGCTTAATAAGGAGGAAGGTGTTCTTGCATCCGGTCTGGCAGTCGCTGGCGATGGACCAGGAGATGGGGTGAGTTGAAGAGATGTGGACCTCACACTGGATGCTCGGATCAGGAGAAGGAGGCTTAACCCAGAAGTAGTAGGTTTTGTCATGGTATAGGGTTGTTGCGCCTCCGGAAGAAGAGTTGACAGGGTCAAGGAGTCGAACTTCTTCAGGATCCATGCAAAGAGGACAGCGAGGGCGGTGGCCCATAAGACGACACCACCACGAGCGAGGGGGAACGACATGTTGATTAGGCAGGTTCCCCAGAGGCCGTCCAGCTAGTAGTTTCCACATCCAATCACCCATCAATCTCACCATGCTGGAAAGACAAATTAATGCTATTGTACACTTAAAGGGAGAAAGAACATCAATTAGTTTTTTGTCAAATAACATTTATGAACCGGTACTTTAACCCATTTTTTCCTCCCCATTATACGTGACGGTGACAACCTGATCTTTTCCTTGCGCTATCACCTCTGCCGGCCTAGGTGGACCATTCTCCTGTCTCACCCACACCTTAGCTCCAGGCTGATCTGTGGATCCAAAGCCTGAGCGCCCTCTGGAGGTGGAAACCGCAGGCGGGTCAGTTTCCACCACATTCCACCACATTACAAACAAGGTTTTACCACCAATTGAGCGACTTTATCGCCTTTCTTGACAACGTATGGTTCTGAAGTCAAATTATACATCACCACTCCTACTCTCCTTGGTAGTCTGCATCAATAACTCCAGCCAAAGTGGTTATCCCTTTCAGGGAAAGTCCTGACCGAGGGCATATATGTCCATAATGCCCAGTGGGACACTTAAGTCCCAACCCTGTGGATACCACCATGGGGTTCCCAGGGGTTAGAGTCAAGGTCTCAAGGGACCTTAAATCCAGTCCAGCTGATCCAGCCGTGGCTCTCATTGGACGTTCTGCTTCCTTGGAAACCTTCCAAAGAGCTATCGGTTGGTTTTCAGGAGTTGAGGTGACATTTAACATCCTATGAATAGGAGTTGTGCCAGGCCCTATAGGACGATTATTGATCTGTTTAATCGTTTCTTCCAGGACCACCCTCCATCCTGACAGAGTTCCATCATCTGTGTTCTTTCTGAGAGAAGATTTCAACAAACCATTCATTCTTTCAATCAAACCTGCGGCTTGGGGATGATATGGCCTACCCCTCCCGCTGCTCCTCTCAAGAGGCGCTTCTCTCCTCCCTCTCTCTCTGCCCCTCTCACTCTGCCGCAAAACATCTCTCATTGTTTTTTCCACTTCTCTTAAAGAAATACCACTCATGTCAGCACAATTTACTTTCAACCCTTTCCTTTTGCATTTTTCTCTTAATTCTGATGTGGGCAATCCGTCAATTTCCGTACTAGGAACCCCTGCTTTGATGAGGGCGCTCCACATATCTCGTCTGCTGGGACCCTGGCCATCTTGAGGCCGGGATCCCTGGTTTTGAGGAGAAAAGGAGGGCCTAGGAGGGGCTCGGGATTCCCGAGGAGTTTCCCAGACGCCCAAACTTCCGATCTCACTCATTGCTGACATCAGCCCTCCCAGGGACTGAGTTGGATTTCCCACCATGAGAGTCAACATCAGCGACTTATAGGCAGGAGGGGAGGTTCTGATCATTGTATCTCTTATGTATTTCGCTACAGGCTGGTTATGGATTACCTCAACATTTTCCATGAAAATTCCGTCTCTCAAACACAATCTCAATAACCGCTGTTTTCCCTCTCGAATAGTGTGCCATTCTTTATCTAACGGCGGCCAATCAGTGAGAGTCGGATGGCGATTAGCAACCGCTCTTGCATATATGGCTCCCACTGAATCAACCCCGTCTCCCATCATGGAAGTCAACCCTCGATATTCAGAATTTACCACTGGATCGCGGGAGAGCCCCGCAAACTGGTGGCGGTCTCCCGCGTCTATTTCTGTCTGCCAGGCCCCTTCTTCAATCAGCCTGGATACCCATAGATCAAGCGGCTCTTCGGGCTTCTGTTTAAATTTATTGGTCAAATGCGCCAATTCTTCAGCTGTATAATCTTCCAGAGCCTTAGTAATTTCTGGGGCAGGGGCAGGAGGAAGTATTTCCTCAAAAATTTCCCGTCCTGCCGCATCTCTCAAGGGCGCTCCATTTTCACCAAACAATTGATTTCTGATCGGGATGGGGATACGCTCCACACGGCGGCGGCGCGTAATGGGACGTTCCTGATAGAGACCAAACTGTTCTCCATCATGAGTATCGTCCCAAATATCCCCATTCTAGGTCTCAGGATCCCAGCCATCTGGATCCTTTAAAGCTGTTGCAACAAACGCCCTGATTTTAACCCGATCAGCCTGTTTTCGATACTTTAGACGTTCGCAGGTGGGCAACCGTCCCACATATGCCACAGATTTTTCAAATAGTTTTTGGATATTATCCCGCTGACATTCCAATAATCTTATCTGAGTGTCAGCCAAAACTTTTTAGCTTCAAATTCTCATATTCCATCATGGTAAACTTTTCTGCCTGTACTTTCCATGCAGTAGCACAAACCCACATGCGCCGCTGGACCCCACCCAGCGGAGCCTTAGGCTTCACTTCTACTGAGGACAAAGCTTTACCAACATCTTGGGCAGAACATTCACCCAAAACATCTTTCCAGCCCTCCAGCCGGCCACCCAACCGTCGTAGACACAAAGCAACCTTGCGCCACGGCTCTGTTTCCCATCCGGGAACAGTCAACAACTCATCCGCAGAGGCATCTTCCTCCCGGAGCACAACTTTCTTTTGTCTTTTAAACATATCAACAGTGTGCAGCTCACAGAATTTTTAACAAAAATTCATCCTGTTCGTGATGCCAAATGTTGTGTGAAATTTTAAGCCTTGATTAAAGACCTAAGGTCCGCAGTAAGTCAGCACACTCACGAATGGTTAATCTTCTTCTTTTCCTTTTGGCTTTTCCCTTCAGGGGTCGCCACAGCGAATCAACCGCCTCCATCTAACCCTGTCCTTTGCATCCTCTTCTCTCACACCAACTACCTTCATGTCCTCTTTCACTACATCCATAAACCTCCTCTTTGGTCTTCCTCTAGGCCTCCTGCCTGGCAGTTCAAAACTCAGCATCCTTCTACCAATATATTCACTATCTCTCCTCTGGACATGTCCAAACCATCTCAGTCTGGCCTCTCTGACTTTATCTCCAAAACCTCTAACATGTGCTGTCCCTCTGATGTACTCATTCCTGATCCTATCCTTCCTGGTCACTCCCAGAGAGAACCTCAGCATCTTCATCTCTGCTACCTCCAGCTCTGTCTCCTGTCTTTTCCTCAGTGACACTGTCTCTAGACCAAACAACATCGCTGGTCTCACCACAGTTTTGTACACCTTTCCTTTCATTTTAGCTGAAACTCTTCTATCACACATCACACCTGACACTTTTCTCCACCCGTTCCATCCTGCCTGTACACGCTTCTTCACCTCTTTTCCACACTCTCCATTGCTCTGGACTGTTGACCCCAAGTACTTAAAATCCTCCACCTTCTTGATCTCTTCTCCCTGTAACCTCACTCTTCCACTTGGGTCCCTCTCATTCACACACATGTACTCTGTCTTACTGCGGCTAACCTTCATTCCTCTCCTTTCCAGGACAAACCTCCACCTCTCTAGCTTCTCCTCCACCTCTTCCCTACTCTCACTGCAGATCACAATGTCATCTGCAAACATCATAGTCCATGGAGATTCCTGTCTAACCTCGTCTGTCAGCCTGTCCATCACCATAGCGAACAAGAAGGGGCTCAGAGCTGATCCCTGATGCAGTCCCACCTCCACCTTGAACTCCTCTGTCACACCTACAGCACACCTCACCACTGTCTTACAGTCCTCATACATGTCCTGCACCGCTCTAACATACTTCTCTGACACTCCAGACTTCCTCATACAATACCACAGTTCCTCTCTGGGCACCCTGTCATAAGCTTTCTCCAGATCTACAAAAACACAATGCAGCTCCCTCTGGCCTTCTCTGTACTTCTCTATCAACATCCTCAAAGCAAATACTGCATCTGTAGTACTCTTTTTTGGCATGAAACCATACTGCTGCTCACAAATGCTCACTTCTGCCCTTAGTCTAGCTTCCACTACTCTTTCCCATAACTTCATTGTATGGCTCATCAGCTTTATTCCTCTGTAGTTGCCACAACTCTGCACATCTCCCTTGTTCTTAAAAATGGGCACCAGCACACTTCTCCTCCACTCCTCAGGCATCTTCTCACTATCCAAGATCCTGTTGAACAACCCAGTCAGAAACTCTACTGCCACCTCTCCTAGACACTTCCAAACCTCTACAGGTATATCATCAGGACCGACTGCCTTTCCACTCTTCATCCTCTTCAGTGCTCTCCTCACTTCATCCTGGCTAATCTTTGCTACATCCTGGTCCACAACAGTCACCTCTTCTAGTCTTTGTTCTCTCTCATTTTCCACGTTCATCAACTCCTCAAAGTACTCTTTCCATCTTCCCATCACACTGCTGGCACCTGTCAATAGACTTCCATCCCTATCCTTAATCACCCTAATCTGCTGCACGTCCTTCCCATCTCTATCTCTCTGTCTTGCCAGCCTGTATAGATCAGTCTCTCCCTCCTTACTATCCAATCTAGCATACAAGTCATCATAAGCTTCTTGTTTGGCCTTTGCTACCTCTACCTTCACCTTACGCTGTATCTCCCTGTACTCCTGTCTACTCTCCTCAGTCCTCTCAGTGTCCCACTTCTTCTTAGCTAACCTCTTTCTTTGTATACACTCCTGTACCTCCTCATTCCACCACCAAGTCTCCTTATCTACTTTCCTTCCAGATGACACACCAAATACTCTCCTACCTGTCTCCCTGATCACATTAGCTGTAGTTGTCCAGTCATCTGGAAGCACCTCCTGACCACCCAGAGCCTGTCTTAACTCCTTCCTAAAGGTCATGCAACACTCTTCCTTTTTTAGCTTCCACCATTTCGTCTTCTGCTCTGTCTTTGTCCTCTTCATCTTCCTCACCACCAGAGTCATCCTACACACCACCATTCTATGCTGTTTGGCTACACTCTCGCCTACCACTACTTTGCAGTCACTGATCTCCTTCAGGTTACATCGCCTACACAAGATGTAGTCTACCTGTGTGCTCCTACCACCACTCTTATAGGTCACCCTATGTTCCTGCCTCTTCTGGAAGAAAGTATTCACTACAGCCATTTCCATCCTTTTTGCAAAGTCAACTACCATCTGTCCTTCTGCGTTCCTCTCCTGGATACCAAACCTGCCCATCACTTCCTCATCACCTCTGTTACCTGCACCAACATGTCCATTGAAGTCTGCACCGATGACAACTCTCTCACTTCTAGGTATGCTCTGCATCACTTCATCAAAGTCCAACCAGAATTTCTCCTTCTCCTCCAGCTCACATCCTACCTGTGGGGCATACCCACTAACAACATTGAACATCACACCTTCTATTTCTAGCTTCAGACTCATCACTCTATCCGACACTCTTTTTACCTCCAGGACATTCCTAACAAACTCCTCCTTCAAGATAACTCCTACTCCATTTCTCTTTCTATCTACACCATGATAGAACAACTTGAACCCTGCTCCTAAACTTCTAGCCTTGCTACCTTTCCACCTGGTCTCCTGGACACACAGTATGTCTACCTTCCTCCTCTGCATCATGTCGACCAACTCTCTACCTTTTCCTGTCATAGTTCCAACATTCAACGTCCCTACTCTTAGTCCTATATTCTTGGCGCTCCTCTTCTGTTTCTTCTTTGCGAACGCACTTTCCTCCTCTCCTTCTTCGACCAACAGTAATCCAATTTCCACCGGCGCCCTGTAGGTCAACAGCGCCGATGGCGGTCGTTGTTAACCCGGGCCTCGACCGATCCGGTATGGAAGTCATATGTTTGATTCGCATCTTTGATTTGGCAAAAGTTTTACGCCGGATGCCCTTCCTGACGCAACCCTCTGTATTTATCCGGGCTTGGGACCGGCACAATAAGACACTGGCTTGTGCCCTCTTGCGGCTACATTACTCACGAATGGTTAATATGTTTATTATAACAAAAAAAAAGTCCACAAAGCAAGCAATAACAAACACAATTAATAGTGATGAAAACGCTAGATACAGGTGGTCACTCCTGTAAGCCCCACATCAACATCAGTTTCAACAGTGATGAAAACGCTAGATACAGTTTGTCACTCCCGTTATCCCCACATTAACATCAGTTCCAAGAATGCAAACACAATATCAACTGAATCACTCTTACCGTTGACAATAGGTGGAGAGCCCACACCTCAGTTAGAGCATCAGATGAAAACAAATGACCAGGCGTCCGGACCTAGACCCGTGGTAGACTCTAACTGGTAGAGAGAAATCTGTCTCCTTTATAGTGGAATATCACGTGTAAGTGGGGATGGCCGGTCCCCACTTGCAGGCAACATCCATCTTTGATCAAGGCTAGCAGTCTCCCTGTTCTGGACGCTCGGTTCCCCCCTTTTTCGTGGGGAGACGAGTGGTGTAGCTCACAGACTGACATGTTTACAGGAACTTTGAACAAGCAGATAAGGATAGATAATGGTGAGACACATAAAACCTATAATGGCATGACTTCAGATAAGGGCACACTAACAAGCAGATAAGGACAAGTTCATACATGGGACACACAAAACATATATTTCCCTTCACACATCCAAAGAGAGTACTACAATGGTGTGGTGTTAGTTACTGAAGAAGTGTTTGGAGAATACATGAATGATATCCTCATGTTAAAGCATCACATGCTAGAGAATATTTTCCGTCAACTCAGACTGAATATTAGACGTCTGTAATCAAGAAATTTACGCGCGAGTACTACCAGTCATATCACCCGCGAGCAAAGACTGTCCTCACATCGCTGAGCTCGGTGTTAGAATAGCAATAACTGCTCTTTGTCTTTTTCTGATTGTTCCATTTAAAAAAGAAATCTGTTAGAAATTCCTCAACACCTTCATTCTTATCTCAGAGTTGAATGCTGAAAGAGTAGATGAGTGACTCCTGCCTCAACACACAGGATCCACCCCATCAGTCGGGGGCAGTTTTCCTCCCCACAGAGGCTGAACTGCATAACATTCTACACACATATACAGTATGTAACGGTTGTGAATGGGCCGGCAAAAGGATGACTCAAATAGTGGAGTTTTGTTTTTTTTATTTTGGGTCCTGTGGGAGACAAGTTATTTAGTCTCCCCACATCTATTTTCTGCACCTCTGCTTCTAAACGGACAAAATAACAAATATTACTCTCCCGCCTCTCCATGTCACCGTCGGTCACATGACCCGGAGCTGCATCTCGGTTAGCGCCAAAACTTCACCTCATTACAATCCGGATGAACTCAAAAAGAATGTCAGAAACAAAACAAAATTACATAAAACATCACAGAATTTTAACTTGTCATGACATTTTGGAAGTTACAGCGCAAACAGTTCACATTTGACATTAAAAATAGAAAAATAGCGGAGCAGCGCTCCCACACAACCCACCCCCAGCAATGCAGCACATCATTCTGGGGGACAGACGGGAGGGACTACGGAAGCACAGGAGGTACAGAAGTAATGAAGCGCGCACAAGGCAAGCTTCGCGATAAAAACAAAAAATAAGAACGTTGCGATAAAATTCACATAATCTATCACATAACATCAATCAATGAAAAACAAAACGCTCAAAAATAAACCAAATTTTTACTCCGTTACACCCACCCCCACTGAATTTTATCGAAATAAAGCATGGTCAGCACGGTCAACAGAAAAAGAGCGCAGTAAAACTCTATGGTTGGACTCAGCATCAAGATAACAAACATGTATCCCAAACAATGTATCCCATAAGGCTGTAGTGGTACGAGAGCAGTATTAAACCCTCAATCCAACAACTTGGGATAGGGTGCCATCTACACCCTATCAGAACTCAGATGCTGCAAAATAAACTCACAGTGCCAAGACTAGGAAAAACAACAACAACAAAAAAAAACAGGTAACATAACTACACTACGATGGCCATCAGGACATACTCGAGGCCTGGAAAACAAAATACAAGTCTCAAAAAATAAAATCAGCTTATCAAAAACCTGCAACATTGAACAATCCTAAACAACTGCTTGTGCGGATATGGTCTGAATGAGCCTATTAACAGGCTTGACTACACGACCAAACCGCGACCTGACCTGCGTTGAGATGTCGAAAGCAGTGTCAGACTGTCCCACGTGTGTTGTAACATCCCCCTCAGTTATACAGCTAGAACCACAAGTGACAGGGTGACTTGTCATGCAGTCCACCGACACCGCTGAAGCATCAATGGAATCGGAGGATACGTCCCTCACCTCGGAAAAGTCGACTGCCGACAGACTCGGCTCAGAGAGCTGCGTAATCCATCCTTATGGTTCTTCCTTCAGAATCTACAGGTTCAGACAAGAGGCCCAGTCCATCTCCCACAGTCGCATGGGAGTACTCGCCACTGTCACTATTTTCACTAATACCACACAGAGAGTCACTCGCCACCTCAAACAGAGCGTCAGCTCCATCATCCATAATATCATCCCCAGGTGTGGGGGATTCTGTAACAGTCGTGGATAAAGCCAAATCAGACATGTCATCTGTACCCTCAACAGGAAGGAAATTGACCAGCATCAGCAGGTTCCTCTGGACCACCTTTTCCTGACCAGTCACACTGTCACAGTTCCTGTATGTATGAGTCTCAGCATTAACGTTCACTACGGTGTAAATGGTTGACAGACAGAGTCTGCAACCGTCGAAGTCAGTCAGCTTTTTCCACGGGAGACAAAGCATGAATCATGCCACCCAAGGTTCTGTTGAACCATTCCACACTTCCATTACCCATCGGATGGTAGGGAGTCGTGTGAGACTTCCTAACACCTGAAACCCTCAGTAGCTCACTGATTAAGTGACTCTCAAATTTAGCTCCCTGATCACTGTGGATCCTTTCTGGAAACCCGAAGACACAGAAATACCGGTCCCATAGAACCCGTGCAACCTGCCTAGCTGTCTGGTTTTTGCATGGAAAGGCCTGAGCCATATGTGTGAAGTGGTCAGTTATCACAAAAACATCCACAGACTTGTTGTTAGAGTCTTCAGCTGACCAAAAGTCAATGCACACAAGTTCCAGAGGCCTAGTCAATGTTATGCTTTCCAGAGGAGCGCGCCCCTCTGGCTCAACAGTCTTGCTTACAATGTATCACTGACACTGGCGGACATAATCCCTCACGTCTCTGTCAAGATTGGGCCAGAAAAACCTCTGTCTAGCCAGACACAGGCTTCTGGACTGAGCCTGATGTCCCGCACCATCATGAACCCCTTGCAGAACTTCAGCCTTGAGTGAGTCAGGAACAACAAATTGGAGACGCTTAGCTTTTGATCTTTCATCCCTTGAAATTCTGTACAGGACGCCATCGCATACAGTCAGTCTCTCCCAGTGTTTCAAGTACCTTGAGACAGAAACAGGTTCTTTGACCCTTTCTCGTCTAGATGGCCTCCGACGTCTCTCAACATAAAACACGAGAGAGAATCCCATCCTCCAGCTGCTTATCACGAAGGACCGTCTCGGTGTATTCAGGCAGAGCATCCTGCCCAAGAGGAACCAACTGAGGTAGGTATTGTAACACCTCCACAGCACGCACTCTTGGACAAGCATCCCATCGAGATGTGATTGCAACACAGCAGACACGTTCTCCCTTGCAAAAGCTTGAGTATGCTGCCGTAATGGACAACTTTCAGAGTGCGCACAGTCACTCTTTGGAGAGGTTTCCTCATGACCACTGGATGATCGGAAGGCATTCAGAACAGAAACTCGACACATCACAAACTCTGAAGAGAAGATCTGCGTACGGTTCAGTAAGCAGTCTGTCGCCAACATTTTCTTTGACAAATGGCACACGACTCAAGGCATCAGCCACCACATTCTGTGGGTCTGGAACATATTTAATATCAAAGTCATAGCTCGCCAGTCTGGCCACCCAACATTGCTCACAACAGTCCAGCCGTGGTTTTGTGAGGATGTGAGTCAATAGGTTGTTGTCAGTCCAGACCGTGAATTTATGACCTTTAAGACAGTGACTGAACTTCTCACAAATTGATCATTTCAGTGCCAGAAACTCAAGGCGGTGCGCCGAGTAGTTCCTCTGTGACTGAGACAACGACTTGCTAGCAAAGGCAATGGGTCTAGCCTGTGTCTTGCCTTCCTGTACCTGAGACAAAACCGCTCCTATTCCATGTAAAGATGCATCAGTCAACAGTAGGAAAGGACGTGAGAAGTCGGGTTGTGCGAGGACAACGCTTTGAACCAGAGAGGACTTAAGATCTGTTAAGCCTGTTCCTGGCTTTGTGTCCAATCAGCTGCACACAACTTCCTGCTCGACAGTTTCTTTTTACGCTGACCTCCCACCTTGTGACCCCCCTTCAACAGATCAAACAGAGGTTTGGCAATGGCAGAATGTCTAGGGCCAAAGTGCTGATAGTAATTCACCATCCCTAAAAATGATCTAACCCGTTTCTGAGACGGAGTCACACCATCAGATTCCATGAGGTCAGCGCTCGTCATGTTTGTTATGCTCTCAACCTTACTGGGGTCTGTGGAAACACTATTTTCGGTCACAATGTGGCCAAGAAACCTAACAGACCGAAGGAGGAAAAAGCACTTCTTTGGGGCCAATTTCAGGTTATGAGCACGCAGTCTGCCAAACACGACCTCCAACCGCTGTAAGGCAGTCTCCTCATTGGGTGCAAACACCAACAGATCATCCAGATAGCATAGCAAACTCATATAGTTCTGGTCCCCAAAAATGCTGGTCATCATGCGCATGAAACTCCCAGGACTGTTGCAGAGGCCCTGCGGCAAACGATTGTACTCAAACAGGCCCATGGGAGTGGTGAGTACTTGTCATCCTTGTGAAGAGGCATGTTGTAGAACCCTGAAGTCAAGTCCAACGTACTGAAAAGGCAGTTGCCTCCTAACGCTGCCAAGCAATCAGCCTGGTGAGGGAGAGGGTGATCCTCCTTCAGGGTTCTCTTGTTCAACCATCTCAAGTCAGTACAGATGCGAAGATCTCCATTTTTCTTCCACGCCAGCACTAATGGTGACGCATATTCATTGGTCGACTTCCATATGATTTGTTTTTCCTCCATCTCACTCAACACCGAGTGCAACTTTTGATATTGTCCAGGAGGTACTCTCCTGTATGGCAGCCTGAAGGGCCTGCTGTCTGACAGTTGGATACGATGGGCAAAACCTCTCGCCTCCCCACAATCAAGATGGTGTCGTGAAAAAATCTCCTCATACTGAACAATCAAGTCAGCCATCTTCTCCCTGCAGCTCTCTGACACTTCACATGACTCAATATCAACAGGGCCGAGCCCAACCAACTCCAATTTAGCTTTGGTAGAATGTACATCAACAGGCGATGAAATGGCTGACTGAGTGCAGTTAACAAGGGGGACCTCTTGATTCTGCCTCCTCCATGTCCTCAAGAGCCACACAAGAGTAGACATCGGCTAACTTTGCATTGCGACGCAACAGTACCGGCCTGTCAGAGGTATTGATAAGCTTCAGGGCGACCCACCTGTCACCCCATAAAGGAGTCATGATCCTCGAGACCAAAACACCCCTAGGTGCAGAGTGTGATGATGTAGGCTCAGTCAAAACAGTACGGCCCGGAGAAACAACCGTGTCCTTGGGCAGCCGTCCCCAAATAAGATATTCACAGCCAGGCTCCAGACAGGAGGCTGAGTTACATCGAACTGTACCACCCTTATCAGGGACATCTTCCCCTTTCCAGGGTGCAGACTCTGGATCCCCAAGTGGACAAGGGGCAGACACAGTCCTCCAATAGGACTCACTTGACTTAGACTGACGTAGGATATGTTTGATAACATTGGTCCCCAGGATCAATTCATCATGCTGCCCAGGGACAACAAGTACAGGAACCAATATTTTGCAGCCATACACTTCCATCTCCACATCAAAAGAACATGTGGGCCAAACACGTAGCCCACCACATCCAACAAGAACCACATTGACATCATTCTGATTTTGGTAAGGTACTACACCAGACCCTCTCAGTTTCATCTCCGGTGAGTCATTGATGTCCAAGACAAATTTCTCCTCGGAGACGAAATAAAGTAACCTTGAACCTTGATGCTGCAGGCCATCGAGCCACTGTCCAACATTCCACCCATCATCAGTTTACCACCCATCACAACGGGTGTGTAGAAAAGACTTTCGCTGTTGCCAACTCGCTTAACATTCTGATAAACAACAGCCTCAGAGTCAATACATGACTTCTTGACAAACGAGTAAATTGTCTCAGCATCAAATACGCCATCAGTTTGGGAGTTTGTGGTGTGACCCGTACGGCCTTCCTCTGCATACAGGTCAGTTAGTTTCCAACCGATTGGGGCTGGGAGGAATCATTACCAGGGAACCTGACTCTGGTGTGGCCAGGGGCAAGGCAGGAAAAACAAAGTCTCTCAGACATGCAGTGTGAAATGGTCATGTGGTTCTGGTCATTACAAACCTTACAAACTGTCTCCCTAGGGCGCCTGTCACGAAGAACCCGCTGGAACCTACCACCCCGAACTGAATTTGAAGTATTCAGCACTTTTTCCATCATCCACTGAAAAAATGTCAACCATACGAGAGAAGCTTGTCCTCAGACTGTTGGAGATTTTGCACTACAACCTGCACGGAGTGTGTGATGTGAATCACCTTGAACTGGCACTTCTACTGGAAGTGTACAATCTGGTTGACAAACTTTGCACTGACCATTGAGCGAGGTTGGTGTAGGGCTTGGAGCATGGCACTGCTGAGACGCTACCGGACCTAATGACTGGACTGGTCAGGACTGATGGCAGTGACATAACTTCCCAATTGCGTAGCCACAGAACCTCTGTTGTGAGCCCTCAACGCTCTTCGGTACTCATCAATCTTCAGCTGCACATCACGAGAGGTCCACTCATGCATCGCCCTACATTTTAGGGTGCAGGATAGTTCTGGGTCGGGGCAGTGTTTGATGAACATAAGGGCCACCTCATCACTCATAATGTGTCTGCCTCCCCTTTTTTCCGCAGACCCTCAACTAAGTCCGCTGCCTTATTCAGCCGTATCCAGTAATCGACTGGGTTTTCATTGCGCACGGGTAGTAGCATAAAAGTCAGCGAGAGGGAGACGAGACAGGGTATCGCTGAAATAGTGGAGAAGAATATCATATATCAAACCAGGTTTCTGCCTAACATCCAGCGTATCATCACTACGCAAAGCAACCTTTACAACATCTTTAGCCTTTCCTATCAGGTGGCTCATAATCTCCTCTGCATGGTCATACACAGGGACCTCTTGTTTCCTGAGATGAGTCTTAGCCATGTCAATCCAGTCCCAGACTGAGTATTTGTCTGTACTGTCACCCCTGAACGTCTGCAGTCCTATGTCAGATTTAACGTGGACTGTCACATGAGGTAAGTCATGCTTTTCAGAGTCACTGTGCACGTGTTGGTTGGTAGAAGCAGCCTGGGGGTCATTACTACTGTTAACAACACCAGCTGACATCTGACATTTTCAACAATGGACTCACCAATGTGGGCACCTAGCTGACCCACCATATCCGTGAGTTGGTGAATGGCTTCTAAATCGGTCCCAGGTGAGGATGTACGAGGATCCACCCTCACAAACCCACTAGCAGGAGTATGATCTGGGCTCTGGCCTAACCCTGAGTCTACATGACAGTCAGCAGATAAAGCCCTCGAGTAACCGACAGTACCACTCTTGGCCAAACTGTTTAGCTAAGTACCCCTACTTTTTGGTAACTTAAGGCTAGCAAAGCTGTCCATAACTATCGTAGCTGGTAGCCCTCAGTTGTATCTGCATTGTGTATTCGAAAACAGAAAGAAAAAGAAATGAAAAAAATGTAACAGAGTGGTAGTGTTAGAATAAAAAAAAAATTAACATAAAACACCAAATTCACTGAGGACAATAATCCCAAGCGCTCACGCCCAGTCACAATTTCCTATAAAGGTAACCACGCAGCAAACTTGAAGTGTGGATCGGGGCAACAGCACAGCATCCACGGCGATGAGCATCAAGCTGATCTGACGATCCAGAAGGTCACGGCACCAGTGTAACAGTTGTGAACGGGCTGGCAAATGATGACTCAAATAGTGGAGTTTCCTATACTTTATTTTGTGTCCTGTGGGAGACAACAGTTATTTAATTTCCCCACATCTCTTTTCTGCACCTCTGCTTCCCCAGCAATGCAGCACATCATTCTGTAGAGGCTCATAACAGTCCTCCATCACATATAATACATTGAAATAAAATAATCATGTGGTCGAACAGAAGGACCAAAATGACTTTTAACATTCAAAAATAAAACATACCTGTGGGAGACAACAGTTATGTAGTCTCCCTACATCTCTTTTCTGCACCTCTGCTTCTAGACAGACAAAATAACAAATATTACTCTCCCGCCTCTCCATGTCACCGTCGGTCACATGACCCGGAGCTGCGTCTCGGTTAGCGCCAAAACTTCACCTCATTACAATCCGGATGAACTCAGAAAGAATGTCAGAAACAAAACAAAATTATGTAAAACATCACAGAATTTTAACTTGTCATGACATTTTTGAGGTTACAGCGCAAACAGTTCGCATTCGACATTAAAAATAGAAAAATAGAGGAGCAGCGCTCCCACACAACCCCCCCCCAGCAATGCAGCACATCATTCTGGGGGACAGACGGGAGGGACTACGGAAGCACAGGAGGTACAGAAGTAATGAAGCGCGCACAAGGCAAGCTTCACGATAAAAACAAAAAATAAGAACGTTTCGATAAAATTCACATTATCACATAACATCAATCAATGAAAAACAAAACGCTCAAAAATAAACCACATTTTAACTCCGTTAAAATGTGGTTTATTTTTACATATAGACAACCTTCTCAGCCATTACTTCAAGACTGACTGTCATCCTCAATCAACTATTCTTAGACGACGTGTGGAGTCCTGCTGACCTGTTGTGAAGCCCTGAACAGGTTTAAGATTGAGCAAAACAACCAATTGAATGAAGCAATGAGTCCAAATTACAATTTGTGTTTAGAAGCTGCTCTGACAGCAGAGAGTTTTCTTCAGGAAGGGGGGTGCTGGAGCTGTAGGGGGAGAAGATGGTGGGGGAAACACTGGGATGTACGAATAAAGAGAAACTAACAACAATCCTTCAACATCTGAAGATGTCAGCAGCATCAAACTCACAAACGGTTCATCTGCTGGTGAAACGCGTCTCGCGACTGATAACGTAGAGGAAGAGGGGGCGTCGACATCTGCATCTACACACGTGACATATCGGAAGAAATTTAACATTGAGGTTGGCTCCGTCCTACATTTTCCTCCCCCGTCTACGATTCCCAATTTTCATGACTTTTACACAAATGTGACCAAAGGTCTCCGGGACAGGATTTCACAAGTCGTACAGAGACACGGGACACGCCCACATGATCTCCTCCAAGTTAATCTACGGGCGGACCGCCTTCAGGACAATGTGACAATGAACATGTGCTATGGAGTCGTCAGCTCTCAGAATTCTGCCATCTTTTAGATAGATTAGTGCAGAGCAACATGTCGGTGATATACGACGGCTCCATTAGAACTAATCAATAAAGTCCTACTCTACTCTCGCTCTACTCTCATCATTAATTTTGTGAGGGCTCCACGAGGTAGTGGGAAGAGGAGGAGAGTCGACACGTGTTTCGCTGCTGAGACTATTAAAAAAAGCAAAGCATTTATACGTAGTTCTGAACGCTGATCAAGCGTGTTTTGCTGTAAATTTCTCCTGGTTGAATAATCCTGAGTTAACCTCTGCAGAAGCCTTGAGCGCGGGGCGTGACATCCACATCAGAGCCGGTCTGACTCTTCATAGTGACATCACATTCAGCGATGTCCATCAATCTGAGCAGCTGTTAGGTTGTAAAATCGTTCTCTTTTACCAAGATACTGATGAGAATAACCGTAGAAACAACTTGGCTACCTTTCAAACAGGAACTCCCTCACGTGAAAAAACTTACTATGTGCTCTTGCACAATAATCACTATTATGGGACAAGTAATATTAAAGGGTTTCTAGGAGTGAAATTCTTTTGTGAACACTGTTACACTGGTCATGATAACCACTACAGACATTCTTGCGTCAGAAGCTGTAACGTGTGCGCCACAAATTGTAAAGATACTCCAGTTCACGGAGTCTACTGCTCTGCTTGTAACAGGTTCTGTACAAATATCCAGTGTTCCAACAGTCATCTTGAACCGCGCTGGCGTCCAAAACTTGAAAAACAGTCTCCAATTGTGAAACTTATAGAAGATGTCCAAGATGTAAAAGCGTCTACTACATTTCCATTAAAACCCAGCGCCCATAGATGCGTCGTTAGACTGTGTCCAATCTGTAAGCAGCCTAAAACCGCTTTACCCCCCCAGGGTGAAGAGTCAACATCGGCCGATGTCTCGACTATTCACAACTCTGATTCTGTTGCAGATGAGGATGGAAATCATAAATGCTTTATCTGTGTGAAACCCATTAAAGCGGAAGAAAAAATTATGAAAGAAAACTGGTATTTTTTGATTTTGAAACCAAACCACCAGCACCCATCTTCCAGTCCTCGTTGTGGCTCGTTCATCAGATGGGGGGGCGACACCCTTCAGCCGTTCCGGTTCCAGATCCGCCATCAGGCGGGCAGAACCAACGTTGTGGCTGATTACCTATCCAGGTTGCCGCACATCGTCAACCTCAGGGAGGAGGAGGATAATGTGACGGAGCAGTAGAGACGCTCCATCCATCTCCGTTCCACGCGCCTCTCTCCCTCTCCCAGGAGAGCGACCGCAGCAGCGCTCTCATGGTTTCCTGACAGGACCACAGGACCGCGGTCCCGCTCAGACTGTTGCAAGTACATTCTCGGGTGGGTCCACATCAAACAAACTGTCACGGTAGTGCGTTCGAGGGTGCACTCTTAGTGCCTCTGTGTTCTCCCCACACCCACACAGAACTTGATGAGAGACGCTCATCTGAGGATGCTGCGTTAGTCCGTATCCGGTTCAGGGGCCAAACCGAGCCACTAGCTGGGGTGTGGCTTAAATAGCGTAAAGTGGGGCGCTGTCAGGCCAGCCGGTACCTGGACTAAACTTTTGTGTATTATTGGATTGTTTTGTATTTTGCAGGGTTTTGAGAAATGTTTAAACAGCCATATGATGGGCATTTATGTTTTACTCTGTTCTGGTTTATTTTGTAAAGAAAGTTTTTCTGTTTCGTGTTTATTATGTCAGATATTGTAAAACCAACCCCATTTAATTATTGTTGGTTTGCCAGGGGAGGGGCATGGGGTTATTTAAGGGAAGTATTTCTGCTTTATGGGGGAGTTGGAGCATTGGAGCGGTATTGAATATTGTGGATGAATGCTTTTGGTAGTGTAAGTTTTCTTTGTATATGCTTCTTTTTGTTGCGCTGGGTTTTTGGTTTTGGGCATTTTTATCTTCACTGTAAATAATTTTTCACTGGTTGTTTTTGGTGAAAATGCCCCCCCCCCCCCCAAAATGGATCTTTTGCGGCTGTGCCATCAATTTTTACCCCCATTGCATTCACAAACCCGTGACAGGAAACAATTCTTTTGGATCGACTCAAATGGGATGGCTCGCCACAGCTGCAGAACTCTTTCACCACTGTTGCAGATCAGAGGCTTCCTACAACTGAAATCCACTTCTCAAAAGACCCAGCCTAAAATAGGCCAACATTATAGAGACTCTCATGTATTCACATTCACTATTCAATTAAATGCTTATTCATATTCAGTCAGTAAATCAAACAGAAATCTAATCTTCAACAATACATGAAATCACAACGTTTGAGGACCATTTCACACATTACATGGGATTAAATCACTCACCAGAACAGATCAAGTTTAAGTTCTCATAAAGGGCATGGATCATCATCACCCCAGTTTCCATCCACTTTACAGAGGCAGGTGACATAGGAACAGAACAATTAACATTTTTAATCACTAATTCACTTAACAACCAAACGTGATTTCAATGTGTGTAGCCACTACACCGCTGCTAGCGCACGTGTTGGGTGAAAAGTAGGTCAATTGTCAATTAAAACTCCCAGGATCAAAGCTCACAAACTTTGTATTTGGATCAATCAATTACAAAACGGGAGTCTCTTCATTTGATCAATGTGTGTATCTCACAAACTGAATTACAAAATCAGCTTTCCAGCGTTCTTTAACAAATAATCACTCTCCAGAAAACGCAACAAGTTTCCCCTCTCCTTTCGATAGAAGGCGGGAGTTTCTACAACAACATGACGCTCTGTTGGCCCACTCCTGCAGTAAGCAGAGCTCTGATTGGACAGTGGAATGCTTCACTGATCCCAGATCTCTTCCCATGTCACCAGCAACTTTACACTTCAAAATAAAACACTCTTCGAAATAAAACACCTTCACCTTAAGTGAATCTAATTTGAGGTATGCGTGAGTTATTTGCTCTATTACTTTTATGCAAATAATAATGCATTGATGATCCCATTTTAATGTTAATTAGTAGGGCTTGGTAACATGGGTTACACCTGGCAACCAGAGTTCACAGCATTGTTCGCATCGCTGATTCTGTATATTAGGAAACATAAGTAGTGTGAAGATTGATATAAACAGTGTTAATTGTTATATACATTATGAGTCTTATAGTAAACTTTAATAAATACAGATACAAAATATTGCACAGAGCCCAAGGCCCGGTCTTGCATGTGAACTAGAAACGTTGAAAATGTTGACCATGAGGATGACGGTAACAGTACTTAGCAGCTAACTGCAGAGGAGAAAATTACACATTAGAATATTATAAAGGGATGCAGAAAGTACCGTTTGAAGTGTAGTTTGCGATCATGAACGGACCGGGGGTGATTTATCTGGCATTTAGCAGTCTGATGGCCAGGGGAAAGAAACTGTTTTTAAATCTAGTTGTTTTGCAGCAGATGCTGCAGAACCTTCTGCCTGACGCCAACAGGGAGAACAGTCCATGGTGAGGGTGGGTAGGGTCAGACTGAATCTGGTGTGCTCTGGCTAGGCAGCGTCTGTGTGCAATGTCCTGGATGGGGGGGAATGGGGTCCCAATACAGAGAGTGGTGAGGACAGCGGAGAAGATCAGAGACTTCCTGTCTGAGGCCTTGCAGCTCCCGGACCAGATGCAGATACAGCTGGTCAGCAGGCTCTCGATGGCCCCTCTGTAGAAGGTGGAGAGGATGGGAGGGGGGAGGGAGGCCCTCCTCATCCGTCACAGGAAGTGCAGATGTTGCTGTGCTCTTTTCCAGGGAGGTGGTGTGAAGTGACCAGCTGAGGTCATCTGTGATGTGTACCTCCAGAAACGTCATGCTGCTGACGACCTCCACTGCTGTGTCATTGATAAGTAAAGGTGTGTGGCTGGGCCAGGATCTCCTGAAGTCGACGATGACCACTTTTGTCTTGTTGATGTTCAGGAGCAGGTTGTTCCTCCTACACCATTCCCCCAGATGTTGCACCTCGTCCCTGTAGGCCAGCTCGTTGTTGTCTTGAATGAGGCCCACAACTGTTCTGTCATCTGCATATTCCAGGATGTGGTTGGTTTTGTACCGGGGATGACAGTCATGGGTCATCAGGGTGAACAGCTGGGGGCTCAGGACGCAGCCCTGGGGGGAGCAGGTGCTCAGGGAGATGACACTGGAGGTGTTGTTGCCCACTCAGACTGACTGGGTTCAATTGGTGAGGAAATCCAGCAGCCAGTTGCCCGAGGGCCCAATTTGCATACCAGGTCCTGGGGGATGATCGTGTTGCATGCTGAACTGAAGGCCAGAAACAGCATGCTCACGTGGGTGTTCTTCTCCTCCAAGTGCTCCAGGATCAGGTGGAGAGCAGTGGAGATGGCGTTGTCAGTGGAGCGGTTTGGTCGGTACGCAAACTGGAACGGGTCGAATGAAGCAGGCAGTATAAATGTGATGTGGTCCTTAACCACCTGCTCAAAGCACTTCATGATGCTGGATGTTAGTGCAACAGGACAGAAGTCGTTGAGGCAGGAGATGGTTGGTTTCTTTGGCACTGGAATGATGGTGGCTGGCTTGAAGCATAGGGTGACGATGGCCTGGATTAGTGATGTGTTGAAGATGTCAGTGAACACGTGGGCCAGCTGGTCTGCACACTCCTTGATCAGCCGTCCTGGGATGTTATCAGGACCAGCAGCTTTCCGTGCGTTGACCTTTCTCAGAGCTTTCCTCACAGCAGTGCTTTTGAGCCTGAGGACCTGGTCATTAGGATGGGGGGTGGCTTTCCTTGCTGGTGTGTTGTTTAGAGCTTCAAATCTTCCGAAGAAGTTGTTGAGCTCGTTCAGGACGCTGATGCTGTCTTGGCAGCGGGAGGGTGTGGCTTTGTAGTCTGTGACGGACTGGATTCCCTGCCACAGCTGTCTGGTGTTGCTGTGGTCCTGGAAGAAACCCTGTACTTTCTGGCTGTGGGCATGCTTTGCCGCCCTGATGGCACGGTTCAGATTGGCCCTCGCTGATCTGAGTGTCACTGTGTCACCAGATTTGAAGGCTGCATTAAGCTCCGTCGGCCTCGTACAAACCTCCTTGTTCATCCAGGGTTTCTGGTTGGCCCGTGTGATTATTGACTTTGTTGTTGTGACCCCCTCCATGCACCACTGGATGTAGTCAGATACTGATGCAGTGTACTCTCCCACATCTGTGTGCTGATTGTCCGTCGCAGCCTCCCTGAACAGATGGGATCATAACAGAGCTTACATGGAATACTACAAGCATTACTACACCCAGGAGTGTCCTGAGTGGGGGAGGAGGTTTTTGGAGTATGGGAGGAGCTCTCTGCTGAGAACAGGTAGGATCACATGACCTGATGGAGTTTCGTACCGACAACCTTCATGTTTCTCTGGTGTTTGTGATCAACAGTAAACAATAAAGATGAACACACAGACACCACTTCAGATCCATCCCATCAAACAGAAGGAGAACAAACAGTGACTCCTGGTGAGGAGCATCTAAAGTGTGTTTGTGCTCCTCCTCCAGATCTCCCCTCAGTGTTCCTCCTCCAGAAGACCCTCTCCTCTCCAGTCAGCTGCTTCGCTACAGGTTTCTACCCTGACAGAGCTGCACTCTTCTGGAGAAGAGATGGGGAGGAGCTTCATGAGGAGGTGGACCACGGAGAGATCCTCCCCAACCATGATGGAACCTTCCAGACCAGTGTGGACCTGAACCTTTCATCGGTGGCCCCTGAAGCCTGGAGGAGGTACGACTGTGTGTTTTGGTTGGCTGGTGTGGAGGACGACTTGGTCACCAGACTGGACAAAGGAAAGATCTGGACCAACTGGGGTGAGACGGGGCTTGGGGGGGTGCACTTCTGTTCAGGTTGTGACTCGTTGTTTTCTTCTCTCCAGAGGAGCCCACTGACGTGACCCCCCCACCACCACCACCATCAGCAGCTTTGATTTGACTGTTTGACCTGATGCTTTGACTCTTTGACCTGATGCTTTGACTGTTTGACCTGATGCTTTGACTGTTTGACCTGATGCTTTGACTCTTTGACCTGATGCTTTGACTCTTTGACCTGATGCTTTGACTCTTTGACCTGATGCTTTGACTGTTTGACCTGATGCTTTGACTCTTTGACCTGATGCTTTGACTGTTTGACCTGATGCTTTGACTGTTTGACCTGATGCTTTGACTGTTTGACCTGATGCTTTGACTGTTTGACCTGATGCTTTGACTGTTTGACCTGATGCTTTGACTCTTTGACCTGATGCTTTGACTCTTTGACCTGATGCTTTGACTCTTTGACCTGATGCTTTGACTGTTTGACCTGATGCTTTGACTCTTTGACCTGATGCTTTGACTGTTTGACCTGATGCTTTGACTGTTTGACCTGATGCTTTGACTGTTTGACCTGATGCTTTGACTGTTTGACCTGATGCTTTGACTCTTTGACCTGATGCTTTGACTCTTTGACCTGATGCTTTGACTGTTTGACCTGATGCTTTGACTCTTTGACCTGATGCTTTGACTGTTTGACCTGATGCTTTGACTCTTTGACCTGATGCTTTGACTCTTTGACCTGATGCTTTGACTGTTTGACCTGATGCTTTGACTGTTTGACCTGATGCTTTGACTCTTTGACCTGATGCTTTGACTCTTTGACCTGATGCTTTGACTGTTTGACCTGATGCTTTGACTGTTTGACCTGATGCTTTGACTGTTTGACCTGATGCTTTGACTCTTTGACCTGATGCTTTGACTGTTTGACCTGATGCTTTGACTGTTTGACCTGATGCTTTGACTGTTTGACCTGATGCTTTGACTCTTTGACCTGATGCTTTGACTCTTTGACCTGATGCTTTGACTGTTTGACCTGATGCTTTGACTGTTTGACCTGATGCTTTGACTGTTTGACCTGATGCTTGACTCTTTGACCTGATGCTTTGACTGTTTGACCTGATGCTTTGACTGTTTGACCTGATGCTTTGACTGTTTGACCTGATGCTTTGACTCTTTGACCTGATGCTTTGACTCTTTGACCTGATGCTTTGACTGTTTGACCTGATGCTTTGACTCTTTGACCTGATGCTTTGACTGTTTGACCTGATGCTTTGACTGTTTGACCTGATGCTTTGACTCTTTGACCTGATGCTTTGACTGTTTGACCTGATGCTTTGACTGTTTGAACTGATGCTTTGACTCTTTGACCTGATGCTTTGACTCTTTGACCTGATGCTTTGACTGTTTGACCTGATGCTTTGACTGTTTGACCTGATGCTTTGACTGTTTGACCTGATGCTTTGACTCAGAGTGAAACAAACTTCACGGTGGGATGATGAGTCTTTGTTTTCAGCTAAACATGGTTCAGTTCCTGAGGACAGCTCTGAGCTCTCTGAGAGACTGCAGTCGGGGATTGGGGCGCAGCCGGGGGTCGGGGCGCAGCAGGGGGTTGGGGAGCACCAGAATGTGATCTGATCAAATCCATCAGGATGAGGATCTAGTGATCGATGGTTATTGATTAGAGTCTGTAGGAAACGCACTAGAAACATTGATCAAACGTGGTCAAACTTAAACGGTGTCATTAAAATATTTTAAGACGTTTTCTTCACATTTTCCTTCCTGGAGACGTAAAACAGGATCTCTGAAACAGAATCATCACAGCTGTCTTCAAACACATCGCTGGTTTAACTGGAGTTGATTCAAACACGTCACCATCATTCCAGTTCAACACTTCTGCTGCTGGGTTGTTGCTTCTTCCAGCTTTCCCATTGTCCTATTGGTCCTCCTGGGGTCAGGTGACCTGACGCTGTCTTGAGATGAGGTCTGACTCCACTAGAGAGTTGTCTCTGCTGTTTATCCTGAGAAAGTCTTTCTCTGCTGGTTGCTGCTAGACTAACTAGTTAACTAGGTGAACGTTGGATCAAGTTGTTCTGCTGGTTGGTTTATTGTCACAACAAATTCTGCTTTGCAATAAAATCCCACATTTTACACGTGTCTCTCGTCTGATTCCTCCGTCTCCAGTCCATGAATATTCTCAGTTCTGTCTTCAGTCAGAGACTCCATGACCTCTGACCTCCAGATGGTAAACAGTTTGAAAACAAACCTGTTCCTGATGCAGTGAATGAAGACGTTTAGGCAGAAGCAAAAGCTCATATCAACAAAAGAATTCTTCACAGTTGTAACCTGAAGAACAGATTCACACACCAAACATGACTTATTTCTAGATGTACATTTGAATCATTCTGTGATTTGACTCCAGTATGAGAAAAACACCTTTTGATGCAGCTTTGACCTTTTTGAACCGTAAACTCAGACACACGTCTGACATCTTTCTCACCTCCTTCACTTTAAACAAGGATGATTGAATTGATGGAGCTCAGAGGTTGATCCCATTATCACTGACATGATAAATAAAAGTAAGACATGAGAGTCAATGTTTAGTTCTTCTTGTTGTTTTTACTTTTTCTGATTTCATCTTTCTGACTAATTCAAACGTTTCTGTGACCCAGAGAACTGAAACGTTTGTTTTTCTCCGGTGTTTTGGCGCCACCTGCTGGTTGGATCCACGTCAACCTGGAGGATTTGAACGTTCCTTTATTTCTTCTTTAATTGTGTTTTTATGTCGTTGAATGTTGTTTTTTGTTTGTCTCGAAACCTACAAAATCCTGGAAAGAGTGTTTCTAACTACTTCATGAATTTGCTATAAGGTTTAAGAACGTTTTCAAGGAATAAAGTTAAAGTTTGTTGACGTTAAAAGTAAATAAAAGTTAAAAGTAACTCAGCTGATCCAAAAGCTGAACAGAATTTAGTGATTGCTTTTCACGTCTTCCTCCTTTACTTTTACATCTTTATGTTTTTGTTTGTTTGTTTGCAGGTTTTTTATTCAGTTTATTTTTTTCTTTCCTGACATGTTATCACAGCAGAAGTCACTTTCATCAGTGTTGGAACATCAGCAACAACATCCGAAAACAAGGAAAAAGGCTTGATGGGTAGAAGCCATTGGGTTGTGAGGTTCCCATCCCCTGAATCAACAACATCTCTCTCATTACAGCACGTCATGAGAGTCGCCGTGTTTTAACTCTATGTCTGCCAGCCAGTTCTCTGAGCTTTTTACTGTTGCTTCTTTAACTGCTTTTAATCCAAATTTTAACACAGAGGAGCTGGTCTCCCTTTTTAACCAAACCTGTCACACTGTCCAGGACTCGGTTGCCCCCTACAAAACCAAAAAACCAAATGGTGCACCGCAGCCTTGGCTGAATGATTCTATCCAGGAACTGAAGAGAAGAGAAACTGTAGGAGAAAAGAACGGAAATGGAAGAAGACAGGTTTGCATGTATTTTAGGAAATTTGGAAAGAATCAATGAAGAAATATCAAGAAACAGTTAAAGAGGCAAGAGCATCCTTTTTCTCTAATTTAATTTTAGCAAATCAATCCAACCCCAGAATTTTATTTAAAGTAACAGATTCAGTCACGCCCCCCCCCCCCCCTGTCATTTTACTGATGCCTCTCAAGAGATGTGTGAAGATTTCTTAAATTTCTTTACAAACAAAATTAAGGTTATAAGGCAACAAATCACCCCCCCAGACCGCGTTTTACATGCCAGTAGGGACATACAGTTATTTTAGCAATTTTGAACCGGTTTCACTGTCATTTTTATCTGAAATCTTAACCCACATGAAACCAACTACGTGCAGTCTTGATGTCATTCCAACAATATGACACAATATGACACAGTTTTTGACACAGTTGGTCCCAGTATTTTATTGATTATTAACAGCTCATTAACAAAAGGCATTTTTCCATCTTCTTTGAAACATGCTGTGGTCCAACCTCTTTTAAAGAAACCCAACCTTGATCCTTCTGATTTTAACAATCATAGGCCAATTTCTAAACTCCCGTTTTTATCAAAAATTCTAGAAAAAGTGGTTTCAACCCAGCTTTTAGCTTTTATGTCTCATAATAATCTCTTTGAGAAATGTCAGTCTGGTTTTAGAGCTTTACACAGTACAGAAACTGCCCTCCTCAAGGTAACCAATGATCTTCTTTTAGCAGCTGACAGGGGAGAGAGTACAATTTTAATCCTTTTAGATTTAAGTGCAGCCTTTGACACTGTAGACCATGCCATTTTAATTGACCGTCTTGAAACCTGGCTTGGCATCAAGGACACTGCACTTAGCTGGTTTTATTCCTACCTTTAAGATAGAACCTTTGCGGTCACCATAGGTAATTACATATCCTGGAAAACTCTGATTACCTGTGGTGTACCGCAGGGTTCAATTTTAGGTCCAATTTTATTTTCTATTCACATGCTTCTGCTCAGTCAGATCATCCACCGTCACAACGTGTCTTTCCATTGCTGTGCGGACGACACACAGATTTACCTCCCACTGAGACCGGATGACCCAAGAAGCCTGGCTGCTGTGTTAGATTGTCTCAACGATATCAACTGTTGGATGGCCCAAAACTTTCTTCAGCTCAATAACTCCAAATCTAAAATCATACTGTTCACTCCCCCAAACTCCATCAGTCCCATTAAAAATAGCCTTGGTCCTCTGTCCGTTAACGTTAAATCCGCTGCCAGAAATTTAGGACTAATATTCAGACCTCAACTTCCAATCTCATATCAATAAAGTTGTCCAGTCCTGCTTTCTTCAGTTAAGAACAACCTCCAAAATCAAACCCATGCTCCAACATTCCGACTTAGAAAAAGTAATTCACGCATTCATCTTCTCCAGACTCGATTACTGTAACTCACTCCTCTCTGGCATCAACCATAAATCACTCTCCCGCCTCCAACTGGTCCAGAACGTAGCAGCTAGGCTTCTTACTGGTTTTAACAGACGACATCACATTACCCCAATCCCGGCTTCCCTCCATTGGCTCCCTGTGCGTTTTAGAATTGATTTTAAGATTTTGCTGATCACTTTTAAAGCCCGTCTGGGTCTGGCCCCGAGTTACATAGCGGAAATGTTGACCCCGTACGAGCCAGTACGCAGCCTTAGATCCTTGGGTGGGGCCCTCCTGTCGATTCCAAAGCCGAGGCTTAAATCTAAAGGCGACCGTGCCTTTTCCATCCGGGCCCCTCGACTTTGGAACGACCTGCCTGAGGAGATAAGGCATGCAGAATCAGTGACATCTTTTAAATCTCTTCTTAAAACCCATTTTTATAGACTTGCCTTTATGTGATGTTGTCTTTTACTTTTATTTTTATTTTGATTTATTTTTGTCATTATGCAGTGTTGTCTTTTTATCCTTCTATTCTTTTGTTTCTAAGTATTAAAAACAAAATAATAGTTTTTATTGTTTTTATTGTTCTCATCTCTTTTACCATTCTGTCTTAATTCTTGTTCTGGTGTGTTTTGCTTAATTTTACCTCAATTTTATCTTAATTTTGTCCTGCTTTTATTTGGCCTCACTGTTTTGGCTCTTTGTTACCATATGTATGCTGCTTTTGCCTTGTTTGTCAAAGCACTTTGTAAACTTTTGTGTTTAAAGGTGTTATATAAATAAAGTTATTATTATTATTATTATTATTTAAATGCATGTACCAAAATTGATTATTTTATTTTGGTACATTGTTGTTTTAAATCGTCCATTCAGTCAAATAGGCGTGCATCTTTGCACACGTTTGTCAGTTCTTGACAAGACTTTCATGTGATGACTATTAATCTGACTATTAATCTGACTATTAATCTGGCTATTAATCTGATTATTAATCTGACTATTAATCTGACTATTAATCTGAGTATTAATCTGACTATTAATCTGGCTATTAATCTGACTATTAATCTGACTATTAATCTGGCTATTAATCTGACTATCGCTCAACGTCTCAGTTGCTGCACTGAGGTTACAGTGACATTTTTTCACAGGCATGACATATGAAGTTTAATTCGCCATACCAATGCAGTCCTTTAACCATCATTCACGTCAGAAGTATAACCGACACACAGTTTGTTTCCAATCATATTTGGTAAATATTGGGAGGTGATCACTTCTGTCATTGATCAGCAGACCACTCATAGTCTCATAGCATAACATTGGTGAAAATATTATCAATCAGGGTGGCACTATTAGAAGAAGATACACTTTATTGATCCCCTGGGGGATTACATTTGTCACTCGGGTGTACATTATGTGTTAGTTTTTTCAGTCAGTATGAACAGGCCCCTGAAACAACCACAGCACACAAGGGGGCCTGTAAGCATGCAGTTAGTGCATACAAGACAACACACAACATCAAGCTTGTACATCTGGAGGCAGAGTGACGGGCAGCAGCTTCCTGGAGTGCGCCCCAATGGAGCAGCTTATAGGGGGGCGCCACTGCCGAGGCGCCTTGCTCGGGGGCGCCTCGGCAGTGGCTGGGAGGTGAGCTGGCGCCTCCTGCCAAACTAGCAAATAGCATTAGCAAATAGCATGTGTATAATGTCTAAATCTCTTCACCGATCACATGACCCATCTGGCCAGCGGGTCTATTACTTGGTGTTGCCCTGCGCTGCCACAGCCACCATGGCCTTCTTGACGGTCTCCTCGTCTCCCAGGAACTGCATGGGTCCCACGGGCTGGATCTGGATCCCCCTGGTCCAGATCGTAGACCAGGGGGATCAGTACTTGGAGGCTCAGTACTTGGCGGCTCAGTATTTGACGGCTCAGTGTACGCTGACTCAGCCAAAGGGAATCATCTGTACGATCAATCACTGATTAATCAATTATGCTTACCTGTGTGAAGCGTGATGGACAGGAGGTCAGATGTTCTTGTGCTGATCAGAGCGCCTCATTGGCCGAGGCTGCTGGAGGCGGGGCTCTCTTCCGGCTGTGTGATGGAGGTTTGGCGGGGGAGGGCTGCAACAGATCGACGCCCCATCCATGACACCAACGGTGGAGCCTGATTGGCTGACCAGCGACTGTCCCTGTGTCTGTGTTGTGGACGATGTGCTATTGGACCAATAAACTGCTGATCTGACCTCCTGCTCGTCTTCCGTGGTCGGTCGCCATGCCAACGGGAGGCCTTTGGGTCAGAATCGGGAAGTCCACCGACCCGGAGCAGACTGGTTCCGTCCCTGTTCTGGTGTTGTCCTCCTGGAGTACCTGGGTTAGGGTTCTGGGTGGGTGGACAAACCGGGACTCCATAATGGCGGCGAGTCATTGACCCGCCCCCGTTCATGGGCTCAGCTGATGGAGAGTTCAAACGGTGTCCCTGAAAACTCTGAAGCTCCACAAAAATGAGCTGACGTGAACAAAACCAGGACCAGGATCCTCCGGGTCGGGTCGTCGACGTTCTTCAAACGCTAGCCTTGCTAATGACAAACACAGTTGAAAATGGACGCTAACTGGTTGCATAACTTAGTACTGTCAGCCTAACAACGTAGCTAAAACTAGCTTGTTAACCTGTGCAGGTTGTCGTATTTGTACCATTATTTTGTTATAAACTAAAATGTAATCCAGGACAAATTATTCACACCTATGTCGCGTCAACTCAGTGTAGCATCAAATAAAACAGCTTTGGTTAGAAGCCTGCTGCCGCTTCACCCTGGACCCTCTCCCCCCATGTTTTCTGCTGACCTTGGACGCCCAAGGATCAATCAATCAATCAATTATTCAATCAATCAATCTTTATTTAATCACATCATCAGACAGAGAAACCCAACAGAACCTCGAGAACATCAGAGACAGCGGTGGGAAAAACACCCTCATTGAGGAAGAAACTCCGGGCAGGACCCAGACTCTGGAGGGCGGAGTCAGACTCAAGGGTGATTTCCTGTTTTACATGATTCAGGTAATGAACCTTCAAAGATGTATTTAAAGCACAGACACAAGTTAACCTGAATGTTGCAGACAGACACCAGTTAACCTGAATGTTGCAGACAGACACCAGTTAACCTGAATGTTGCAGACAGACACCAGTTAACCTGAATGCTGCAGACAGACACCAGTTAACCTGAATGTTGCAGACAGACACCAGTTAACCTGAATGTTGCAGACAGACACCACTTAACCTGAATGCTGCAGACAGACACCAGTTAACCTGAATGTTGCAGACAGACACCAGTTAACCTGAATGTTGCAGACAGACACCAGTTAACCTGAATGTTGCAGACAGACACCAGTTAACCTGAATGTTGCAGACAGACACCAGCTAACCTGAATGTTGCAGACAGACACCAGTTAACCTGAATGTTGCAGACAGACACCAGTTAACCTGAATGCTGCAGACAGACACCAGTTAACCTGAATGCTGCAGACAGACACCAGTTAACCTGAATGTTGCAGACAGACACCAGTTAACCTGAATGCTGCAGACAGACACCAGTTAACCTGAATGTTGCAGACAGACACCAGTTAACCTGAATGCTGCAGACAGACACCAGCTAACCTGAATGTTGCAGACAGACACCAGTTAACCTGAATGTTGCAGACAGACACCAGTTAACCTGAATGTTGCAGACAGACACCAGCTAACCTGAATGTTGCAGACAGACACCAGTTAACCTGAATGTTGCAGACAGACACCAGTTAACCTGAATGTTGCAGACAGACACCAGTTAACCTGAATGTTGCAGACAGACACCAGCTAACCTGAATGTTGCAGACAGACACCAGTTAACCTGAATGTTGCAGACAGACACCAGTTAACCTGAATGCTGCAGACAGACACCAGTTAACCTGAATGCTGCAGACAGACACCAGTTAACCTGAATGTTGCAGACAGACACCAGTTAACCTGAATGTTGCAGACAGACACCAGCTAACCTGAATGTTGCAGACAGACACCAGTTAACCTGAATGTTGCAGACAGACACCAGCTAACCTGAATGTTGCAGACAGACACCAGTTAACCTGAATGCTGCAGACAGACACCAGTTAACCTGAATGCTGCAGACAGACACCAGCAGACCCAGCCCAGTGTGCTCACGTCTCCAGATTGCTGGCATCTCCTGCAGGATTTCATTGATTAGTTAAAGTACAGAACAGCATCCAAATTGAGACTCAGATCAATGTTTTGATCACAAAAGTATTTGATGAACTCAGAACATGAATATTCTTAAATGTACCGGCTCAACCCTACAAATAATGAAACAATAAAAACAAATGTGACTCAGTGAACGGTTTGCTGTGATGTCAGACTTCATGTGGTCTGTTCTTTTCTCCTGTGACGTCATCTGCAGCGTTTCCTCCTTTTCTCCACATCTTTGTGAACTTCTGAGCAGGAAACAAACCCATGACGTTCATGGAGACTTTCATGAAGATCTGAACACAATGAAGACAATTCAGGTCAGGTTGAAAGTTAGAGCAGCAATACAGATTATAGACCGCCTGTCAGAAAACTGTTAGTTCACATTCATTCATTGTTGACGGGTCGTCCTCCTGTAGGAACTAAATGATGTAGGAACCAATGTTGTCCTCCTGTAGGAACTAAATGATGTAGGAACCAATGTTGTCCTCCTGTAGGAACTAAATGATGTAGGAACCAATGTTGTCCTCCTGTAGGAACTAAATGATGTAGGAACCAATGTTGTCCTCCTGTAGGAACTAAATGATGTAGGAACAAATGTTTTCGGCTCAGGTTTCTGCTGGAAGCATTAACTGATGCTAATGCTGAACTCTGAATGTTTTGCTAGTTGATGTTAACTATCGGTGGATTAACTGAGAAACTCAATGAAATGAAACAGACAGCAGTGGAAACCGTTACATTCAGAGAAACCAGTAGATAGAATACTCACACCGACAGCTCAACGGCCTCTTCTCTTTCACCTCTGCTGAGGTGAGAAGAGGAAAGTGGGTTCCATCTCGCCAGAGGATTGTAGGGCTCTATACCTCTGTTGGATCTGAAGCGAAGCACCAACAGCACCAGCAACACCACCAGGGCCACCAAGCAGACGCTTCCGATCAGGCCTCCGATCACGCCTCCGATCACGCCTTTCTTCCACAACGCCAAGTTCACTTTGGACAACAGACGGCAAGAACAAGAGGGTCAACAATCAGATGGCTACTCGTTCTCGTTGGTGGAGTAAAGACGTAGCTCGTTTGTTGTTGGGACTTTTGCGTTTCTTTTCATTCTTTATGTATTAGTTATGTAAACGATGATAATTAATTATACACAGGTAAAATCTGCATGTCTAGTGGTTGATAGAAGTATGTTTTTTTACAAGGCTGGAATGAATTAAAATGACTGTAGTTATTTTAATAGGGGAGTGTTTGTCCCATACGAACTCAGTCGGCCTCTGTGTTAGCCGTGGCTAATTGCTACCATGAAAGCCTGAATAACCAGCACACACAGACGGGTCTCTAATGATCTCACCCGAAACAGGAACCATCTTGGTGGTGTGTATCTCTAAATATCCAATACTGAATCTACACTGAAGCTCATGGAGGTCGCTGGCCACCATGCTGTGATTGAGTTTAGTGTCTCCTGTGGCGAGTAGATTGTCTCCTTGATACAGGGTGAGGCTGGGCTCTTCAGAGTTGAGATAGGGGTCTTCAGAGCTGTTGCTAACGGTGCAGGAGATGAAGAACGTGTCTCCCACATAGATCCCAGACTGAGGGGCGATCTCTAGAACCAGTGTGAAGGGCAGTTCTGAGGAGAGACACCACATGAAGACAAAGCCCTGGGACGGGTGCAGTGTTTCCAAAGGGATTCTGAAAGCCTCTTACCTTTGACCTGAACCATGATGGAGTTACTCTCCCTGGACTTAAAGGAGTCTCCACCCACGATGACTTCATAGTCGCAGTGGATCTGGTGAAAGCCTTTGCCTCTAAGGTCAAACTTTACTTCCACCTGGTTGGAGTTGTCCCGCTCCCACCACGCTGTGATCTCTGTGCCGTTGTCATAGAAGGTGAATACAATATCGCCTGTCTCTCCAGGCGCCGTGCACGTGGCTGTTAGCTCCTCCTGCTCCGTGACCACACTTTTGTCAAGATGGAGGAGGGGTTTTGACAAGCCTGGAACAGAGAAATGTGGTGAGATGAGAACAGATGGAACCGGGTCGTGTTCAAGTCCTGCAAACATGAGATTTTTTTTTAGCATCTAAAACACAAAACCTGGAAATGGAAATGCAAATGTTCAAATCCACCTGAGATAAAGCTGCATGACAACAACCAGACCTTTCACTGTGAGCTTCTGTCTCCTGCTCCTCTTCTGTTGACCCTGAATTTTGAGGCCACAGCTATAGGATCTGCTGTTGGAGGCTCGGGTGTGGGGCAGGGAGAACAGCACGTCTCCTGAAGTCTTCGAGGTCTCGGTATAAAGGGGTTTACCGTCCTCATATATGGTGAATTCTCCAGTCAACCCCTCCTGCCCGAATGTATTGACTTTGGGTCGGCATCTCAGGATCATGTTGGTGTCTCGCTGGACTTCAAAATGGGGCTCAATGGACAGGGTGATGCGGGTAATGACTTCCTGTACTATATTAAATAAAAATGTGTTTTTTAAACTTAAAATAGATTCATAATTAACCAAATATTATTAAAATGCATTCATTAATAAAGTTCAGCAAACCGAGGTTCACCTGTATTGCATTAATTTTGTTAAAAAACATGTTTGTCTGTGTTTTCGCCCTTGTTTTTCTTTTATAGAACTCATCAGGTGTTAACATGTGATTTAAAAGGTGTGGGACTCTGTTCACCAGCAGTTTTCCAACACTTTTCCACAGTAACCAACACGAGAAAGGTTTTCACTGTGGAAAGTTGTTCTAAAACACCACACCTCATCTAGAAGGTTGTGAAGAAGACCATCATCTGTGTGGACGTGTCTCTGGTTGGAGATCATACTTACGTTTCTTTGCGTCCGTCTCTGGAACGAAGCCTTGGGTCAAGAAAAGAAAAACAAGGACACCATTATGTAAATGGAAGCAGGTGAAGAAAAGACAAGATCCAGGGTCTCACCGCCGGACAGGAGCACAGAGAACAGAAGCAGGACGAGGACCATCCTGTCCAACCAGCTGGCTGTACTGGAGGCTGACGCCAGAACCATGGCCTCTGGGGGCTGACGTCTGTGGGGCGATCTGGGGCTGTTGGGTGGGAGAGGGTAGTTAGCATCATTCATTAAAGTCCAAGGATATGACATGACATGACATGATCAGATCTGTGCTACAATTCATTGTAACACACACACACACACACACACACTCATTACACGTGTCCAGATTCCCCCCCTCCCATATCAGTGGTCACACAGAGATTTGAAATGTGTGTGTAAAATAAAATTAGACTGCAGAAGTTAAAAGCTCCAATTACAGTTGTAATTCTGTTCCTGACTTTGCAGCCAAGGTTTAGCCCCTGACAGGACTCATCACGTCTGTGGGATCTGCTGCTCTGCTACCCTAGAATGGACCACAGCTGGACCATTCAGGCTACGATGGCGCCGCGGGTGGACGCCTCGGCACAGAGCTCTCTCTTGTTTTACTTTATTTTGTCGACCTTCGGGTCTGTTTCTGAGTGCTCCCCCATCACCTACTCCTCAGAAGAACTGCTGGCCATCAGACAGTTCTTAACGGGTCATTTTATGCTGCAGTTTGCGTCAGATCTGAACAGCTTTGCGGAGATCTTGATCGGCGGAGCTGCGGCCCTTTATGGGCTGCGGCCACGCAGATGTCGGGGTAAGAGAGCTGGCATGCTGGTGAGACTCCGCCAGCAGGGATTTGCATCCTCAAAAAGGCCCAGCAGAGGATGTACTTTCTCAGGCAGCTGAGGAAGCACGGTCTGCCACAGGAGCTGTTGGTCCTGTTCTACACGGCAGTCATTGAATCGGTCCTGTGTTCCTCCATCACAGTCTGGTTCGGTGCTGCCACCCAAAGGGACAGGACAAGACTGCAAAGGACAATCAGGTCTGGTGAGAAGATCACTGGGACCTCCCTGCCCTCCCTCCAAAAGCTGTACTCCTCAAGAGTCAGGAGTCGGGCAGGGAAGATCATCTCAGACCCAACACACCCTGGACACCGACTATTTAAAAGTCTACCCTCTGGGAGGCGCTACAGAGCCCTCCTCTCAAAAACCACCAGACTAAAGAACAGTTTCTTCCCCCAAGCCATAAGACACTTGAACTGCAACTGTTAATTATTTGTCCCCAGTTCTTGCAACCGTTTACACAAGCACTCAGCACTTGTACACTGTGCCCCCCCCCACCACCACCACCACCACCACCACCACCACGTACTGCGTTCTGTGTCTTGTGTTTGTATTTAGTTATTTACAGTATTTAAAGTATTTAGGATAGTTAAATTAATGTATGAATGTACAGTGAGACACCACCTGCCAGAAACAAATTCCTTGTCTGTTCTTCAACAGACGATGGCAAATAAAAGTGATTCTGATTCTGATTCTGATGAGGTTTTCATTTTAGTTAAACAGGCTTTAGCAAAGGCTAACTCTTTTGGTGATCCTGATTTTTCCATGCCTTTACGTCATGATGTGTCTGAAAATAAAGGGATGGTGAGTGCTGTGAACAGTGCTGTGAACAGCTGAAAAAGAACATAATACAAGTACGAGAGGAGCTACTGCGAAAGCACTGGCAGGAACCACTCACAAACCAACAGGGGCGATACAACCCCCACACTCGGCTCAGTCAACAGAACTCTACGCAGGTCACCGGGCGTGTCAACCAGCAGAAGGTGAGATAGTGAACATTTACACTGATTGGGCTGATGTGTGCAGAGCTCTGCTCACAGACATGACATCATGACAAATAATTGATCTCCTGACCACCACGGGCCCTCCAGCACAACATCATGAATTGCTTCTAGATTTAGTCAATTTGGTAAAATGTCCCAAAACCGTTTCACTGATTAAAATAGCTGGACATTCAAAAGATAAAATATTTGAAGATCATGGAAATGCTAGCGCTGATTTGGCTGCAAAATACACCACAGATTATCGGGCCACAGCCGCCAGGCGGCTAGTGCAGAACTTTGTGTATAATGTTCAATTACAGAGAAGAGCAGCAGACATCAAAAAGCACAGGAAGCTGCAGCTCCCACAGACAAACAGTGGCTAGCAAAGATAGCAACCAAGTCAAAACTAGATGGGATCTGGAGATCACAGGATGGTAAGATAGTAGCACCTAGTGGGCTAATACAAGTACTACACCAACAAAGTTATTACAGGGGACCATTCAGCAACCAGACGTCAGAACATGCTTCAGTTATGTTGGATCACCCCCAATGAAACAGGATTAATTCTGTTTGTTACAACATTTAACATCTGACCAATTTCACTAGAAACGATTTGAAGCTGTACATTCTAAATTATCTGCCACCTCATTAGATACTTATCAAATTAGAACTGCTAGACTCTCTATTGGCCAAAACAAAAAAAAAAACAGCTAAAGAAAATATATCCTAACAAACCTTATAATTAAAGTCTCCTACCACAAAAGTTTCAGGCGTTTCTTCCACTGATCGTTGAGGTCCAGGGGTCCTGACTGATTCTGACGAGACGTGTAACTCGATGTGACTGAAAATTAATGAATGCATCACTCTAAGGAGAAGATTAGGTCATTCTAGTGAGGTCACGCCTCCAGGTCCCCTGTCTAGATGAAAGCTACATTTCTGCTACAGGGGTGTGACTTACAGGAATATTCTGAACAAGCCTGGAGCAGTCATGGCCATGTCCAAAGCACATTATTACCTTCTTGCAGAGCAAAAGAATACAATGTTTGGTTTATCAAAGGTTTCCTTCATTCCTTTCATTCACGGCTGCATTTCAGTGAAGGAAGACAAAAGCCTTTTGTTATAACCCAGGGGTTTCTTGTAGTTAACAAGACTATATTTAATCAGTATTAGTATGAAAAAGGTTAACTTGGTGTTCAGTCAGCATGAAGACATTTGTGTACATTAGTCTGCTCACAATGGGAGAGAGGAAAATAATTCTGAAGAGAGCAACAGTTCAGAAAAAGTCTCTAAAAGAAGAAATACAACTTTTGGTCCACTCCCCAACCCCCAGGAGATGAGAGGAGGACAGGATTGGTTGAAACCGGGGACCCGCCCACCTGCAGACGTTGCCCTCTGGGTAATATTAGTGGGTGATATTAATCTGCTCAATCCAGATAACCATCAAAGGATGGACCATTTTATCAGTATATGTATTGAAACAGAATCATCACAGCTGTCTTCAAACACATCTCTGGTTCAACTGGAGTTGATTCAAATCAGGGCTTTGAACCAGAATTTTTTGCCAATCAGTTCGTTCCGGACAGAAACGGAATTATAATGTTTCCGGTTTTGCGTTCCACCCATAATCTGACGTTCCTGAACCGGCTAGAACAAAAAAATTAAGTTCCTGAACCGGTTAATAACGTTCCTTGTAAATATAAATATGTAGCTGCCGTATTTTGTATGTATATGTAGATAGACTAAGGAATGTAGCCGCAAGAGGGGACAAGCCAGTGTCTTATTGTGCCGGTCCCAAGCCCGGATAAATACAGAGGGTTGCGTCAGGAAGGGCATCCGGCGTAAAACTTTTGCCAAATCAAAGATGCGAATCAAACCTATGACTTCCATACCGGATCCGTCGAGGCCCGGGTTAACAACGACCGCCATCGGCGCTGTTGACCTACAGGGCGCCGGTGGAAATTGGATTACTGTTGGTCGAAGAAGGAGAGGAGGAAAGTGCGTTCGCACGAAGAAAGAGACGAGGAGCGCCAAGAGTATAGGACTAAGAGTAGGGACGTTGAATGTTGGAACTATGACAGGAAAAGGTAGAGAGTTGGTCGACATGATGCAGAGGAGGAAGGTAGACATGCTGTGTGTCCAGGAGACCAGGTGGAAAGGTAGCAAGGCTAGAAGTTTAGGAGCAGGGTTCAAGTTGTTCTATCATGGTGTAGATGGGAAGAGAAATGGAGTAGGAGTTATCTTGAAGGAGGAGTTTGTTAGGAATGTCCTGGAGGTAAAAAGAGTGTCAGATAAAGTGATGAGTCTGAAGCTAGAAATAGAAGGTGTGATGTTCAATGTTGTTAGTGGGTATGCTCCACAGGTAGGATGTGAGCTGGAGGAGAAGGAGAAATTCTGGTTGGACTTTGATGAAGTGATGCAGAGCATACCTAGAAGTGAGAGAGTTGTCATTGGTGCAGACTTCAATGGACATGTTGGTGCAGGTAACAGAGGTGATGAGGAAGTGATGGGCAGGTTTGGTATCCAGGAGAGGAACGCAGAAGGACAGATGGTAGTTGACTTTGCAAAAAGGATGGAAATGGCTGTAGTGAATACTTTCTTCCAGAAGAGGCAGGAACATAGGGTGACCTATAAGAGTGGTGGTATGAGCACAAAGGTAGACTACATCTTGTGTAGACGATGTAACCTGAAGGAGATCAGTGACTGTAAAGTAGTGGTAGGCGAGAGTGTAGCCAAACAGCATAGGATGGTGGTGTGTAGGATGACTCTGGTGGTGAGGAAGATGAAGAGGGCAAAGGCAGAGCAGAAGACGAAATGGTGGAAGATAAAAAAGGAAGGGTATTGCATGACCTTTAGGAAGGAGTTAAGACAGGCTCTGGGTGGTCAGGAGGTGCTTCCAGATGACTGGACAACTACAGCTAATGTGATCAGGGAGACAGGTAGGAGAGTATTTGGTGTGTCATCTGGAAGGAAAGTAGATAAGGAGACTTGGTGGTGGAATGAGGAGGTACAGGAGTGTATACAAAGAAAGAGGTTAGCTAAGAAGAAGTGGGACACTGAGAGGACTGAGGAGAGTAGACAGGAGTACAGGGAGATGCAGCGTAAGGTGAAGGTAGAGGTAGCAAAGGCCAAACAAGAAGCTTATGATGACTTGTATGCTAGGTTGGACAGTAAGGAGGGAGAGACTGATCTATACAGGCTGGCAAGACAGAGAGATAGAGATGGGAAGGACGTGCAGCAGGTTAGGGTGATTAAGGATAGGGATGGAAGTCTATTGACAGGTGCCAGCAGTGTGATGGGAAGATGGAAAGAGTACTTTGAGGAGTTGATGAACGTGGAAAATGAGAGAGAACAAAGACTAGAAGAGGTGACTGTTGTGGACCAGGATGTAGCAAAGATTAGCCAGGATGAAGTGAGGAGAGCACTGAAGAGGATGAAGAGTGGAAAGGCAGTCGGTCCTGATGATATACCTGTAGAGGTTTGGAAGTGTCTAGGAGAGGTGGCAGTAGAGTTTCTGACTGGGTTGTTCAACAGGATCTTAGATAGTGAGAAGATGCCTGAGGAGTGGAGGAGAAGTGTGCTGGTGCCCATTTTTAAGAACAAGGGAGATGTGCAGAGTTGTGGCAACTACAGAGGAATAAAGCTGATGAGCCATACAATGAAGTTATGGGAAAGAGTAGTGGAAGCTAGACTAAGGGCAGAAGTGAGCATTTGTGAGCAGCAGTATGGTTTCATGCCAAAAAAGAGTACTACAGATGCAGTATTTGCTCTGAGGATGTTGATAGAGAAGTACAGAGAAGGCCAGAGGGAGCTGCATTGTGTTTTTGTAGATCTGGAGAAAGCTTATGACAGGGTGCCCAGAGAGGAACTGTGGTATTGTATGAGGAAGTCTGGAGTGGCAGAGAAGTATGTTAGAGCGGTGCAGGACATGTATGAGGACTGTAAGACAGTGGTGAGGTGTGCTGTAGGTGTGACAGAGGAGTTCAAGGTGGAGGTGGGACTGCATCAGGGATCAGCTCTGAGCCCCTTCTTGTTCGCTATGGTGATGGACAGGCTGACAGACGAGGTTAGACAGGAATCTCCATGGACTATGATGTTTGCAGATGACATTGTGATCTGCAGTGAGAGCAGGGAACAGGTGGAGGAGAAGCTAGAGAGGTGGAGGTTTGTCCTGGAAAGGAGAGGGATGAAGGTTAGCCGCAGTAAGACAGAGTACATGTGTGTGAATGAGAGGGACCAAAGTGGAAGAGAGAGGTTACAGGGAGAAGAGATCAAGAAGGTGGAGGATTTGAAGTACTTAGGGTCAACAGTCCAGAACAATGGAGAGTGTAGAAAAGAGGTGAAGAAGAGTGTCCAGGCAGGATGGAACGGGTGGAGGAAAGTGTCAGGTGTGATGTGTGATAGAAGAGTTTCAGCTAAAATGAAAGGAAAGGTGTACAAAACTGTGGTGAGACCAGCGATGTTGTTTGGTCTAGAGACAGTGTCACTGAGGAAAAGACAGGAGACAGAGCTGGAGGTAGCAGAGATGAAGATGCTGAGGTTCTCTCTGGGAGTGACCAGGAAGGATAGGATCAGGAATGAGTACATCAGAGGGACAGCACATGTTAGAGGTTTTGGAGATAAAGTCAGAGAGGCCAGACTGAGATGGTTTGAGGAGGAGAGATAGTGAAAATATTGGTAGAAGGATGCTGAGTTTTGAACTGCCAGGCAGGAGGCCTAGAGGAAGACCAAAGAGGAGGTTTATGGATGTAGTGAAAGAGGACATGAAGGTAGTTGGTGTGAGAGAAGAGGATGCAGAAGACAGGGTTAGATGGAGGCAATTGATTCGCTGTGGTGACCCCTGAAGGGAAATGCCGATAGGAAAAGAAGAAGCTGCCGTATTTTGCGCACCATAAGACGCGATTAAAAGCCTTAAAATTTCTCAAAAATCAACGCTGCTCCTTTTAACATGAAGCGTCTTATGTGTTCACTGAGTTACAAAATCTGTAAAAATGTTTTTGTGTGATTTTAGTCAGCGATCCGCCAGATCGGCCATTGTCCACCGACATAGGACGTATTACGTCACTACGTACGCCGGCAGCGATGGACCAATCAGAGAACATGACGCGAGGCTCCGTCCGGCACACCTCCGGTAGGTACCGGTATAGGGTAATGCCGGTACTGTACCGCAGGTATGCTGTTAACCACATTTGTTTGGCTGAAGACCCCCGACAATGACGTCAGCGAAGAGACACGCTTACGACGCAACATGTAAACTCCAGGATATCAGTTCCGGTTGTTCCGGTTCATGTAAAGAGACCGGGGGGCTTTTTTCACGCTTCGCCATCTCTCTTGATCTGTGACTCCACGCCCCCCCCCCCACACACACACCACCGCTTCTGTCAGAAACATGTCAAGCGGCTGAATTGGGAGCTTGTCATCATCCTGGAGGATTAACGAAAGAACTCCCCCCGCTGGACATCGGTGTGAACAGAGCCTTTAACGTGAAGCTGCGTGGGTCATGGAGCGATGGATGAGAGACGTGAACACACGTTTACCAGGACTGAGGGGCAGTGCCGAGAGAGTTACCCCCCCACAATATGTGGTGGATTGTGGATCCTGGACTAACATGTCTGCTTCGACTTTTGTCCGATGTTTCGCTGAAGCCGGCATCATTACCGGACAGACACCCGGAAACGTGACGTCAGCGATAGAGAAATCACCGAGCTGTTCAATGCAGACCAAAGATGAGGACTTCAAAGGATTTAGAACAGATTTATCAAAAAAATAAAGTAAATAAAAACATATTTAAAAATAATGTTGGTGTATTTTTTGAATTTAAATGTAGTACCACACAGTTCAACCACAGTCACCTTTTTGCAAGCATGCACCGAACAATAATGTGCGCCGTGTGTCCGGTTTAAGTACAGAAATAAACTCCGTTATTTAGACTGAGCCTCTTTATACAATGAGCCGAATGGTGCGCAAAATACGGTAACTTAAGGACTTGTAAATTGGCAACTAAAGCCATTAGTTTATATGTATACTATAGACTATAAGTATAGATATCTCCCTACCCCACAGTAAACAGTACCACAGCACTACACCTCTGCTGTATGACAGTTGTATCACTGTAGTTAAGGCTTATGCCTCCTACTTAGACACTACATGACATAAGACCAGAATAACTTCCACCATGTCATTTATTGTTGAACAACAGATCTTCATTGTTCTTCTCCCATAGGTCAACAATGCTACAAAGCGCTGGCAGTACAGGAACACACTGCTCTGAAATGACTGCAGCCAATGAGTTCATGTCTAAATCAGACATTTGTCAGAGTGACTTACTGCAGTGTTTACCTGGTATGATTAAACTGACTAGGAGACTTCCCTTTTCCTAACTGCTGCTGATAGATGCTACTTCTCTCTGCTCTCATCCCGTGTCCAGAGAATGACAGGAAGTGAAACATGAGGTCAAATATATTTTCAAGAACGAAAAAGTTTTTGGTTTCGTTTTCGTTCCTGCCAAAATACCAAAAGTTTCAGGTTTTTGTTTTCGTCCCATGAACCGGTTCAAAGCCCTGATTCAAACACATCACCATCAACACTTCTGCTGCTGGGTTGTTGCTTCTTCCAGCTTTCCCATCGTCCTATTGGTCCTCCTAGAGTCAGGTGACCTGACGCTGTCTTGAGATGAGGCCTGACTCCACTAGAGAGTTGTCTCTGCCGTTTATTCTCTGCTGCTTGCTGCTAGTCTAACTAGTTAACTAGGTGAACGTTGGATCAAGTTGTTCTGCTGGTTGGTTTATTGTCACAATAAATTCTGCTTTGCAATAAAATCCCACATTTTACGTCGTGTCTCAATCGTCTCCCTTCTTTCACCTTAAACAATGATTCTTGTTCTGATGGAGCTCAGAGGTTGATCCCATTATCACTGACATGATAAATAAAAGTAAGACATGAAAGTCAATGTATTTGTCAGTGTATTAGTATTTTTTTGACTTATTCTGATTTCATGTTTCTAATACAAACGTTTCTGTGAACGAGAGAACCCAAACGTCTGTTTCTCTGGTGCTTTGGCGCCACCTGCTGGTTGGATCCAGGTCGTCCGGGAGGATTTGAACGTTCCTTTATTTCTTCTTTCATTGTGTTTTTACAGTGACGTGCGGTCAGGGGAGGAGGGGGGGCACGGCCTCACCTGCCATCGAGAGAAAAAAAAAGAAAACTGAAAGAAACAAATTAAATGTTTATATTTATGCAGTGATGCATATTATAAAGTTATTTTCTATTTAACATCCCCGAGTTTAGGTTATTTTTACTCAAAATTTCCACATTTACCTCTGAAATCCTGATTAGAGACCTGCGGGGGCTACACAGTGAGACCATAATCATCCTAAAACCTCCTGGACAAAATGTTTCTAACTACTTCCGGTGTTTCCTTTAAGGTTCAAGACGCTTTAAAGGAATAAAGTTAAAGTTGGTTGACGTTCAAAGTAGTTCTACAGAAGGTCATGAAGCTCAGCGGCGGACACGGACATCACAGAGCGTGGGAGGCGGCTGGGGAACACACTCTGTGGAGAAGGAACGTATTCTAGATGTTCTGCTCCTGTCTGGAGACTGAACATCATCTGGGTCACGGGGTTTTCCCTCCACGCTCTGTGGACCTGAGGTACCTGAGGGACCGGAAGCAGTGCCACAACTCTGTCTCTCTGTCTGTCACCTCCTTAAAATGTGTGTGGGGAGTCTGGTGCGTTCAGGTGCCTTCAGGGAGGGGCGTTGATTCAGCATCTGGAGTCAAGACTCCATCAGCTGGTGGGACGTGAACACAGTCACCTGGAAACCTTCTGGTCACTTCAGAAATGTCCGGCCCTGACTGAAGGAGTGTTTCAGGAGAGATGCTTCAGATACAGGATGGTGATGTTTCCAGCTCTGAGTTACTTTGGTCATACATGTAGTAAAAGTAGAATGATACAGAGAAGATTAGCATGGCCCCCGCAAAGGGTGACACACAAATTCGTGAAGCGTTGCACATTTTGGAAAAAAAATATCGTCTTCATTTATTTAAAGTGCCATCTAGTCATCATTTACCACACTAGAGGGTAAAAGACGTTATCGAGGCTATATCCCTGTCCAGGACACATCAAGAGCCCCAAACATACATTACATCCCAGCGGGATTCATGTTTAGTGTTTATCATAAACTACAGAAAGAATTCTGCTGTTTATTTCCATCACAAAACAAAAATAGTCGGACTGAGAGACAGAACCGAATTGTTGTAGTTGCACAGATCTGCCACTGAGTGTCGCTGTGAACAGGAGGGCTTCAGGGACGCAGCTGCCGCGTCGGGATTCAGAGACTCAAGCGACACAAGACAATGAAAACTATAAGTGATTCACATGAAACGTCATTCCTTCCACACTTGTACAATTTTAAATTCTGTGTTGTGAAAAACAAACCCACTGTTTTGTTCACATTTAAGGAACCAGTTACATGAACTGAGAAAAACAACAGAAACACAAGTTTGAGTAGCTGACGCCTCGCCTGACACACTAGCACCTTTGGACACCCAGGTGACCGTGGTGACCTCAGTGGTGAGTACAGCAGCGATGAAACGAGTGCCAGAAGATTGGGAGGAATCAGAGGTAAAACGTGGTCAGATAGGGAAGGACATGAAGTATTTGTCAAAGCATTTGGCTTAAAGCACAGCCCTTTAGTAGTTTGGCCCAACAGTGGCTATACTTGTGTGGCCTGATATAGACTAGTAGAATAAAGATGCAAATGGACACCATGTATTGACAGAATACTTGTTTGTTTGCTTGTTCTTCTGTTTTTTTGGTAGATTTACATAGAAGCTACAAACTGCCGGATGGTGTTATGTGGAACTGGAATAAGCAGAAGAACATAATGTCAGTATGCACATTGCAGATGCAGTTTTAAAACACAAGTGGAGAAAATAACAGAAAAGAAGCTGGAGATCACAACAGCATGGTGATAAAGTGTATAAAATCTGTTCACTTTAATTGTTTACCAGGGAAAGCAGGGAAGAGGTCTTCTGGTTCCAGCATATGTTGGTATGACAGGGTGGATGGGTTGAGAAACAGCGTTTGACCCACTCCTGTTGGGGATAAGTCACGTCCTCAGGTAAACACTGGCATGTAGACACGGGGGACTGAGGCTCAAACCATCACCTGTCTAATTAGTGGATGATGCCCTCACCACCCAAACATGCTGGCAATGAGGATGGAATTGGAATGATGAATACAATGATTGAAATCCTTTAGGCTTTGCTCTCAGTACAATGATGAGTGACCATGAACATTATGCTTTTAAACAGGACATAGGGATGTCTTTGTTTCACAGCGAATGATGGCCTTTACAGGAGTGAGTTACCTGAGAGAAGCTGTGTGTCGTTACAGTTTGAGTGGGTCTCAGGCGGGAACACGGCGTCTATTAGTGCAGGTGTACTCCAGGGCAGCAGGTGGCGGTAGTGCGCAAATAAAGATGGATGCCAACCACCGTAAAAAAAACAGCATGAAAAAAACTTCATACGCTCTTTGATGATGATTTGTTAGGTGACATCACCGCGTGCCGTTTGGATGATATTGTAAGGTGTGATTTGTTGGCGTTAGATTCTCCTGGCAGGGTTTCACATAGTTCTTCATCGTTGGTCAGTTTCACCTCTCGCAGCAGACACGGTCAGCCCCCGCGCCGCCCCAGGCTCCGGCCCGACACCAGGAGGAGCCACCAGGAGGAAGAGCATCCCCTCTGCGGCGCCCGGGCTCCTGGTCTCCCTGCGGAGGACCACTCTTCATTCATTCATTTTCTCAACCCGCTTAATCCGCTTACGCAGGTCACGGGGGGGGAGGTGCCTATCCCGCCAGTCTCAGGGCGTGAGGCGGGGGACACTCCGGGCACGACACCAGTGTACTGCGGCGGGAGTACTCTTATAACCACCAATTAACTCATTTAATTTTTTTCTTGAATTTTGACAGAATTTTTATCAACTTTAAATTCATCTTCCAGATCTTTCCAGAGTTCTGAATTTAATTTGATAATAATTCTGTCTAAATTCAAGAAAAAAAATCAAATATGAGTTAACTGATGGTTATAAATGTTTGTAAATTTGCTGAGGTGAAGTCATTGGATAGTGGTCAATAATTCAATTTATGTGAATGTTGTTAAAAAACAAAAGAATGTTGATGTTGTGATTAAGTTGTGATAATCGGGGGGGCTTTTATAAGCAATTTGCTTCAGCCCAGTCCTTTTTTGATTAAAATCAATACAATTGAAATATGTATTGTTTTAAATGTGAAAAATATGAATAGCCAAAATAAATTTCCTTCATGTCATTTCACGGTGAACATTGGGAGGGCGTTTTCACCCACTGAGCTGACAGTCAAGACTCTGTCAGCTCGGTGGGTGAAACCTCTAACATGTGCTGTCCCTCTGATGTACTCATTCCTGATCCTATCCTTCCTGGTCACTCCCAAAGAGAACCTCAGCATCTTCATCTCTGCTACCTCCAGCTCTGTCTCCTGTCTTTTCCTCAGTGACACTGTCTCTAGACCAAACAACATCGCTGGTCTCACCACAGTTTTGGACACCTTTCCTTTCATTTTAGCTGAAACTCTTCTATCACACATCACACCTGACACTTTCCTCCACCCGTTCCATCCTGCCTGGACACCAGGGGTATTCAATTAAAAGTCACTGAGGTCCGGTTATAAAAATGTCCTCTTAGTACAAGGTCCGAACCCAAGTCCAGTTTGTGTCTTATAGCCAGTCTCTATGTCCACATTATCATTTATTATCAATTTTCAATGCAGGATATTTTTAAGCGAGTGCATAGCTAGCTCTTTGACCTCACCATAAATAATAGTAGACCCAGGAAAAATTTAACCCTAACCCTAACCCTTGATGGGAATGTGGTTACCATCCACAGTATGTAGCCAATTACATTGGGAAATCCTAAAAGAAATGAAAATTACCAATTTAAGTCTGAGGTTAGAGCACAATGTCATTCAGTATCACATGATACACGTCTGTTGTTCTCCTCTAATACAGGCAAAAATCTTAAAAACTAGAGCCAAGCCAGCCAGACTGCAACATCCCGAGACACCCCTGAATTCAACATTTTACCCTGATCTACTTGCATGGGTCAGAGTAGATCAAAGCACTGGCTTTGATCTACGGCCTTCTCCCTAGTGTTTTTAATTAAAAAAATAAATAAATAAATAATTTTATGCACTGTTAAAATCCCCGAAGGGGAATTTAGAACGCATACTCTAGTTTTTGTTAGTCTCAATCACACACATGCAGGTTAGTGTGTACAGGCCCCTGTAATTCACACACCACACACAGGGGGCCTGTAAGCATGCAGTGGGGGTAGAGTGGCAGGCAGCTCCTTCGTGGTGCGCCCCAAATGAGCAGCTTGTGAGGGGGGACGGCGCTTTGCTCAAGGGCACCTCGGCAGTGCTCCGGAGGTGAGCTGACACCTCCCACTGTCAGCTCACCACCGGGTGTTATTTTTTGGGCGGGAGCGGGAATCGAACCGTCTAATCTACTGCCCGCTTTACCACTGAGCAACTGCCGCCCCTCTTTCTGTCTTATCCAGTTCGTGAGTGTACAAAAATTGAAAGTTTACCTTGGCCTACGTTTGTCAAGGTCCAGATCATCATTTCACTGTCATCCCCTTTGCTGCCCTTACATCTTTTTGTATCATCTATCTATCTGCAACGGTTATCTGGATGACAGGTAATGATGTCATCCAGATAACATCAAAGTCATCAAAGTCTCCTGGGATGTAGAGTGTATACCTATACTGTATATGGACAAGAGAGACGATTGTGTCATTTCAAATTAGGTTAATCAGGTAAGACTCTCCAGAAGCGACCCAGAACACTTTACCTCACATCAGAAATGTAGTCAGCAGCATCACATATGATCTGGACAGATGTTACTTTATCTATGATGCAGTGTAGATGGCTACCATCTACACTGTAGACACTTTATTCAGCCTGAGAGCTACTTATGACATGAGCGAGTCAAAATGATCTATGACCTACTAAAAATGCAAAACATATTATTTATGAATATACTGAGAATTATTTTTACATGTACAGTATATGCTGGTGTACATTGCATTACTGCATCAACCTATATAGCACAATACAACTCTACATTTTTTTGTCATTACCGTACTCTGATGACTTGCACTGAATGGAATCAGCCAGGGATGTTTAGTCCAGACAGTAGCTGCTGATAGCTGCATCAAGCAGACTTCTAGATGCTCATCAGTCATGGTGGAGCGGTACTTAACTTATCTTCACTTAACGATCTTCATGTGGGAAAAGGCTGACTCACATAAATAAGTGGAGCCAAATAATGCAGTCAAGAAGGTAGCACATTTCCTGATGTTGGGGTACTTGTCCTCTGTGAGATCCAGAATGGTCCATGAGCTCTGGCCTTCAGCTGAATGTTGGCTTGAAGTGTCAGAATCTTGTCCTCCACTCCAGTTCAGGTGAAACAGTGGTGCAACTTTTGATGACAGTGAAACAACCTCAGCATCTTCCTGGAAAGGGGAGTACATGAATGCAGCGCCTGGCCGGAGCAAAGCAAAGTCTTGAAAGTGTCTGTCCAACACTGACAGACAATTGTCCATTTGCCCTATGTAGCATGTGACAGGAAAAGGTAGAGTTGGTCGACATGATGCAGAGGAGGAAGGTAGACATACTGTGTGTCCAGGAGACCAGGTGGAAAGGTAGCAAGGCTAGAAGTTTAGGAGCAGGGTTCAAGTTGTTCTATCATGGTGTAGATGGGAAGAGAAATGGAGTAGGAGTTATCTTGAAGGAGGAGTTTGTTAGGAATGTCCTGGAGGTAAAAAGAGTGTCAGATAGAGTGATGAGTCTGAAGCTAGAAATAGAAGGTGTGATGTTCAATGTTGTTAGTGGGTATGCTCCACAGGTAGGATGTGAGCTGGAGGAGAAGGAGAAATTCTGGTTGGACTTTGATGAAGTGATGCAGAGCATACCTAGAAGTGAGAGAGTTGTCATTGGCGCAGACTTCAATGGACATGTTGGTGCAGGTAACAGAGGTGATGAGGAAGTGATGGGCAGGTTTGGTATCCAGGAGAGGAACGCAGAAGGACAGATGGTAGTTGACTTTGCAAAAAGGATGGAAATGGCTGTAGTGAATACTTTCTTCCAGAAGAGGCAGGAACATAGGGTGACCTATAAGAGTGGTGGTAGGAGCACACAGGTAGACTACAGTCACTGATCTCCTTCAGGTTACATCGTCTACACAAGATGTAAAGTAGTGGTAGGCGAGAGTGTAGCCAAACAGCATAGGATGGTGGTGTGTAGGATGACTCTGGTGGTGAGGAAGATGAAGAGGGCAAAGGCAGAGCAGAGGACAAAATGGTGGAAGATAAAAAAGGAAGAGTGTTGCACGACCTTTAGGAAGGAGTTAAGACAGGCTCTGGGTGGTCAGGAGGTGCTTCCAGATGACTGGACAACTACAGCTAATGTGATCAGGGAGACAGGTAGGAGAGTATTTGGTGTGTCATCTGGAAGGAAAGTAGATAAGGAGACTTGGTGGTGGAATGAGGAGGTACAGGAGTGTATACAAAGAAAGAGGTTAGCTAAGAAGAAGTGGGACACTGAGAGGACTGAGGAGAGTAGACAGGAGTACAGGGAGATGCAGCGTAAGGTGAAGGTAGAGGTAGCAAAGGCCAAACAAGAAGCTTATGATGACTTGTATGCTAGGTTGGACAGTAAGGAGGGAGAGACTGATCTATACAGGCTGGCAAGACAGAGAGACAGAGATGGGAAGGACGTGCAGCAGGTTAAGGTGATTAAGGATAGGGATGGAAGTCTATTGACAGGTGCCAGCAGTGTGATGGGAAGATGGAAAGAGTACTTTGAAGAGTTGATGAACGTGGAAAATGAGAGAGAACAAAGACTAGAAGAGGTGACTGTTGTGGACCAGGATGTAGCAAAGATTAGCAAGGATGAAGTGAGGAGAGCACTGAAGAGGATGAAGAGTGGAAAGGCAGTCGGTCCTGATGATATACCTGTAGAGGTTTGGAAGTGTCTAGGAGAGGTGGCAGTAGAGTTTCTGACTGGGTTGTTCAACAGGATCTTAGATAGTGAGAAGATGCCTGAGGAGTGGAGGAGAAGTGTGCTGGTGCCCATTTTTAAGAACAAGGGAGATGTGCAGAGTTGTGGCAACTACAGAGGAATAAAGCTGATGAGCCATACAATGAAGTTATGGGAAAGAGTAGTGGAAGCTAGACTAAGGGCAGAAGTGAGCATTTGTGAGCAGCAGTATGTTTTCATGCCAAAAAAGAGTACTACAGATGCAGTTATTTGCTTTGAGGATGTTGATAGAGAAGTACAGAGAAGGCCAGACGGAGCTGCATTGTGTTTTTGTAGATCTGGAGAAAGCTTATGACAGGGTGCCCAGAGAGGAACTGTGGTATTGTATGAGGAAGTCTGGAGTGGCAGAGAAGTATGTTAGAGCGGTGCAGGACATGTATGAGGACTGTAAGACAGTGGTGAGGTGTGCTGTAGGGGTGACAGAGGAGTTCAAGGTGGAGGTGGGACTGCATCAGGGATCAGCTCTGAGCCCCTTCTTGTTCGCTATGGTGATGGACAGGCTGACAGACGAGGTTAGACAGGAATCTCCATGGACTATGATGTTTGCAGATGACATTGTGATCTGCAGTGAGAGCAGGGAAGAGGTGGAGGAGAAGCTAGAGAGGTGGAGGTTTGTCCTGGGAAGAAGAGGGATGAAGGTTAGCCGCAGTAAGACAGAGTACATGTGTGTGAATGAGAGTGACCAAAGTGGAAGAGTGAGGTTACAGGGAGAAGAGATCAAGAAGGTGGAGGATTTTAAGTACTTAGGGTCAACAGTCCAGAGCAATGGAGAGTGGGGAAAAGAGGTGAAGAAACGTGTACAGGCAGAATGGAATGGGTGGAGAAAAGTGTCAGGTGTGATGTGTGATAGAAGAGTTTCAGCTAAAATGAAAGGAAAGGTGTACAAAACTGTGATGAGACCAGCGATGTTGTTTGGTCTAGAGACAGTGTCACTGAGGAAAAGACAGGAGACAGAGCTGGAGGTAGCAGAGATGAAGATGCTGAGGTTCTCTTTGGGAGTGACCAGGAAGGATAGGATCAGGAATGAGTACATCAGTGGGACAGCACATGTTAGAGGTTTTGGAGATAAAGTCAGAGAGGCCAGACTGAGATGGTTTGGACATGTCCAGAGGAGAGATCGTGAATATATTGGTAGACGGATGCTGAGTTTTGAACTGCCAGGCAGGAGGCCTAGAGGAAGACCAAAGAGGAGGTTTATGGATGTAGTGAAAGAGGACATGAAGGTAGTTGGTGTGAGAGAAGAGGATGCAAAGGACAGGGTTAGATGGAGGCAATTGATTCGCTGTTGCGACCCCTGAAGGGAAAAGCCGATAGGAAAAGAAGAAGAAGAAGAAGAGCGTGTGCTGTCACGCGGCGCACATGACTGCTCTTGTGTCTCCAACTCTGCCGTGAGGTTCTGGAAGTTTACCAAATCATGGCGGTGGAGCTTTGAGGAGAGATGTTGTATTCTTGGTCTGAAAGCATTACCTGAGCTGATCACATTGATCAGTTTTGTCTTTTCCTTGCAGCTCTAGATTAAGGTCCTTCAACATGTTGGTCAGATCAGTTAAAAATGCCAAGTCCAACATCCACTGATGGTCATTTAGTTGGTTATAATCTGCATGTTTACCTTCATGGACAAACTCCTTAATCTCCGGTGAGAGCTCTCGTAATCTTTGCAGGACTTTCCCTCGACTTGGCCGTCTCGCGTCAGTGTGCAACAACAATCAGTGGTCGCTCTCAGCCTTCTCCAGGTGAGCACGGAACAGCCGTCTGAGGACATCTGGCCCCAATAGAACAGGAGATCTTTGTCGCCACATCCGTTATCTCTTTCATGTTGAGCATTTTTGCACACAATGCATGTTGGTGTATAATACAGCGGTAATTGGGGAAGTCCGGAAAATCATCGTTGGCGATAAATTCATTGGAGCGGACAGCCATGGCGGGTGCGCCATCCGTGGTGATGGACACCAGTTTGCAGACTGGGAGCTGGGTTTTATCGATTAAGTTTTTGAAAGACTGAAACATGTCCTCCTCGCGTGTGTTCCTTCATGGGCAGTACTGTTAGCAGCTCCTCTTTTGCAGTCATGTCAGTAAAACTCCAACTGCAGTGAGAAACACTCACAGTCTGCAATGTCCTTCCAGAGTTGTTGGGTCAAATCCTCAGCTTCATTGCGCTGTGTTACTGGACTCCTTGATAGCTGGAGAGCTCTGATCGCAGCTAGTATTTCTGGTTTGGTTTTAAAGTCTCGGAACAATGAGTTGGCTGCTTCAACAAAGGCTTCTTTACCATCTCTCCATCTTGGACGGATTTCTTGTTTTTAACGATGCAGTGACTCACCCGGAACGATGCTTCAGTGGCTGCCCTTGCCTCCGACGTTGGCTGTGAGAGAAAGGGCTGCTGTCCGGACAGCTGGGATGGTAGTTCCTTCACATTTCTCCTTCTCAGCTGGCTTTTCAGAGGGAACTCGGTGTCGTAGTTTTTATGAACAGTCTGAAAATGGCGCTCCACATTTCCCTGCTTTGGTAACACAATTGTAGACTGACAGATGAGGCAAACACACTTAGAGAATGGCATTGTGAAAAGAAGTCCTCCTCCCATTCCGTATGGTCGTGGTAGATCTTTGGCTTTTTACTTGGTCCAGCTTTTCCACTCATTTTTACCCCCTTTCTTACTCGCTAGCTTGCAAGAGTTTTGCAGCACTTGGCGCCGTTGTATGCGCATGCAGTGATGCATGACGCACGCGTCACTGCGGACGGATGATATGCTGGCGCTGACAATTTTTAATGCCATGCGATCTACCCACAATGCCTTTGTGATCAACCAGTCGATCGTAATGGACGTAATGGGCACCCCTGATACAGTATGTGGCCAATAACATGATAGTTAACACGATAGTTAATAATCCAAGTCTGAAGTTACAGCACAATGTCATTAAGAGAATATAATTTCAAATTAATTTCTACATCGTTCACCTGGAGTCCTGTGGAACTCCTTGATGATTCTGACTGGTTTATTTACCAGGAAATTGACAAACCAGGGTAAACGAATGGAAACTGATTCGTTATTTTCTCCCTTTAAACCTGGTGTATACAAACTTATGATCTAGAAGTCTAAAATTCCAAAAGGACTACTCAAATGATTCACTTGGCTTTAGAGGCTGAATAATGTTGAAAACAATCATCAAACAGTTAAACGTTGATCTCAGGCTTCATCCCTTAAGAATTCTTTGTGACCACACACACACACACACACACACACACACACACACACACACACACACACACACACACACACACACACACACACACACACACACACACACACACACACACCGTTCAAATCTCTGTAACCATTGAAATGGGGAGGAATCTGGACACATGTAATGTGTGTGTGTGTTACAATGAATTGTAGCACAGATCTGATCATGTCATGTCATGTCATATCCTTGGACTTTAATGAATGATGCTAACTGCCCTCTCCCACCCAACAGCCCCAGATCGCCCCACAGACATCAGCCCCCAGAGGCCATGGTTCTGGCGTCAGCCTCCAGTACAGCCAGCTGGTTGGACAGGATGGTCGTTGTCCTGCTTCTGTTCTCTGTGTTCCTGTGCAGCGGTGAGACTCTGGATCTTGTCTATTCTTCACCTGCTTCCATTTAATGGTTTGTCTAACTGTGTTTTTCTTTTCTTGACCCAAGGCTTCGTTCCAGAGACGGACGCAAAGAAACGTAAGTATGATCTCCAACCAGAGACACGTCCACACAGATGATGGTCTTCTTCACGACCTTCTAGATGAGGTGTGGTGTTTTAGAACAGCTTTCCACAGTGAAAACCTTTCTCGTGTTGGTTACTGTGGAAAAGTGTTGGGAAACTGCTGGTGAACAGAGTCCCACACCTTTTAAATCACATGTTAACACCTGATGAGTTCTATAAAAGAAAAACAAGGGCTAAAACACAGACAAACATGTTTAACAGAATTAATGCAATACAGGTGAACCTCGGTTTGCTGAACTTTATTAATGAATGCATTTTAATAATATTGGGTTAATTATGAATCTATTTTAAGTTTTAAAAAACACATTTTTATTTAATATAGTACAGGAAGTCGTTATTACCCGCATCACCCTGTCCATTGAGCCCCATTCTGAAGTCCAGCGAGACACCAACATGATCCTGAGATGCCGACCCAAAGTCAATACGTTCGGGCAGGAGGGGTTGACTGGAGAATTCACCATATATAAGGACGGTAAACCCCTTTATACCGAGACCTCGAAGACTTCAGGAGACGTGCTGTTCTCCCTGCCCCACACCCGAGCCTCCAACAGCGGATCCTATAGCTGTGGCATCAAAATTCAGGGTCAACAGAAGAGGAGCAGGAGACAGAAGCTCACAGTGAAAGGTCTGGTTGTTGTCATGCAGCTTTATCTCAGGTGGATTTGAACATTTGCATTTCCATTTCCAGGTTTTGTGTTTTAGATGCTAAAAACAAATCTCATGGTTGCAGGACTGGGGCACGACCCGGTTCCATCTGTTCTCCTCTCACCACATTTCTCTGTTCCAGGCATGTCAAAACCCCTCCTCCATCTTGACAAAAGTGTGGTCATGGAGCAGGAGGAGCTAACAGCCACGTGCACAGCGCCTGGAGAGACAGGCGATATTGTATTCACTTTCTATGACAACGGCACAGAGATCGCAAAGGAGGGCAACTCCAACCAGGTGGAGGTAAAGTTTGACCTTGAAGGCAAAGGCTTTCACCAGATCCACTGCGACTATGACGTCAGAGTGGTTAGAGACACCAGCGAGTCCAGTAACTCCATCATGGTTCAGGTCAAAGGTAAGAGGCTTTCAGAATCCCTTTGGAAACACCGGACCCGTTTCAGGGCTTTGTCTTCATGTGGTGTCTCTCCTCAGAACCGCCCTTCACACTGGTTCTGGAGATCACCCCTCAGTCTGGGATCTATGTGGGAGACACGTTCTTCATCTCCTGCACCGTTAGCAACAGCTCTGAAGACCCCTATCTCAACTCTGAAGAGCCCAGGCTCACCCTGCGCCAAGGGATAAAGATACTCGCCACAGGAGCCACCAAACTCAACCACAGCATGGTGGTGCGGACCAGCGGCCCCCAGGAGTTTGAGTGTGAATTCAATATTGGATATGTAATTTTAGAAACCCTGCAGATGTTTCTGGTGTCATGTGAGTGGACCTTTAGAGACCCATTTATGCGTTCTGGTTATTCACCTACCCAGGCTCTCATAGTAGGAATGTTGTTGACCCTCTTGTTTTTGCTTATCCTTTATCCAAAGGTCGCCCCCCGGATGATAACACCATTTATTGGATAGTCGCAGCCGTGATCCTGGCCGCCATCGTCGTCATTGTCGTGATATGGTGGTGCTACAGAAAATGTAGGAGAGCTAGAACGTCCTCCAATCCTCCGGCGGAATGGAGCCCTTTAACAGACCTTCCTCCTGCTGCTCATCTCACCCTTCCTTTATCGTAGGCTGCTGACTTCAGTGTGAGTTGGCTCCACTACTTGTTTCTCTGAATGTCATGGTTGAACTTCATGAAGAACCACACTGGCTGTTTTGTGTATATATTCAGTGGCAAGAACATGTTGATATCCTTCTGCTTCCAGCTCTGAATGGGAGCAGACGTCTCTCTTCTGTCTCCTGTTGTTGCTATCTAGCCATCTCATACCCATACCCATAATGACTCACTGACTGCTAAATGACGAGAGGAAGAGGGAAATCAGTTATATGAAAACCAAAAATGAAGGAAACTCTAGACTGGATGGTCTCTTCTATGGAAGACTTAAAAAGTGACTTTGATAAAAAGTTGGAAGAAAAGCTAAAACCGGTGCTAGACACCATGGAAGAAATGAAGGACAAAATAAAAATGGCACAGATGAAAAAGAACAAAGAATGGGTGATTTGGAACAAAGCATTTGTATGAATGATGTGATCCTCACTGGAATTACACACTTACTGTGGGTGTTACGGTTTCCAAAGGAACCAGGCATGAGAGTCAAAGTGTCACTTAAGAACCTTTAATCGGTCCGCAGTCAAAATCCAGGCAGGGATCAAAACCAGGTGATCAGAAAAAGACGGTACCAAGGAGGCAGGCAAAACCGCAATCCAGCAGACTCAGGTCAAAGGTCAAACTTGTGGTCAAGGAGTAACAATAATGGTTTGGCATTCACGATTATCTGTTAAAATGTCTACTGAACTACACTGACAGTGCTGAACTGAAATGAAGGACCTTAAATAGACAGACCAGGGTGCTGAACTAGGTTCAGGTAGAACTGATGATTAACTAATTAACCAGGTGTGAACAATGGGGAAGAACCAACCCTAACAGAAAACCAGAAAAGTACATGGACTGAAAACCAATAAACAGAAGACAAAGTCAGGAACATATGAATAAGGCAAAACTGAATATAGCAGATGCAGATCATCACAGATGTATCAAGTGATTCCCTCGGTTGAGAACTCACTTGGAGATAACTATAGATCTGGTCCAGATTGAGACGTGTTACCCATCACCATCTGGAGGTAGGAGACCACCTGCAGTGTTGATTAAATTCCAGAATCATAAAAACAAAATTGCTCTTCTGAAACAAGGCTTCAAACTGAAAGGAAAAAAAATGTCTACATTAATGAAAATCTCACTAAAAAGAATGCTGATATTGCTAGAAAAGCTCAACAACTGAAGAATAGGCTGATTGACAACATCTGGAGCAATAACTGCAGGATCTTCATCAGAACAAAGGGGCTTTCTCTGAACCAGATGAAAACAATGGTGATCAGGAGTGCAGAGGAGTTCGTGAAATATGAACAATAAAGACGAACAAGAGTTGTTATTACACCAAAGATCAGTACAACAGAGTCACTTCAATAGTGGAGTCCATGTCCACTCGGACCATTTGGGTGGAAAGTTTATTTCTAAAAAGAACTAAAACGCAGTGATTCTGCGCTGTAGACCCTCCGTCAGTCTGCCCCAGGGGCCCCAGGGCAGCTGTGGCTCCACACCTAGTTACCATCACCAAGTATGAATGAGGAGTGGATGAATAATGGGTCCGATGGAAAGCGTCTTTGAGTGTCCAGAAAAGCGCTATATAGATCTAATCCATTATTAATAATAATATTATTTATTATTATTGTTATATTATTATTATTTATACCTTTCGTAAAAGAGAATTTTCATATCCCAGAAGCAGCTCCAGCCTAACGGATCATTTAAATGCAAAACATGTGAAGGACACAGAGTTGAACGTTAGCTTACCCTTTTAAAGGAAAAGCCTGTTGGCATCTTCCTGTTTAGTTGCCTTCATTTTGAATTGCTGTATTGAGTCAGCTTTAGTATTCATTTTGATTGAGAGTCTGCTTATGTACATATTTGAGACTCAGCCTTACTATATTTCTGAATTGTATTTATTTTATTTAACTGTATTCGTATTGCATTTATGAGAAATGCACCTGGCCTAATTCGTTTGCTGATGTGTTTGGCCTTTTTTCTTTTGAATTTCATTTATAAAGCACACTTAACCAATAAAAATTCGGATTTCAAATCTTCTCTTCTTGGTGTATTCTATTAATTAGTCATGCACTACAATTTTGTAATGTCCTAGAATTCAAATTCTTTATTGGGGGGCCTTTAGCAGGTATGAGATTAAAATGCGATTAATTACAGGATTTGTAATTAATTAATCAGATTAATTTTTTTAATCACCTGACAGCACTAATTTAAACATGTATGAACCATCCCCATATTAAACCACCTTCTATCTGTATTACCTTTTCCCACACACTTACTGACTGATTAAAGCACTGTTGTGTCTCACTAGAGTCAGAGACTCACGGAACGTAGTGCACTTCCGGATGCTGTCAGCCAACAGAATGTGCGTACGTTGTCACGTGACTGCCTACCAAAAATCCATGAGGTAAAGACGCAAGTGTTAATGTGCGAATGTGCGAGGGCGCACTGTATATGTATTATTGTACCTAAACCAGTGAGTGTTCCTGGTACCCAAGTCAAATCACTAATGAGAGCAGCCGAGCTCATTACAGTTGTCATCACTTTTCCATATTTGATGTTGAAAGGGTCCAGCATCGTCATAAACTGTCTTTCTCTCATTGTTGTGGCAAAAATCAGACCTCCTACATTTGAAGAAAAAAAAAAGAATTAAAAAACAGAGGATTGAGGAGAAATTTAAAAAATGGAAAGGAAATACAATGTGCGTAGTTAAGGAAAAGAGAAAGAGGCAGGGAGAGAGATTGGCAGATAGGCCATGAACATTAATTAAGACCACTTATTTTCACCGAGGGCCATGTCAGCCCTCTGTAACAGCTGTCCTGGAGGAGGACTCGGTCCATGAGGCCTTCAACTCCCACCTCCAAAGGAGCTTCTCGTGCATCCCTGTGGAGGCTGGGGGCATCAAACCTGAATGGTCCATGTTTGAAGCTTCCATTGCTGAAGCTGCAGCTGAGAGCTGTGGTGTCAAGGTCTTGGGTACCTAAAGGGGCGGTAACCCTCGAACACCGTGGTGGACCCCGGTGGTCAGGGAAGCTGTCTGACTAAAGGAGGCGGCCTTCAACGGCATGTTGTCCCTGGGGACTCCTGAAGCAGTTGCAGGGTACCGACAGGCCAAAAGGACTGCAGCCTCGGCTGTGATGGAGGCAAAACAGAGGGTGTGGGAGGAGTTTGGTGAGGCCATGGAGAAGGACTATCAGACGGCACCAAAGTTGTTCTGGAGGACTGTCCTACACCTCAGGAGGGGGAAACGGGGGACCATACAAGCTGTATACAGCAAGGATGGGACACTGTTGACCTCTACTAAGGAGGTTGTCGGTCGGTGGAAGGAACACTGAGGAACTCCTGAATCCAACTACCCCAACTGACCCGTCCTCTGTTGCAGAAGCAGAACTGGAGGATGATGGGGGATTAGAGTCAATCTCTCAGGGCGAAGTCACCGAGGTAGTTAAACAACTTCATGGGGGCAAAGCCCTGGATGTTGATGACATTTGCCCAGAAATGCTGAAGGCTCTGGGTGTTGAGGGGCTGTCATGGTTGACACGCCTCTTTAACATTGCGTGGAAGTCTGGGACAGTGCTGAAAGAGTGGCAGACTGGGGTGGTGGTTCCTCTTTTTAAAAAGGGGGACCAGAGGGTGTGTGCCAACTGCAGGGGCATCTCACTCCTCAGCCTCCCTGGGAAAGTTTACTCCAAGGTGCTGGAAAGGAGGGTCCGGCTGATTGTTGAGCCTCAGATTGAGGAGGAACAATGTGGGTTCTGTACTTTTGGAACAACGGACCAGCTCTTTACTCTGCAGGGATCCTAGAGGAGCCTTGGGACTATGCACATCCAGTCTACATGTGTTTTGTGGACTTGGAGAAGGCATAGGATTAGTCCCCCTGCTTTTTTCTGATGATGTGGTCCTGTTTGCATCATCGGCCTGCAGCGCTCACTGGTGTGGTTTGCAGCCAAGTGTGAAGCGGCAGGGATAAAAATCAGCACCTCCAAATCTGAGGCCATGGCCCTCAGCAGGAAACCAGTGGACTGCCTTCTCCCAGTGGGGAATGAGGTCCTTCCACAAGTGAAGGAGTTTAAGTATCTTTGGGTCCTGTTCACGAGTGAGGGAACAATGGAGCGTGAGATTGGACGGAGAATTGGGGCAGCAAGAGCGGTATTGCGGTCGCTTTATCACACTGTTGCTACAAAGAGGGAGCTAAGCCGAGAGGCAAAGCTCTCCATCTACCATTCAATCTTTGTTCCTACCCTCACCTATGGTCATGAGCGATGGGTCATGACCCAAAGAACGAGATCGCGGATACAAGCGGCTGAAATGGGCTCTCAGGCGGATAGCTGGTGTCTCCCTTAGAGATAGGGTGAGAAACACTGCTGTTCGCATGGGGCTCAGAGTAGAGCCGCTGCTCCTTCGTGTGGAAAGGAGTCGGTTGAGGTGGTTTGGGCATCTGGTGCGGATGCCTCCGGGACGGCTCCCTAGGAAGATGTTCCTGGCATGTCTAGCTGGGTTTTATGCATATGTCAAGGCCACATAAAATGATGTGGCCTTGACATATGTGCCATAGTGCATTTGGTTCAGCTCCGTAGTCCACTGATTTTTGGGAAATTAATTTGTTTTGGTACATATTCAAAGAAATAGGACTACATCAGATGAGATTTAAAACTTACCAATAATAAAACATGAGCTGAATGAAATTAACATGATCATTGTCCTGGTCAGCTCTCTTCCACTCTGGAGTTGCTCATGGTGAGAGACGCCGAGCAGGTGTGGGTATACTTATAGCCCCCCGGCTTGGCGCCTGTACATTGGGGTTCACCCCGGTGGACGAGAGGGTAGCCTCCTTCCACCTTCGGGTGGGGGGACGGGTCCCGACTGTTGTTTGTGCTTATGCACCAAACAGCAGTTCAGAGTACCCACCCTTTTTGGAGTCCTTGGAGGGGGTGCTGGAGAGCGCTCCCACTGGGGACTCCATCATTCTGCTGGGGGACTTCAATGCTCATGTGGGCAATGACAGTGAGACCTGGAAGGGCGTGATTGGGAGGTTCGGCCCCCCCGATCAGAACCCGAATGGTGTTCAGTTATTGGACTTCTATGCTCGTCACGGACTGTCCATAATGAACACCATGTTCAGACATAAGGGTCTCCATATGTGCACTTGGCACCAGGACACCCTAGGCCGCAGTTCGATGATCGACTTTGTGGTCATGTCATCGGACTTGCGGCCGCATGTCTTGGACACTCGGGCGAGTGTCCAAGAGAGGGGCGGAGCTGTCAAACGATCACCACACATTGAGTCTGAGTAGAACATGTTCCGTGCCTCCATTGTTGAAGCGGCCGACCGCAGCTGTGGCCGTAAGGTGGTCGGTGCCTGTCGTGGCGGCAACCCTAGAACCCGCTGGTGGACATCGGCGGTAAGGGATGCCGTCAAGCTGAAGAAGGAGTCCTATTGGGCCTTTTTGGCCTGTGGAACTCCTGAGGCAGCTGATAGGTACCGGCTGGCCAAGCGGAATGCAGCTTTGGTGGTTGCTGAGGCAAAAACTCAGGCGTGGGAGGAGTTCGGTGAGGCCTTGGAGGACGACTTCCAGATGGCTTCGAGGAGATTCTGTTCCACCATCAGACGTCTCAGGAGGGGGAAGCAGTGCAGCATCAACACTGTGTATAGTGGGGATGGGGCGCTGCTGACCTCAACTCGGGACGTTGTGACTCGGTGGGGAGAATACTTCAAAGACCTCCTCAATTCCGGCGACACGCCTTTCCATGAGGAAGCAGAGTCTGGGTTCTCTGAGACGGGCTCTCCCATCTCTGGGGTTGAGGTCACCGAGGTAGTTAAAAAGCTCCTCGGTGGCAGGGCCCCAGGGGTGGATGAGATCCGCCCGGAGTTCCTAAAGGCTCTGGATGTTGTGGGGCTGTCCTGGTTGACACGCCTCTGCAACATCGCGTGGACGCTGGGGACAGTGCCTCTGGATTGGCAGACTGGAGTGGTGGTCCCCTTTTTTAAGAAGGGGGACCGGAGGGTGTGTTCCAACTACAGGGGGATCATACTCCTCAGTCTCCCTGGTAAGGTCTATTCAGGGGTTCTGGAGAGGAGGGTCCGTCGGGAAGTCGAATCTCGGATTCAGGAGGAGCAATGTGGTTTTCGTCCTGGCCGTGGAACAGTGGACCAGCTCTACACCCTCTGCAGGGTCCTTGAGGGGGCATGGGAGTTCGCCCAACCAGTCTACATGTGTTTTGTGGACTTGGAGAAGGCGTTCGACCGTGTTCCTCGTGGGTTTCTGTGGGGGGTGCTTCGGGAATATGGGGTAACGAACCCCTTGATAAGGGCTGTTCGGTCCCTGTACGACCGATGTCAGTTTGGTCCGCATTGCCGGCAGTAAGTCGGATTCGTTTCCAGTGAGGGTTGGACTCCGCCAAGGCTGCCCTTTGTCACCGATTCTGTTCATAACTTTTATGGACAGAATTTCTAGGCGCAGCCAAGGCGTTGAGGGTGTCCGGTTTGGTGGCCTCAGTATTGCGTCTCTGCTTTTTGCAGATGACGTGGTGCTGTTGGCTTCATCAAGCCGTGATCTCCAACTCTCACTGGAGTGGTTCGCAGCCGAGTGTGAAGCGGTTAGGATGAGAATCAGCACCTCCAAATCTGAGACCATGGTCCTCAGTCGGAAAAGGGTGGAGTGCCCTCTCCGGGTTGGGGATGAGATCCTGCCCCAAGTGGAGGAGTTCAAATATCTCGGGGTCTCGTTCACGAGTGAGGGTACGATGGAACGGGAGATCGACAGGCGGATCGGTGCAGCGTCTGCAGTGATGCGGACTCTGTATCGGTCCGTCGTGGTGAAGAAGGAGCTGAGCCGAAAGGCAAAGCTCTCGATTTACCGGTCGATCTACGTTCCTGCCCTCACCTATGGTCACGAGCTGTGGGTCGTGACCGAAAGAACAAGATCCCGGATACAAGGCGCTACAGAGCCCTCCTCTCAAAAACCACCAGACTAAAGAACAGTTTCTTCCCCCAAGCCATAAGTCACTTGAATGGCAACTGTTTACACAAGCACTCAGCACTTGCACACTGTGTCCCCCCTCCCTACTGCGTTCTGCATCTTGTGTTATATTAGTTATTTATAGTAGTTAAAGTATTTTAGATAGTTAAATTAATGTATGAATGTACACTGAGACACCACCTGCCGGAAACAAATTCCTTGTCTGTTCTCCAACAGACGATGGCAAATAAAAGTGATTCTGATTCTGACAAGTGGTCGAAATGAGTTTCCTCCGCAGGGTGTCCGGGCTCTCCCTTAGAGATAGGGTGAGAAGTTCAGTCATCCGGGAGGGACTCAGAGTCGAGCCACTGCTCCTCCGCATCGAGAGGAGCCAGATAAGGTGGCTCGGGCATCTGGTCAGGATGCCTCATGGACGCCTCCCTGGTGAGGTGTTCCGGGCACGTCCTACCGGGAGGAGGCCCCGGGGATGACCCAGGACACGCTGGAGAGACTATGTCGCCCGGCTGGCCTGGGAACGCCTTGGGATTCTCCCGGAGGAGCTGGACGAAGTGGCTAGGGAGAGGGAAGTCTGGGCTTCCCTGCTCAAGCTGCTGCCCCCGCGACCCGACCCCGGATAAGCGGTAGAGAATGGATGGATGGATGGATGGATGGATGGATTGTCCTGGTCAGTCCTATGGGAGGGCGTGCACATCATCTCAACTGTGCCAACAATTGTGACTCCTCCGACCCACGTAGCTGCAGGATAGATCAATAAACAGCAAAAATGGCACTCAACATCAAAACTTTTTTTAACGTAATTAATTATAAACAAAGCATGTGATATAGAAGAATTTCAACTAAAATGAAAGGAAAGGTGTATAAACTTGTGGTGAGACCAGCGATGTTGTTTGGTTCTAGAGACAGTGTCACTGAGGAAAAGACAGGAGACAGAGCTGGAGGTAGCAGAGATGAAGATGCTGAGGTTCTCTCTGGGAGTGACCAGGAAGGATAGGATCAGGAATGAGTACATCAGAGGGACAGCGCATGTTAGAGGTTTTGGACATAAAGTCAGAGAGGCCAGACTGAGATGGTTTGGACATGTCCAGAGGAGAGATAGTGAATATATTGGTAGAAGGATGCTGAGTTTTGAACTGCCAGGCAGGAGGCCTAGAGGAAGACCAAAGAGGAGGTTTATGGATGTAGTGAAAGAGGACATGAAGGTAGTTGGTGTGAGAGAAGAGGATGCAGAAGACAGGGTTAGATGGAGGACACTGATTCGCTGTGGCGACCCCTGAAGGGAAAAGCTGAAAGGAGCAGAAGAAAGAAGATTTATATAAGGTTTCACAGGTCCTAAAAATGATACTTTCACGGATAATACAACTATTCTATACAAAGGAGATGATATTCATCAATGAGCCCAGACAGTTAATGAGGAATTAGCCAAGCTGCAATTATAATTTGTTGTAAACAAATTATTGCTGAGTCTAACAAAAAAAAAAAAAAGCAGCAAACAAAACATTAATGTCATGGGGAATGAAGTAAATATTGAGTGGGTTGCAGAATACAAAATGCTTGGGGTGATTATAGATGAGATGCTAAATTGGAAACCTCATGTAAGACAGTTGCAAAAGAAAGTAGCCAGAAATGTGTCCATATTATGGAAAACTCAGAAACTCTTAAATCAGAAGGTGCTGTCTATGATTCATTGTGGATTAGTTCAGCCTCATCTGAACCACTGCGTTGTGTAGGGAAATGCATATAAAACTAGGGGCGGCAGTGGCTCAGTGGTAGAGCACTGACATTTTGTCAGTGTTTTATGGTAACATTTAACTAGTCGACTATTTGTCCTCCATACACTATCAGGAAAGAGCCTGGAGGTCATGGTTCTGTGTTTGTTTTGCTCAGCAGTACCAGAGTCTGGCAGTAGGTGGAGCTAAAACTGGGCGGAGCCTCATCTCTGCACCCGAGCCCATCAGGCTCATTAACCGGAAGCTTTTTTGAGCCGGATAGCTGTTTTGTGCCAGAAGAGTCCATTAGCAATACACATGTTCGTCTGGAGTGGTCTCTCGTTTCCGGTGATCATGTTCATTGGATTGTTTCTAGTTTTGAGTGCCCTCTTGGATTTCTGGCCTTACTTTGAGTAATTCCCTCGAAGGTGACTTAGTGTTTATTTGCTACTTTGTCCCTTGCGGTGATTTTCTGTTGTAACTTCTGTAAATAAATCTACCTTCAGGTTTTACTTTGCATCTGGGTCCTGGCTGTCCTTAAACAACCCACGACGCTGGGTCTGGATCCTGTTTTGAATGTACTGAATTTCATTTGAGGATCATGACACCAAATATCGTATTGGCCCGAATATAAGACTGTTTTTTGCATTGAAATAAGAAAAGTGTGTGAGAGACAGGTGTGTGTGATGGCACACTGAATCACGTCACGTGGACATAAGGCCCCGTCCACACGATGACGGATTTTTTTGAAAACGCAACTTTTTAAAAACGCATTGAAAATGATTCGCGTCGACACGACAGCGTTTTCAAAAAAATCTCCGTCCACACGTAAACGCACCAGTGCGTTTTCGAAGATGGCTATAAGCATGCCAAACCATGTGGTGGCAGTATTGAGTCAAATTTTATCCAATAGGAATCCTCCGTGTTTTGTTGTCACTTCCGTTAGAAATTAAAAGATGGCGCCAGGATCGTTTGTTTGGACCGAAAAAGAGGTGGAATTGTTATTACTAGGGTTGAGCCGGATACTCGTTTCATACGAGTATCCGGTACGTATGATGCATTTTGACGAGTACGAATACGAGTAAAACCCGTTAATACTCGTGATCGGACTGAAGGAAAATCAGCCAGACTGTTGTCACGCTCTGTGATTGGCCAGTCACACATAGTTCCCGCCCCTCCCTACAGACTGCAGTCAGAGCGGAGTTTCCCTGTCCCACTCTCTGTCTCCGGTACACGCAGTTACTGATCTCTCTGTTCGTGGCTTCACTGTTGATCACGTCCTTCTTAGATTTTCTTCAGCTTGCCTCTATTTTGGTGTTTGGTTATGTGGTGAACTTTCTTGTTTTTTTTGTTTTGTTGCACGTACGTGTGCATTTAACCACCGCCTCCACCGAACTCTGTTCAAATTAACATTGTCTGTACTTAATATTTTAACTGAGACATAGCGCGTGCACACACACACACACACACACACACACACACACACACACACACACAGAATATTGTTTAACTTTATGTGAAAAAAAATGGCATTAGCATTAGGTACTAAAAATAAATTGAAAAAAAAGTACTAGAAAAAAATTTAAATGAAAAAAAAAAAACTGAAAAGTTTTGTTGAGTATGACAATTCTTGTTCATGCACACTTTGTGTTTACTCGTTCTATATATAGTTCCTTTACTATTGTGATCAAAAGCGTTGAATCTCAATTCTGAGGCTTTTCGGTAAATATTCATTCATAGACTTAAGAATGTTCATGTTCTGACTCAGTTCCATTAAAAATTTGTTCTGTAAATAGTTCTCTTACTTTTGTGATCAATTACTTACTTTTGTGATTCAATTTTTGAGGCTTTTCTGTAAATAGTTTTAAAAATAAATACAGCAACTTGTGATCAATTTTAGACTTAAAACAATGTGGTGATTTAAGCCCCACCCATTTCCGGTCAAACCACACCCACTTTCGGTTTAAACCCCGCCCATTCTGAATACAGATACGGATACAGATAATCTAGTTGGTTGAACAGATACAGATAGTGGTGTACTCGCTCTACCCTAGTTTGTACTCCAAAATTGAGTAAGTCAGCAAGACTGCTGAACATGTGGACTGGGAGTCGTGTCAAACTAAGTATGCTGACATACTAGACATTTATATGGACAAATGTCCCGTGGAGGCAACAAATGACTTTCCACATAGAGGGAGGGGGCGTTAACCAGTGTTGTCCTCGCATCGAAAGTGAAGACGATTTGGGGTAAATATCGCCAGGCCATCGACAGAGGACGTAGGAGCGGGTCTGGCTCAGGTCATCCTTTTGTATTTTGAACTATGCGAGGAGATATGGGGCGGTTCTCCCGCCACCACAGCCCTGCCGTTTGGAATTGAAACCGCCGACCTGGTGGAAAACATTCCTGTTCCCTCGCCGTCCACCATGGCGGCCCTGAATGCTGACACGGATGCAGACAGCAGTGTGACACACGCAGGGCAACAGCGCAGAGGTGCACTGCAGGCATGTCTTTTCATTAAATCATTCATTGTAAATGTTTGCCGTTTGGTTTGGCCCAAATCATATTGCTGATTCTTTGTCATGATGCCACATGGAAGAGCACAAAATACGATACCATCGTTTTAAATTAACAACCTACAAATCTCTTTAAGGCCAAGCTGAAAAACTACAGACAGAAGCGTCTGAAGCTGTCAGCTGAGGCCCGGTCGCAGCAAGCAATGGAGGAAGATCGATGGATGCAGCGAAGATTTTTGGAGGTGTTTGAGGAATCAGAAAGACGGTCGGCGGAAAGCTTTAATACACTTGCCAAAACCCTAAATATGCTCAGCGCATCAGTTGTTGAAGGGTTTGCTGTGCTGAAGCAATCTATGCAGAGTCCTCCACCTCCACCGCCTCAGCCAAGACACTACATGCCCCGCCAGGAAAGAGGGCACATGTCATACCCGTTGCCTCTCGAATCAGTCATTCTCACAAGACTCTGCCATTAGTGGAGCCCACAGCAGCACCCAGGATGCGCCTCGGTCCAGCACACCACTGGAAAACACAGGCCTCACGGGGTTTTCCTACACCGAATCTCTCTTTCAGGATGAGTAGTACGGCTGATAACAATAAACTTACAGCCCTGCCTTAACTATTTACATTTCTAACAAATAAATATTAAATAGACATTGGTTTGTGGCAGTGTGAAGGCTTTGTTTTTGTAATTTATGGTTTGGAGAAGCACATGGCATGTTTGATGTTTAATAAAGTTTTCAGAAGAAATGTGTATAACATGACACCATGTAAATTGGGTTCAACTAGAGTTACACATGCAACTACACTCACAACACAGGCTGCAAACTTTTATCAACACCTGCTTTATAAGAATCCTGCACATCTGGTGGAAAGTTAAAGTAACCAATGTGGAGCTGTGTAAAAGAACAGAACTGGATCATAAAGACATAGAAATCCGAATGAGAAAGTGCAGTTGTCACAAAATGAATATGATTAAACTCAGCTATGTGTGCAACTTTAATCAGGTCATATTTACAATCATTGTCCCTTTTATGGATCCAGATACTGGGTGAGGACCCTCCTGACCCTTTTCCCTTCATTCATCAGGCTGTCTCTGTTGACATCTGTGGTTGGCTGGTTGTTCTTGTCCTGCTGAACAGCTTCAGCAACAGCTGTCATCCAGTGTGTCTTTAGTAGCCTCACAGTAATTATGCAGCACAAAACATGCATGAATTACATTAGGAACTTCCTGTAGATTAATGTCCATAGGTCTCCTCAAAGCTCCGAAATGGGCCTTAAGTCGTCCAAAGGCACACTATCACAACACGAGCTCTGGTCAAGGAAAGCCCAAAATACTGCTCCTGAGCTGTATTTCCTCCTTTAGCATATTCCTTCATCAGGTATGGCAGCAGGGGGTAGGCAGGATCACCCAAAATGTAAACTGGGATCGGTTCTTCGTTTTCCACTATTTGTCTTGGACATGGAGGAATTTTGCCACTTTTGAAGGCATCATTGATGGCACTGTTGGCAAAAACACGTGCATCGTGTACACTTCCAGCCCATTTTATGACCATGTCTATGAACCAATATTTATAGTCACACGTGGCCTGAACATTGAAGGAAAAGGTCCCCTTCCTCTTTAGGAAATCGGTGGAAGTGCCCGTTGGTTGCTTTATTGATACATGTGTGCCATCCACTGCACCTGAGCACTGGGGGAGACCACGCATCCTCTCAAAATTATCCACAAGCACATGAACCACACTTTTTGTTGTGGGCAACTGTATGTATTTGGATCCCAAGTGCACCTTTATATCATGACACACCTGCCTAACGATGTTTGAGACACTGCCTTGACAGACCAAAGGCATTCGCAGTTTTCCGTAGCCTGCCCTCATCAGCTAAATAGTACACTGTGCAGGCAACTTTTTTGACCACACTGACCGGTGATCGCATTACAGTACACTGCCCCTCTATGTAAGGATGTAACAATTCCGCCAAGGACAGAAGCGAGGATCGGGACATGCGAAAATTCTCACGCCATTCCTCCGGGAGAACGACTTCCGTCTCAAAGTTGTCCCACCAACTGGCAGTGCGTCCCGGGTCTGACCCAAAACTGGCGTCGGCGTCTTTGTCTTGAAACATGGCTTCGAAGTGGAGCAGTGCTCCAACGGAAAACAGCCAACCTTTTTTGCTCTATTCGCTGCAGCAGCAGCAATTTTGCTTTGAGACACAAGATAGCTATAAACGCCTGCAAGAATGCTGCCATCAACAAGCTTCGTACATCCATTATGTTTGTACACAGGGGCCCATAAATATGACGTCACAGCGTTTTTCGTCGCAGGCAAGACGTCAGCGTTTTTAAAATTTGCGGATACCCCCGTTCACACGACAACGGAGACCCAGCGTTTTTAAAAAAATCCACCTCGGCCAGCGTTTTCGTTCCAGATATCTGCATTGTCGTGTGGACGGAAGGCGTAAACTCAACTTTTTTGTTGAGTTTTCAAAAAAATCTGTCATCGTGTGGACGGGGCCTAAGATTCAACATGGCGGCCCCCAGCTGCTTGAATAACTTTATTCAAAAATGACCGTCCTGGACATCCAGACGAGGAGTATGCGGGACAATGTCATCTTTTCGGAGTCCACACAGGACAACCCGGAGTCCCAGATTAAAAACTTTTTGAAGTTTGCCCTCAAAATCCCGGAGAAGACTGAAAACCATCACCTTCCATCGCATCCATCGGCTCGGACCCGGGAGAGGAGACCGGAGTCACCGGCCCATTATCGCCAAATTCAAGCACTTTCAACAGAAAGTGTTCGTTAAAAGCAAAGGTCGCGAGCTGAAGGGCACGACGTACGGGATGAACGACCAGTTCCCCAAAGAGATCAATGAGAGGCTGAAGTGCTCTATCCCATCATGAAGGAGCAGACAGAAGGTAAACGGACAGCTCTGGTCGTGGATAAACTTTATATCGATGACCAGCTGTTCCGTGAGCCCTCCACCACCCCCTGGCTTTTCTGATGAGTCAGATAAGTATTCATAAACAGCTCTGATATGTTATTATATCAATGCTAATAATAATTATGATATATATAAATACAAATGTTACACTTCCCCAAAAATTCTCCTACATCTAGGCAACCCCCCTCTCCTTTTGTCTCTATATATATGTATCCCCATCCCTCCCCCCCTATACACTCACCCCTCTCACCCTAACTCTTTATACCTTTTATTATGATATAGTTAACACCATAAAAAACAGTTTGTCAGGCAGTGCTGTGCTTTGTTTCAAAGTATATATACACATTTCAATCTGCTGTATATGTTTATCTGCAACATACACATATCTTCGATCCAACACCTGACACCTCAACATCATGATGTACATAAGGCAGAAAGATCACACAGACAAATTATGTTATATCATCGTTAATCTGAAGACAGAACATCTATTCTTATGTCTAATTTAAATTTAGTTTCCTGGAATGTACACGGCATACGCTCACAGACAAAAAGAATTAAAATAATGGACTATGTCTCCAATCTAAAAGCAGATATTTTCCTCCAACAAGAAACACATTTAGAACAATCTGAAGAAAAATGTCTCATTGATCCAAACTATAATATCTTCTGATCTTGTTATAACAACAGGCAAAGAGGAGTCTCTATTCTAATCCATAAGAGAGTTCCTTTCACTTTAAACAGTACAGTTACAGACCCTGAGGGCAGATACATTATTATTCAGGCAACAATCTGTGATAAACTATACACAATCAGTAATCTATACGCACCCAATAATGATGATCCAGCTTTTTTCCCATACAGTCTTCTCTCATTTAGCTGATTTATCAGCTAACTCAACAACTGTTATTAGTAGACTTCAACATAGTTCTGGATCCATCAAATATTTCAACAATACAAGTAAAACAACTACAATCAGTTCAGGTTTTACAGGATTATATGAAAGATTTTGGACTAGACGACGTTTGGAGAATTAAAAACCCAACAAAAAAAGAATACACTTTCTTCTCTGCAGTGCACCAGTCATTTTCAAGAATTGACTTTTTCCTCATAAATAATTCTATTGCACATAAATCTTAGAATTCATCCAATCATTATTAGTGACCATGCACCGATATTCCTCCGGCTACAAACAGTTAACCACCATTAACCTCCACAGACTTGGCGCTTAATGTAGCCGCAAGAGGGCACAAGCCAGTGTCTTATTGTGCCGGTCCCAAGCCCGGATAAATACAGAGGGTTGCGTCAGGAAGGGAATCCGGCGTAAAACTTTTGCCAAATCAAAGATGAGAATCAAACCTATGACTTCCATACCGGATCGGTCGAGGCCCGGGTTAACAACGACCGCCATCGGCGCTGCTGACCTACAGGGCGCCGGTGGAAATTGGATTACTGTTGGTCGAAGAAGGAGAGGAGGAAAGTGCGTTCGCACGAAGAAAGAGAAGAGGAGCACCAAGAGTATAGGACTGAGAGTAGGGACGTTGAATGTTGGAACTATGACAGGAAAAGGTAGAGAGTTGGTCGACATGATGCAGAGGAGGAAGGTAGACATACTGTGTGTCCAGGAGACCAGGTGGAAAGGTAGCAAGGCTAGAAGTTTAGGAGCAGGGTTCAAGTTGTTCTATCATGGTGTAGATGGGAAGAGAAATGGAGTAGGAGTTATCTTGAAGGAGGAGTTTGTTAGGAATGTCCTGGAGGTAAAACGAGTGTCAGAGTGATGAGTCTGAAGCTAGAAATAAAAGGTGTGATGTTCAATGTTGTTAGTGGGTATGCCCCACAGGTAGGATGTGAGCTGGAGGAGAAGGAGAAATTCTGGTTGGACTTTGATGAAGTGATGCAGAGCATACCTAGAAGTGAGAGAGTTGTCATTGGTGCAGACTTCAATGGACATGTTGGTGCAGGTAACAGAGGTGATGAGGAAGTGATGGGCAGGTTTGGTATCCAGGAGAGGAACGCAGAAGGACAGATGGTAGTTGACTTGGTAGATGGTAGAGGCAGGAACATAGGGTGACCTATAAGAGTGGTGGTAGGAGCACACAGGTAGACTACATCTTGTGTAGACAATGTAACCTGAAGGAGATCAGTGACTGTAAAGTAGTGGTAGGCGAGAGTGTAGTCAAACAGCATAGGATGGTGGTGTGTAGGATGACTCTGGTGGTGAGGAAGATGAAGAGGGCAAAGGCAGAGCAGAGGACGAAATGGTGGAAGATAAAAAAGGAAGGGTATTGCATGACCTTTAGGAAGGAGTTAAGACAGGCTCTGGGTGGTCAGGAGGTGCTTCCAGATGACTGGACAACTACAGCTAATGTGATCAGGGAGACAGGTAGGAGAGTACTTGGTGTGTCATCTGGAAGGAAAGTAGATAAGGAGACTTGGTGGTGGAATGGGGAGGTACAGGAGTGTATACAAAGAAAGAGGTTAGCCAAGAAGAAGTGGGACACTGAGAGGACTGAGGAGAGTAGACAGAAGTACGGGGAGATGCAGCGTAAGGTGAAGGTAGAGGTAGCAAAGGCCAAACAAGAAGCTTATGATGACTTGTATGCTAGGTTGGACAGTAAGGAGGGAGAGACTGATCTATACAGGCTGGCAAGACAGAGAGACAGAGATGGGAAGGACGTGCAGCAGGTTAGGGTGATTAAGGATAGGGATGGAAGTCTATTGACAGGTGCCAGCAGTGTGATGGGAAGATGGAAAGAGTACTTTGAAGAGTTGATGAACGTGGAAAATGAGAGAGAACAAAGACTAGAAGAGGTGACTGTTGTGGACCAGGATGTAGCAAAGATTAGCAAGGATGAAGTGAGGAGAGCACTGAAGAGGATGAAGAGTGGAAAGGCAGTCGGTCCTGATGATATACCTGTAGAGGTTTGGAAGTGTCTAGGAGAGGTGGCAGTAGAGTTTCTGACTGGGTTGTTCAACAGGATCTTAGATAGTGAGAAGATGCCTGAGGAGTGGAGGAGAAGTGTGCTGGTGCCCATTTTTAAGAACAAGGGAGATGTGCAGAGTTGTGGCAACTACAGAGAAATAAAGCTGATGAGCCATACAATGAAGTTATGGGAAAGAGTAGTGGAAGCTAGACTAAGGGCAGAAGTGAGCATTTGTGAGCAGCAGTATGGTTTCATGCCAAAAAAGAGTACTACAGATGCAGTATTTGCTTTGAGGATGTTGATAGAGAAGTACAGAGAAGGCCAGACGGAGCTGCATTGTGTTTTTGTAGATCTGGAGAAAGCTTATGACAGGGTGCCCAGAGAGGAACTGTGGTATTGTATGAGGAAGTCTGGAGTGGCAGAGAAGTATGTTAGAGCGGTGCAGGACATGTATGAGGACTGTAAGACAGTGGTGAGGTGTGCTGTAGGTGTGACAGAGGAGTTCAAGGTGGAGGTGGGACTGCATCAGGGATCAGCTCTGAGCCCCTTCTTGTTGCTATGGTGATGGACAGGCTGACAGACGAGGTTAGACAGGAATCTCCATGGACTATGATGTTTGCAGATGACATTGTGATCTGCAGTGAGAGCAGGGAACAGGTGGAGGAGAAGTTAGAGAGGTGGAGGTTTGTCCTGGAAAGGAGAGGGATGAAGGTTAGCCGCAGTAAGACAGAGTACATGTGTGTGAATGAGAGGGACCCAAGTGGAAGAGTGAGGTTACAGGGAGAAGAGATCAAGAAGGTGGAGGATTTTAAGTACTTAGGGTCAACAGTCCAGAGCAATGGAGAGTGTGGAAAAGAGGTGAAGAAACGTGAACAGGCAGGATGGAACAGGTGGAGAAAAGTGTCAGGTGTGATGTGTGATAGAAGAGTTTCAGCTAAAATGAAAGGAAAGGTGTCCAAAACTGTGGTGAGACCAGCGATGTTGTTTGGTCTAGAGACAGTGTCACTGAGGAAAAGACAGGAGACAGAGCTGGAGGTAGCAGAGATGAAGATGCTGAGGTTCTCTTTGGGAGTGACCAGGAAGGATAGGATCAGGAATGAGTACATCAGAGGGACAGCACATGTTAGAGGTTTTGGAGATAAAGTCAGAGAGGCCAGACTGAGATGGTTTGGACATGTCCAGAGGAGAGATAGTGAATATATTGGTAGAAGGATGCTGAGTTTTGAACTGCCAGGCAGGAGGCCTAGAGGAAGACCAAAGAGGAGGTTTATGGATGTGGTGAAAGAGGACATGAAGGTAGTTGGTGTGAGAGAAGAGGATGCAGAAGACAGGGTTAGATGGAGGCGATTGATTCGCTGTGGCAACCCCTGAAGGGAAAAGCCGAAAGGAAAAGAAGAAGAAGAACCTCCACAGACTTGGCGCTTCAACATTTCTCTGCTTAAAGATCCAGAATTTGATAAGATAATCAGGCAAGAATGGGCAGAATTTTTTAAATACAATGAATTCCATGATTCCTCTCCTTCCTTACTTTGGGAAACTGGGAAGGCTGTAATCAGGGGTAAAATAATATCATACTCATTCAAAAAAAAAAAAAAAAACAGGAACAACAAATGCAAACAGAAATGGAAGAAAAACTCAAACGTCTGAGGATTATGCTGTAAATCCAAATAAATTATGGTCTGAACTACAAAATGCAAAACTAAATCTTAACAAGATCCTGTCAAAGAAAACAGAATTCTTACAACAACTGAGATATAGCAATTTTGAGCATAACAATAAATCAGGTTAATTTCTTGCGAACCAACTCCAACGCAACAGAGAAAAATCTTTAATAACAACAATCCAGGATCCCTCTGGTGAATATTCATAATCACCTTTAGAAATTAATGACGTCTTCTATAGATATTACCGTAATTTATATTCAAATTCTGTAAAACCGAACAAAAAAGATATCCACAATTTCCTCGCCAACCTAAACCTACCCAAACTAAAATCTGAAGACAGAGACATCGTAGACGCTCCACTGACTATCAATGAATTACAGAGTGCGCTAGACGGTCTGCCAGCAGGTAAGGCACCTGGTCCAGATGGTTTCCCTGCTGAATTCCTCAAACATTTCTGGTCAGTGTTAGCCCCTCTCTGGCTGGCTATCTCTCCCCAATTTGGCAAAAACCCCCAAAAAACATCTTTATTTTAGCACATGGGCAAAGAAAGGGATCACCCACCTCCATCACCTTCTTCAAGATAATAGACTAATGACATGTACATTAGAGAATGGTGGGGGAAACACTGAGATTTACAAAAGAACAAAGAGAAACTAACAACAATCCTTCAACATCTGAAGATGTCAGCAGATGTCTGAAGATGACCGATAACGTAGAGGAAGAGGGGGCGTCGACATCTGTATCTACACACGTGACATATCGGAAGAAATTTAACATTGAGGTTGGCTCCGTCCTACATTTTCCTCCCCCGTCTACGATTCCCAATTTTCATGACTTTTACATGAATGTGACCGAAGGTCTCCGGGACAGGATTTCACAAGTCGTACAGAGACACGGGACACGCCCACATGATCTCCTCCAAGTTAATCTACGGGCGGACCGCCTTCAGGACAATGTGACAATGAACGTGTGCTATGGAGTCGTCACCTCTCAGAATTCTGCCATCTTTTAGATAGATTAGTGCAGAGCAACATGTCGGTGATATACGACGGCTCCATTAGAACTAATCAATAAAGTCCTACTCTACTCTCGCTCTACTCTCATCATTAATTTTGTGAGGGCTCCACGAGGTAGTGGGAAGAGGAGGAGAGTCGACACGTGTTTCGCTGCTGAGACTATTAAAAAAAGCAAAGCATTTATACGTAGTTCTGAACGCTGATCAAGCGTGTTTTGCTGTAAATTTCTCCTGGTTGAATAATCCTGAGTTAACCTCTGCAGAAGCCTTGAGCGCGGGGCGTGACATCCACATCAGAGCCGGTCTGACTCTTCATAGATCTGGAAAGGACCTGACTGTGCTTTAATGTTCCTCCTCCATTACCGGAAGAAAAAATACAAAAACACAACCTTCATCTCACATTATGGGAAAGGTTTAAACCCTACATCGCCATTCGTCATAGGTCAAGGGAGTAAAATAATTGATTGACGAGCTTCACCTGAAATTTATTGATTTTTCTTTCAGTCCTATCCCGCTCAGGGACTTTCCTAAAGCACTAGGATGTAAAACAGAGCTGAAAAAAGGATTCTTTCCACACAAATTCACCAATCATTCAAGAAATGGGTATAAAGAGAGATATCCCCCCCCCCCCCGCCTGAGATGTATGGCGCTGATGGAATGAATCCTAAACAGTTTCTTTCAATGGCACGAGAGTGTGAAAGATCAAGACTTTAACCAACCTGAGATTGTAGTTAAATTGCGTCTGCAGCCTGACTGTTTTCCAAACCTTATTCTTAGAACCCAATTCCGTGTCCTAATAATTATGGGACATCATTCAAAGCCTTCTCACACGCTTCAATCCAATGACCAGAGTTTGAGGCATTCTCACAGGGGACTTCAATTCGACACACCTTGAACGGGGGTGAGGTTCAAATCGGCCGGTATTTTTGTGGACAGCTATGCACAGGTAGATGGGCGGGTGACAGTCTATTCGTTCAACGGTTGCCTGTTTCACGACTGTTTTAATCCACATGACCAATCCCCTCTCAGGTGAACGTTTTAGTGAGATGTACTCGGACACCATGAAAAGAATCGATGGTTTACAAACCGAATACAAGGTTGATTCTGTAGTGGTGATGTGGGAGCACGACTGGAACTTCATGAAAAAAACAGACGAAACCTCTAAGATTTAACACGCTCAAGAACCAGTGCCTCTAGAGCCTAGAGAAGCTCTATATGGGGGGGCACTGCCGCTATTTGGTGAGTCATCTGGCAGGGGAACATGAAAACATTTCATATTCTGACTTCTGCTCATTGTACCCGCACGTGCAGGCTACCTGTGATTTTACAATTGGACATCCAAAAATAGAAACAATTTTGACGATGTTGAATGACTTTGGTCTGATCCGGACTAAAGTCTGTCCTCGTCCTAAACCGTGTTTCCCTGCACTTCCTAGCAGAAACGATAAAGGGAAGCTGATTTTCATGCTATGCCGTTCATGTGGACTCATGAACAATCAGACTTCTGAATGTAAACACGATGAGGAGGAGAGGTCGCTAACGGATGTGTGGGTGACCGTCGAACAAATGGAAGCACGGAGAAAAGGATGTATTCTGGCAGAAATTTATGAAGTGCAGCATTTTAAAGAAAAATCTGAGCAACTCTTTGTATTCCTTTATTTACACCTTCCTGAAACAAACAAGAAGCCCCTGGGTACCCTCCAAAGGCTGATGACGTCACAGGTCAACGCGCATACATAAATTAATATGAAGAGAACTCTAGCTCAGATCTGTCACCGCAGACCTGACGCGGTGACGTATTTCCTATATATCTGTTCTCACATGCTGCTTTGTCCTTCTGTTTGATTGCCCTTTTTACTGGTCATTATGGCTTGTTCTAGTTGCTCTGCTGTTCTAGTTGCTCTGCTGTTCTAGACAGGATTGTCTCTGCTAGAGACGTGTCCGTGAGGTAGAGCAGCTCTTAGGAGGTAATGTTAGCATAGATAGCACGGACACTGTTGCTAGCGTTAGCACGCCCGTTAGGTTATCCTCGTCAGCAGTTCTCCCATTTACAATCATGTCCTTTCAAAACTCCCAAAAAGATTGTCTCAGCAGATTGACCCAGGTGATGTCTCTCATGCTAATGACCCTCATTAGCATACAAAGGTGAAACTCACATCTCAACTACCCCCTTTGACACCCCCACCAACAATCGTTGAGAAGCCAGACGGGTTTCAACGACGGTCGTTGGATGGTCGTTGGCGTTCTCGCAGACGACCATAACATGGTCCTCAGCAGCATATAACCAACACGGCAGGCATACAGAACAAAACATCATAAAGATGACCCCAGGACCCTCAAGGGATGCCGTTTCTCATGCCCATGACATTGTCTCTACATTCTACCCGTTTATCACACCAGAAATAGACAAAATAATCCTGGAGATGACAAATCTGGAGGGTTTTCACAAATATGGAGACAGCTGGAAAAAGATGGATGAGACTGACCTGCAGGCCTACTAATCTTAGCAGGTGTATACAGGTCCCGAGGTGAGGCCACAGCTAGTCTATGGGATGCAGAGAGTGGCAGGCCAATTTTCCGAACCACAATGCCACTCAAAATCTTTCACACCTACTCAAGACTGCTACGATTGAATTACCGCGAGTCAAGACCAGCAAGACGTGTGACAGACAAACTTGCAGCCATAAGAGAGGTCTGGGACAAGTGGGTGAGCGGCTTCCCTACCTCTACAATCCAGGGCCAGACGTAACAGTGGATGAGCAACTTGTTCCATTTAGAGGTAAACTATTTTCTAATTTTGTAAAAAAAGTTATTTCCACTATTGATTTCTTTGACTGTTTTCTGTGACACTGATGCTGATGTCTTCTGTCCAAAGGTCGTTGTCCTTTCCGGCAGTATATGCCCAGCAAGCCAGCAAAATATGGGATCAAGTCATGGGTGGCTTGCGATGCCAAATCAAGCTATGCTTGGAAAATGCAAGTATGTACCGGAAAGCCGACCAGTGGATGCCCAGAGAAGAACCAGGGGATGAGAGTTGTGCTTGATGTGACAGAGGGACTGAGGGGTCACAATGTGACATGTGACAATTTCTTTACCTCTTGTGAACTTGGACAGCAGCTCCTGAAGAGGAAGATCACCGTGGTTGGTACAGTTCGAAAGAACAAGCCTGAGCTCCCACCTGCACTGCTTGCATCAAAGGAGAGAGAGGTCTTCTCATCAAGGTTCGCTTTCACGCCCATGACCACTGTAGGTTTCTTACCTCCCAAAGAAAAACAAGAATGTAGTTCTTATGAGCACACTGCACAAAGACAGTGACATTAGTGATCGTGAGGACAGGAAGCCAGTCATCATCCTAGACTACAACCGCAACAAAGGAGGTGTGGACAATCTAGATAAGGTGATTGGAACATACAGCTGCAGGAGGATGACTGCCCGCTGGCCCCTGGTCATCTTCCACAACATCATTGATGTTTCCTCGTACAATGCCTTTGTGATCTGGAGAGAGATCAACCCCACCTGGATATCTCATAAGAATAAGAGGAGGGTGTTCCTGGAGCAGCTAGGAAAGGCACTTGTAACTCCACTCCTTGAAAGAAGGAAGCATGTCCCCCGCACAGAAGCCTCAGCAGCGGTTGTGAAAGTTATTCAGAGTGCAGGAGCTCCTGGGTTATGTTATTTTTCATATTTTTGTATTGTATTGTTTTGTATTGCCTTAAATTGTTCACTGGAGGAAAAAAAAAAAGAAACTAGTCACTGGAATGAATAAAAATGCATCCAAAACTCCTTTTCGCACATTTTTTTCCTTTTCTTAAGCTATATAAATACAAGTGAAGAGGGAGAACTATATCACACATATTGTGGTGAAGGACAAGTCGTTTCTTCAAGCAATATAAAAATTGGCGTTTAAAATTCAATTAAGCTGCTTATATTGGGGGTTTAGTGAAGATGGGTCATTTTGACCGGGTGGACACAGGGTGTATACAGAAATACAGCATGAGAATCTTACTTGTGCTCCTATCACCAGTGACAATGTACTGTTCAGTGAAGCACCTGATCAGGTTATACAAGACTATACCTGAAAGTATACCAGTTATTTTATCACATCATGTTTATAGGTCATTACCTCCCAGATTCATTGAGATGTGGCATCCGATTAATACATCCTCAGCTGTTAAACCGTTTAACAATAATGTTAGTGATACTACCACATTTCAATTTGGGCTCTTAAATATTAGATCATTGTCATCCAAGGCCTTGCTTGTGAACGATTTAATTCTTCAGCATGGCCTGGATGTGATTGCTTTATGTGAAACATGGTTAAAACCAAATGTCTTCTCACCACCACCTCATGCCGCAAGGGCTGATAAAAAGGGTGGAGGTGTTGCTTTAGTTTGAATATCTAGATTAGAAGTCGGGTTCAGAATAGATTTGTACTTTACCCCTTTTGAGGCTCTTGTTCTAAAACCATCGCCTACAGCTGCAAACAGCAGGCTTCATTTTGTAGTCTATAGACCGCCTGGTCCTTATTCTTTATTCTTAGAAGAATTGGGTGAATTCATTTTGGATCTAATTTCTCAATCTGATGAGGTTATAGTGACTGGTGATTTTAACATTCATTTAAATAACGCTAGTGATCCTTTGTGTAAAGCTTTAACCCTCCTTGACATGTTGGGTTTCACTCAGTGGGTACATGAAGCAACTCATTCCAGTGGTAATACCCTAGATCTGATTCTATAAATGTTACTGCTGTGATGTCTCTCCTCTTACGTCAGTGATATCTGACCATTTTCTTATTACTTTTAAAGCAGCCTTTATTTGTCCAGATAGCATTACTCCTGATTTAGTCACTAACCATATTGGCTAGTCAAGGGTATCTAAACTTGGTGAGATTCTACCTGAGGTATTGGTTCCTTTTACTGCAGCAAAAATCAGTCGGGGTGGCCTCGGTCTAGTACTAGGGGCCTTCAGATGGTTCAGAACACAGCAGCAAGAATATTAACTAAAACTAGGAAATACAGGTCTCTTATGTGTTCATAGAGTTAAAAAGAAGTCAACTGGCCAGAGGGCCTTCTCCTATCGTGCCCCTTTCTTGTGGAATAATCTCCCTATAGGTATTAGAAGGTCTGAATCAGTAGATATCTTTAAATCTAGACTCAAAACATATCTGTTCTACTTAACATAATATTGTGGGGGGGGGCCCCATCTCAATGTTTAGGTTTAGCGTAGTCCTGCCGACGAGCTGTAGGATTTCTTAGTTGGGCCCCTGCCTCCCATTAATCCTCTGCTATTCTGGTCCCTCTAGGACCAATCTCCCTCCTTCTCCTGTTCCCTCTCTCAGGCCTTTGTGTGGTGGATCGGCGACCTCTGTCCGCTTCATCGGCTGGTGGTGACTCCCTACTGGATGGACCAGCGTGCCTTTGTCATCCATTATTATTACTGTGCTGTTAATCTGTACATGTGATATCTATTGCTTCGTCTGTCCACTCCTGGAAGAGGGGTCCCTCCTCTAGTCTTCCTGAGGTTTCTCCCATCCATTTTTTCCCCCAAAAAGGGTTTTGGGGGGGGGGGGGTGGAGTTGTTCCTTATCCGATGTGAGGGTCGTACTGCTACAGTACACAAAGGTCAGAGGGATATCGTCCATGTGCATATTGTAAAGCCCTTTGAGACATTCTTTGTGAATCTGGGCTATATAAGAATAAATAAACTTGAAACTTGAAGAGAACCAGGGTATTAAACTTGATCCTAAGAAAATTGAGGGGAATCCTGCCAAAAGGCAAATTGCTAAATTATTAAACTCACTTTTGGGAAAGCTTGCACAAAGATCCAATCAGCTTTCAACAAGTCGGGTCAGCACACTTTTTGAAATGTTTTTTTGAATTAATCTTTTCCAGGAAATATGAAATTTCACTGCTTCATTTCAGTAACGCTGCTGTGGCTCTGGTCCAGTGGAGGTTTAAGTCCAACGGTGTCTCAGCACCTGGGGATGTGAATGTTTTCACTGTGGTGTTCACAACTGACGCCAGACTCAAATTGTATAAGCAGCTAAATCAGGGGTGGGCAACCTGAGGGTCCCTGGAGATTAATCACACACACACAAAAAAAAAAAAAAAACTTAAGCTGTGTATTTTTTCCGGTTAAATAGCTAAAAATCTTTTACAACAATAAGTTTTGTTTTTTAATTTCCCAAGCTTTATTACGTTATTGTGTTTAAAAATTTAGTCAGGCACCTTTTAGGACAGCTCAGATGCACTGTGGGGTCCTAGGCGATTAAGCCCTGGCTTTAGAAAGCAGTGGTGATTGGTTGGCAGCACAGTGGGCGGGTGGTGAGTGATGTGACATGAGAGATACCGGAGTCTCACCCGATTGGTCCGACTCCGGCATCTCTTGCCACCTGAGGGCGGGTCTACTCGGGTCCACTCCTTGCCGTCAGCCGCGGCTCTACCGCTCTGTCCTGGGGGGCTGCTGGACCGTGTCAGGCTGAGAGTCACGAGGATTCCACATTCTATTCAATAAAGGACAGCAGCGCTGCAGCCATTCAGTGGTGGGGGGAGGAGGTCCACTGCTGGTCGGTACAGATAAATGCGCATATATGAGTTCATACAGATTAAAAGGCCACGCTAATCGTGCTAGCTGTGCTAGTGAGGCTGGTCGAGTTAGCCATGCTAGGTGATCTGGTCACGTGAATCGCTCCCGCCATGTCGGCTGCTAATTGACTTAATGGCGATGTGAATACTGTAGTTATTATCATTAATCCAAACAAGTGTGTTCCTGTTTGGGTTTGTTCAGCCTGATTATGTGTAATATTATGTATGTCTAGTCTCTCTGCAGAGCAGGTTTTTCTGGTAGGGGGTTGAAGGAAGATATAATTAAATATATTCACAGGTTTTATGTTCACTTTATTTCAATGTTATGCTTTACTTTATAATGACGTAACCAAACATACTGTGATGGGCGTTCCCCGCTTGTCGTGGACGCCAGCTGTGTAACCTGATCGGTTCTTTGTTTGAAGATGCAGATTAGGCAGAGAGCCAACCAATTAGAAGATGACACCGTGTGGGCTGGCCAACTGACCTGAGATCAGAAGTTCCTATGGATTGTCCAACCGGAGAATGCTACAATGAATAAGAATTGCTGTATAACGGTCCGTCCTTAAGACGGTGTCTTGTTACATCCACTATAAATTCTTTGTTTCTCCGGAATGTGTTGTTCCTGCCCCTTGTCACGGTTCAGACCGCATTAGATTCTATGTTAGGGACGGTGAACCCAGATCTGCTAAAATTATTGTATCAGGGCAAATACATTCGTTAAATGAGACTACTTGTTTCTTGTTTCTCCTTCCGGTTTTGAACACGCACAACTGCTCTAGGTGGACTTCGCGATAAAAGTCCAAAAAACCTAACAGTTTTTGATGTTACGTGATGTGTAGCGGAAGAAATCTTGACGACAACTCCGTGTGACAGATCGATTGGGACCGGCGAAACAACGTGTCTGACTTCAAGGTGAAGGTGAAAACGGTAGATGATTCGGATAAAGGTCTTCACATCCCTTCTGCGTCTCTGCTGGGCCCTGATTAAAAAGGTGAGCAGAACTCCTGTTTGATAATTCACAAAATTTCTGCTAATTGGATTGATTAAATTGTGGAGACAAAGTAAGTGTTGTGAATGCCGCTAAATTAATAGGAATAAAGAGTAAAAGGAAAAAGGATAATGGTAAAGGATAATAGATTAGTTTAGAAGATAGGAAAAAAGTGTGAAAGAGGGGGGAGTATTTAGTACTGGTCCCCGAGTACGATCCGTTTAATTTTTCTGTGGTTTCGTGACTGGTCGAGCTGCCCAGACGTGTAAAAAGGCTAATGAGCTACCCATGATTTAGACTTTCCTCATCGTCGAGAGGAGATCTATTATCGGAAAAGTTATTCGTCGCGCATAACGGTTGTAGGATTAGTTTCGGTATTAGATTAGCCCGTTACGTGCGCAATGCTGTCCCTGTGGTACGGCTGTCGAACTGACGAGTTTGACGGGTAACTAAGTTGTTGCATTCTTGCGAGAGGATTACGGCCTCGCGAATTGTATGACCAAATTATAAGACCGGCAAAAAATATGTTCAAACGAGGAGAACGAGAGTAAATTCTAATTTGGATTTAAACCGTGACGCTGTGTGACTGTGGTTGTCATCTGTTTGGGTTTCTTGTGATCCCGCTGTGGTCACCGTTTGCTTTAACTGTGGGTGTGCTTGGATTTTATTGGGGTAAAAGTGTGAAATAACTGATAGGATGGATGAAGAATTTAAGCGTGAGTGTGAAGAGTATGGCTGTGAGAAAGAATGGTTGAATTTGTATGCTGGAGTTGCATTGAAAGAGTTTGGAAAAATGAAACATAAGTTGCAGAAACTGGTTAAATTTGAATAAAAAACGAGTAGTGGGTGAGAGAGGTAAGTATGGGTTTACAGAACTCGCCCGACGTTTGCAACAGGTTGAAGCCCTGTTGGCAGAAGAAATAGAGGTAAGGAAGCAGAGGGGAAAGGTCTGTTCAACCGCAGGAGGGAACTAAAGGAATGTGAAAAAGAAACAAAGGAATTCCGTTGGTTGTACTAGATGGTTGTTGCGGCGACGGCGTTGGCTGGCACGGATGAGGTAAGAAACAAAAAAAAAAGAAGGGTGTGGTTTTCTCTGATGAGATGTGCACGGCTCCACAGCCAGGCTGTTGTGTGGCTGATTCGGGGATGCTTGTTCCCCAGACTTGGGGGGCGGATCTTTTGCCCCCTCCTCTTGAAGTACCGCCCGCTTACACCCCCCTTCCGACTTCAACATTGTATCCAGTGCTTCATCTAGCGGGGAAAGTGGCAATTGATATTGAAGATGGTGAAGAAGCAGCGATACCACAGCCATTAAAAGATCAGATTGCACAAACAGTATTAATAAATCATAACTTGGCTGGTTCTGGCGTACCACATGGTACGATGACACCTCCTAGTGCTCCAATTGATAAGACACTTGTATCTTCTTCGACGTCAGCTATCTTTCCAATGCCATAACAACAGCAACAGGGTTCATATACATCTGTCTCAGGACAAACCAATCCAGATATCGCTGTTATGTTACAGGAACAAAAAACACGCATGGATGAAGTACAAAAACAAGTACAGGAATCTTGGGAAGAATGGCGCAGTATTCTAGCAGCCAAACCGACGTTGCAATCTACACCAGAAGAACATGCAGGTAAGAAGAAGAGTACAAGTAAGGGACGTAAGGATAATTTATGGGAGGCTGCAATGGAAGGAGAATCAGGCACATCGGCTTCTGAACAAGAAGAGGATGAAGTTGATGGAGCTTCTGCTTCATGTAAAATACCAACAAGACCTAAAAAAAATCGACTGCTCGGACACATTCGATGACTACACACCGACAGGTTAAAATACAGCTTTCACATTCTGACTCTGAAGATGAAGAATATAAACAACTGTCATTACACCAAATGCCATTAGTAGCTACACCTGGAGGAGATAATTACAAGCCATTTTCTTTGGCAGATACAGCGCTTATGATTGAGAAATTGCCAAAATTAGCACAAGGAGGGACACAGTGGGTTGCAGCGTTCGTGAGCTTGTTTAAAGGCACACGATTGGCGACTGGTGACATAAAAAAGGCTATTGCTTCTAGTTGTACACTAGTCGAAGCTAGGATTATAGAGGAATAGGCACACATTGCAGAACTACCCCCAGAGACACCATTATACAATCATGCTAAACTTATTTTTAGAGTCATAAAAACATTTTCCTCCACAGATAGCAGATAGGGCAACAGTGTTTCCGTATAAACCTGGTACGGAGCCATTAGAGTTCTATGCTAACTCTATGCATCAGTGGATCATGGCAACTGGGCGAAACCCGGCCAGGTCCCCACTTTCTCAGTCTATGTTCAGGACAGCTTTATTGGCTGGATTACCAGACGAAGCAAAACAGGCCTTAAAAAGAGATCCTGATGTAATGATTAGTGATGAACAGAGATTTAAACATTTATTTTCACATCATCTTAGACTTTACAATGACTCCATATCTAAAACAAATACTGATTTGAAGGAAATGGAAGCTCAACTTTTGAAGCTACAGTTGACAAAGGCACGTGAAGAGGTCAACACAAAGAAAAAGGAACAAGGAAAAGAAAACAATATCAAATACCGAGGGGTTGAAGATGGCCAGTTTTGGCAAGGACCAATGCGTGGAGGAGGTCGAGGTGGTCGAGGTTTCGGGGGACCCGACATGGGGCGTTATAGATACCTGCCAGGAATCCAAAGGAGTAATGCATGCTTCATTTGTGGTCAGGAGGGGCATTGGGCTCAACTGTGCCCACATAATCTAATGCAAAACCAACAACAGTGGGGTCAAAGTGCAAGACGTCCGTTCTGGTCTCGTGGTCGTGCTGATCCATCTTTTGATCGTGGTATGGCGCCATCCAGAGGACAGGCTCCACAACGACCATGGCAGATGAGAGATGTAGCTGGATCCGGTCAATTTTCCACTTCGGACTATGACTGGGACGCAATGCAGGAATAGGGGTGCCCGGGACCTTTGAGTAATGGTGCATCGGCAGAGCCATTACTTCCAGCTAAAGTGGCAGAACAAGACCTTTCCATGTTGGCTGATTCAGGTGCTACTTTTTCAACCCTGAGCTTGTCACTTCCAAAGTCATCATTGTCTTCAAAATCTGCTTCGTTGACTGGATTCTCGGGAAAACCTCAACACCTGCCCTTTACCAAACCACTGGTAACAGAGATTGCTGTATATCGGTTTGAACATTCATACATTCATTCGCCCCAAACTCCTGTAGATCTACTGGGAAGAGACATTTTGCTGAAAACAGGTGCCACTATTTTATGTGGTCCGTTGGGCGTGACGGTTCGATTTCCGAATGGCACGGAATTCGAATGCAATCATCAAATGTTTTGTGGACAAGATGGACTATGGCTGGTACAAGCTGAGACCCCACCTGACCACACGGACATTTATTGGTGTGCGTTGCTTCCTGAGGATACTTCTGGACAGGGTGTCTTCTCTGCCTACATGTTGTGGAAACCATGGATTGCGTCCATTCGAGACTATAACCCACCAATTGATCCTTTACATAGTACTTTGTACTATGATAGACAAGGGGATGAGGTTTATGCTGAGGAATTCAGGTCAATTGAAGGTTCCCGATGGAATCTTTCCTCGTCTCTGATCTTTGTGGGACCTGAAAGTGTCGTTGCCAATTGTGTTTTGGATGACACACAGTTATCCTGGTACAAGATGGCCCCTAAGGCTTCACCACACATATCTTTAGCCTTGAGTCCAGGCCATGAGGCGAGGGAGCTTGGCCCCATGGTCAGACGGTTAACTGACACCACTGATTGGCGGTCCACAGATATTCCTATGGTTGATTATTCACCTTCTACAGGTTCATATAGGTCAAACATCTGATTTGTCTTCTTTGGAACATTGTGTTATCTCACGAGATCATGGGCGAGAATTGACAGATCACCCGAACGCACAGGAAATGTTGCAATCCATACCAGAAGGGGTCTGGTCTTCTTCACCCTTCGATGTAGGGCTTTGTGAAAATTTCCAACCTGTACACATTGAATTAAAACATGACACACCTATTTATCGCCCTCAGTATCCTTGGCCACCTGCGGCTGACCAAGGTATGGAGGATACGATTGCAGGGTTATGGGATGCTGGGGTTTTGGAGCTATCGACTTCTCCATACAATACCCCGTTAAGACCGGTACAAAAGGCTAATGGCGTAGATTGGAGAATGGCACATGACTTGAGACCTATAAATGACGTTACAATTACACCTGTTCTACCTGTACTAGATCCACATCGCTGTTTGACTACACTGGGACCTGACTTGAAGTGGTTTACAGTAATTGATTTGGCTAATGCCTTTTTCTGTTTACCATTACATCCTGACTCAAGACAGTATTTTGCTTTCAACTACAGACACTGCAAACTGCAATACACTCGACTTCCACAAGGCCTAAAAAACAGTCCAGGTATTTTCAATCAGGCTTTATTACACATGCTATCGATATTACGACTTCCAAACGGTTGCAAACTTGTGCAATATGTTGATGACCTTATTGCTGCAAAAACGGATACCATTTGTCTTGAAGCAACACGGCTTTTGCTTCTCAAGTTGTTTGAGCTTGGCTTTAAGGTCTCCAAGAAGAAACTACAATGTTGCAGAGCTACTGTGTCTTTTCTTGGCAGACGGCTGTCAGCTTGTGGTCTTTCTATGTCATTAGACCACCGCTCTTCTATCTTGAAACACAAAAGACTCACTACAGTGAAGGAAATGCTTTCTTTTCTAGGTCTTTGTGGTTACAGCAGACAATACATTCCTAACTATCTTGTGAAAACTGCTGCCCTTCGTCAGTTGGCGAAGGACCAAGGGATTCGGAATCTTTCTGCATCTCTGCTATGGACTCCTGATGCAGATCTTTCCTTTACCATTTTGGTGAGAGACTTAGCCTCGGCTCAGGCTTTGGCGAGTCCAGACTACTCTAAGATTTTTCATTTGGATGTTTCTTGTGCCGATGGCATGGCACATGGTTGTCTTTTTCAGAAATCGGATGGTGGCAGATCAGTTTTGATGTATGCTAGTGTCATGTTGGACGGCATTGAAATTCGCCAACCGATGTGTACGCAGCATGTTGCTGGTCTAGCCCGTGTCATTGATAAAACTGCTCATTTGGTTATGGGCCATCCTCTAACAGTTTTGACCGAACACTCGGTCTCTGCTTTTGTTATGTCTTCGGCTTTCACTATGTCTTCTTTGCGTCAAACACGCCTTGTTAAGGTTTTGACAGCACCACACATCACTTATTCTCATTCAGGTATCAATATGGCAGAGAATATCATTCTGGGACCACATGAATGCGCGCTTGAAGTTGCACGTTCATGTAAACTTCGTCCAGATTTATCCAGTACTATTATTTCAGATAGTATATGGAAATTTACAGATGGCTGTTGTTGGCGTGACAATACTGGTAAGTTACATGCTGCTGCCGCTGTTGTGACACTTGACAATTCTCATGTTCCTGGTTCTTTTTTGGAACATGGTGAAGTTCTTGTGGATTCTTTCTCCAAATGGGTTGAAGCTTACCCTGCGGGTCGTGAGGACTCCGCGGTGGTCATTAAGGCTCTCATTAATGACTACATACCAAAACATGGGTTTCCTTCTCGTGTTCGCTCCGATAACGGCACACACTTTCACAATAAGGCTTTGCAGGTTGTGGAAAAGATGTTGGGTGTAGACCATCGTTTTGGTTGTGTTTATCATCCTCAAAGTCAGGGTCAGGTTGAGCGTATGAACAGGACTTTGAAAGAAAAATTGGCTAAAATCTGTCATGACACAAAATTGAATTGGTTGGATGCATTACCTTTGGCTTTGTTATCAGTTAGGCAGTCGGTTAACAAATCTACAGGTCATTCACCCTTTGAACTTCTTACAGGTCGATTGATGCCTGGTCCTACATCTACTTTAATCTGTGATTCTGTTTCTTTTACAGATATTTCTCATCGTGATTACTACAAGACCTTACATGCTTTTGTGCAGTGTTTCTCTCTACAGGCACGTGACTCTTTGGTGGATCCAACCACTCTTCACCCCCAAGTTTTGGATTCTGTTTATCTCAAGGTTCTTTCCAGGAAGTGGGACACCCCTCGTTGGACTGGACCTTACGCTGTGACTGCACGCACACACACTGCTGTCAAACTGCAGGGAAAAGGACAGAAGTGGTTCCATTACTCCTTGATTCGTCCCGCCTGCATCTATGGCTCTGTGTGATGGACTTTGGTTCCCTCGGTCCAAGAGAGGGAGACGATGGTTATATAGTTCAATTACTTTTTTAGTTACAATATTAATAGTAGTAGTTTCGTGTTTGTATTCTAAATATATAAAACATAGTCCTCAAGTTGAAAATATTCAAATATATAACTCTACTGTTATATTTAAGTCACGTTATGGTCTACCGCATCTAAATGAATCAGTGCTGAAACAATTGGCTATAAGTATGGGAATCCCCCATGTAATCTCAAGAGATGAATATGAGTATACCTGGCTTCACCAAGACAGGAACTATGTTGACACATTTGAAGAATTTTTTGTGTTTCCAGCTAGCTGTCACGATGGAATTGACTCACAGTGCAAAATGAAGGTTTTGAAGTGTCTCTTGTGTTACAGGTCTGAAGGAATTTGGATAACTTTGAATCCTACACCATATGCAACATGTGAATATTCATTTAAGTTCTACCAGGATCTGAAAAAAGAGAAGGAACAGGAATGTAAAGCTATTTTCGCAACCCCTTATGTAGAGTCGGTGTTCAACCAAGACGATAATTAAGACAACATAGTAATAGATTTTGAGGCTCCAACTCTCATAACCGTAGATGAGTTAATTAGAAGTTGGACAGGACTTACAGCTTTTTTGAACAATTGGCTTTTACTGACTGAACAGGCAGCCGAGAATCAGAGTGAAGATTGTGTCGTGTGCATGTCTTCTAGGCCACGGCTTAAAAAATTTCTCATGTTTGCTCTGATTCCTGTTGCTGCAGTAGTTGTTATGCTTGCTCTATGTGACTGTTGTTGTATTCCTTGTATCCGTTCTCTGCTTACACGTTTGGTGACCAATATGTTTACAGCTTCAACTGGTAAGGGTCAATATTTGTTTGTCCCTACTCCTGACAGTAAGGAAGGTGAGTATATCCAACCAGGGGATATAGTTACTTTTCCTTAAGTGCCTTACCTCAATTTAGTGTTTACATTTTATATTATATCTTATGTTCTATTTTTATATCTCACACATCACATTTTTTATTTGAATTTTTTAAGATAATACACACAATAAAGTGCACTACACTTATATATTTTGACACTGCATTTACACTATATCTGCACTGCACTGATTTATTTTTGTGACCTATTTTCAATAGGTCAAGAGAGGGAATGAAGGAAGATATAATTAAATATATTCACAGGTTTTATGTTCACTTTATTTCAATGTTATGCTTTACTTTATAATGACGTAACCAAACATACTGTGATGGGCGTTCCCCGCTTGTCGTGGACGCCAGCTGTGTAACCTGATCGGTTCTTTGTTTGAAGATGCAGATTAGGCAGAGAGCCAACCAATTAGAAGATGACACCGTGTGGGCTGGCCAACTGACCTGAGATCAGAAGTTCCTATGGATTGTCCAACCGGAGAATGCTACAATGAATAAGAATTGCTGTATAACGGTCCGTCCTTAAGACGGTGTCTTGTTACATCCACTATAAATTCTTTGTTTCTCCGGAATGTGTTGTTCCTGCCCCTTGTCACGGTTCAGACCGCATTAGATTCTATGTTAGGGACGGTGAACCCAGATCTGCTAAAATTATTGTATCAGGGCAAATACATTCGTTAAATGAGACTACTTGTTTCTTGTTTCTCCTTCCGGTTTTGAACACGCACAACTGCTCTAGGTGGACTTCGCGATAAAAGTCCAAAAAACCTAACAGGGTGAAATCAGGACCGGGTTCAGGACCAGAGGAGCGCCTGTTGCTCCGTTGAGGGAGGACGCATCCGTTGGATGGAGGTGATCCTGGAGTACAGTGAACTACAAAACCGAGTTGTTCATGAATTATGTTCTGTAATGTAAAGTTACCGATTAAATGCCAGAAATCCACTGTTCCCTGCGTGGTGCCTGCTCTCTGACGGGAGTTACCGCTGTGGATAAGGGGGTTCCAACACACACAGTCCCCCGATTATATCTCCAATAGGTGGTGATTACATGAAGGACTCAAAATAATGAGAACAAAACAATGCAGAAAGTTAGACAAGCTCCTCTCTGCAAAGACAGAAGGAAAAAGAAGACACAACATCACCAATCAGCAAATCACATTAATTCAACTGCAGCATTATCAGTTCAACGTGAGGAGTCGTGTGAAGTGATCGATGGTGAACAGACAGGCTGTTGTGCAGGTATGTAAACTCCAACGAGTCACAAGAAGAAATGATAGTTAATAGCACTGCTCGTTTAGAACACGTGACCTAAAACATGCTCAATGAAAGTCTCCAGGAACAGAAACACCGTTTTGTCATTGGAGCTCCAGCTGACTGTATTCATCAGGGATGAACAGCGAGGCTCTCACCCCCCCTCCCTGAAAGAGTCCAGAGACGTTCATCACCATCACACACTGAACAGGGATTACCGTATTTAGGAGCGATTGTCGATATGTGAGCTGCATTTGGGAGCAGATTTAACAAGTTCATCAGTACAACAAAACATAATACAGTAATATAGTAATGAAGGTAAACTCAAAGCACCAAATCTGGTACAACAGAGTCACGTGGTGTCATTCTCTCCAGGATGTGCTGCATGGAAAATAAATAATCATGAATCTCATTATGCATTTGTAGACTAGTTAGTCAATTATATAGTAGGTTACTAAAGCCAATATACAGTAGACACTTGGAGCTTGTGTTGCCTTCATATAAAGCTTATATTTTTCTGCGGCTTCCGACAGGTTTGATTAGTTTTTTTAGTTCAGTTTGGCTCTTTGAACATTTAAGGTTGCCGACGCCTGAGCTAGATTTACTCCAAGAAAGGGTTTGTATTGTGATGCAGATTCAATCGTATACACTTCACTCCTAGCGATGGATATAACCCCCCGCTCGGAAACTATTTGGGAGACTTGACATCAGAATTAGATCCAGATGACTTTATTAAATCATGGAGTGCTGCCGGCCCCAAATCCTACGCGTCTAACAGATCGCGCCAAGGGGATTACACAGAATTATGAATATTGTAAAAAAAGCGTGACACAGCGTAAAATCCCTGAACGATACAGAAAAATTACCAGAGATGTGAAAACTTTTGAACTGACTAATAAAGAGAAGGTGATCAATTTGGCTGTAGTCTTTGACAAGAGGCGACTGTTTGCTGATGGAAAAACATTACCTTTTGGATATTAAAACAAAGATTGTACCGACTCGAGGAAAAAATAACTGTATAGATTTATGATGGGATGACCTGATGACTTCTCTGTACAGTTCTTTTTGACAAAATATTCTGTATTATACCTTAGTGAGCATTGTATTCTGCATTATGCTGTAGTAAGTCATGTGTATTGTACTTCACCAGGTATTGTATATTGTGCATCGTTTCCTTTACATGTATTTGCATATCAGTAAATCCTACCAATTCTTCGTTCTCCTCCCGTAGTCTTTTTTTCCTCGCTGTAACCTGCACAGATAGAAAAGCCTACAGCGTGACTTTAGTATTTACTTTACTGAAACATTGAACGCCGAGCGTGGTTCAAGTGTATTTTGACCCTTGCTTCCAACTTCCCTTTACAGCCCCCCTGGTAGGATCAAGTGGGACTGGTAAACCATTCTTTGTCAAACAGCTTCTTCTAAATATGGAACATACTCTGTCTAGACCCCTGATCGAATCATCTGGTCGTACTCCTCTTATCAACCCATGTATGAGGAATTAGCTCAAAATGTAAAGATTACATTTATTGAAGGAATTCCTGATTCTTTGACAGATGAAAATATTTCCATCAAATCAGCACAATCCGCTTGTGATCGATGACTGTATGGATATCGGTTTGAATCATGACGAAATAATGAAGGCTTTTACCGCGTATAGACATCATAGAAAATTATCATTGTCCTAGTTCAAAACGTATTTCACCAAGGGCACTACCAGACAATTCGTTTAAACAAATTATATCGTCCTCTTCAAATCTCCGCGTGATAAATTACAAATAAGAATTTTAGCTCAGCAGATGTTTCCGGGGCAGAGAGAATATTTTCTTTTGTAGTTTTAACGAAGCTACAAAAGAGCCGTATTCATATTTAATGTCGATCCAAGACTCGATTGCCCAGAACATTACCGACTGAGGAGCGGGATACTACCCAACCAGTGGCCCGTAGTTTACCAGTATAAAAAGTGACTCGGGAAAATGTCTTCTTTTCCTTTCGGCTTTTCCCTTCAGGGGTCGCCACAGCGAATCAACCGCCTCCATCTAACCCTGTCCTTTGCATCCTCTTCTCTCACACCAACTACCTTCATGTTCTCTTTCACTACATCCATAAACCTCCTCTTTGGTCTTCCTGTAGGCCTCCTGCCTGGCAGTTCAAAACTCAGCATCCTTCTACCAATATATTCACCATCTCTCCTCTGGACATGTCCAAACCATCTCAGTCTGGCCTCTCTGACTTTATCTCCAAAACCTCCAACATGTGCTGTCCCTCTGATGTACTCATTCCTGATCCTATTCTTCCTGGTCACTCCCAAAGAGAACCTCAGCATCTTCATCTCAGCTACCTCCAGCTCTGTCTCCTGTCTTTTCCTCAGTGACACTGTCTCTAGGCCAAACAACATCGCTGGTCTCACCACAGTTTTGTACACCTTTCCTTTCATTTTAGCTGAAACTCTTCTATCACACATCACACTTTTCTCCACCCATTCCATCCTGCCTGTACACGCTTCTTCACCTCTTTTCCCCACTCTCCATTGCTCTGGACTGTTGACCCTAAGTACTTAAAATCCTCCACCTTCTTGATCTCTTCTCCCTGTAACCTCACTCTTCCACTTTGGTCCCTCTCATTCACACACATGTACTCTGTCTTACTGCGGCTAACCTTCATCCCTCTCCTTTCCAGGACAAACCTCCACCTCTCTAGCTTCTCCTCCACCTCTTCCCTACTCTCACTGCAGATCACAATGTCATCTGCAAACATCATAGTCCATGGAGATTCCTGTCTAACCTCGTCTGTCAGCCTGTCCATCACCATAGCGAACAAGAAGGGGCTCAGAGCTGATCCCTGATGCAGTCCCACCTCCACCTTGAACTCCTCTGTCACACCTACAGCACACCTCACCACTGTCTTACAGTCCTCATACATGTCCTGCACCGCTCTAACATACTTCTCTGCCACTCCAGACTTCCTCGTACAATACCACAGTTCCTCTCTGGGCACCCTGTCATAAGCTTTCTCCAGATCTACAAAAACACAATGCAGCTCCCTCTGGCCTTCTCTGTACTTCTCTATCAACATCCTCAAAGCAAATACTGCATCTGTAGTACTCTTTTTTGGCATGAAACCATACTGCTGCTCACAAATGCTCACTTCTGCCCTTAGTCTAGCTTCCACTACTCTTTCCCATAACTTCATTGTATGGCTCATCAGCTTTATTCCTCTGTAGTTGCCACAACTCTGCACATCTCCCTTGTTCTTAAAAATGGCACCAGCACACTTCTCCTCCACTCCTCAGGCATCTTCTCACTATCTAAGATCCTGTTGAACAACCCAGTCAGAAACTCTACTGCCACCTCTCCTAGACACTTCCAAACCTCTACAGGTATATCATCAGGACCGACTGCCTTTCCACTCTTCATCCTCTTCAGTGCTCTCCTCACTTCATCCTGGCTAATCTTTGCTACATCCTGGTCCACAACAGTCACCTCTTCTAGTCTTTGTTCTCCCTCATTTTCCTCGTTCATCAACTCTTCAAAGTACTCTTTCCATCTTCCCATCACACTGCTGGCACCTGTCAATAGACTTCCATCCCTATCCTTAATCACCCTAACCTGCTGCACGTCCTTCCCATCTCCATCTCTGTCTTGCCAGCCTGTATAGATCAGTCTCTCCCTCCTTACTGTCCAACTGAGCATACAAGTCATCATAAGCTTCTTGTTTGGCCTTTGCTACCTCTACCTTCACCTTACGCTGTATCTCCCTGTACTCCTGTCTACTCTCCTCAGTCCTCTCGGTGTCCCACTTCTTAGCTAACCTCTTTCTTTGTATACACTCCTGTACCTCCCCATTCCACCACCAAATCTCCTTATCTACTTTCCTTCCAGATGACACACCAAGTACTCTCCTACCTGTCTCCCTGATCACATTAGCTGTAGTTGTCCAGTCATCTGGAAGCACCTCCTGACCATCCAGAGCCTGTCTTAACTCCTTCCTAAAGGTCATGCAATACCCTTCCTTTTTCATCTTCCACCATTTCGTCCTCTGTTCTGCCTTTAGGCCTCTTCATCTTCCTCACCACCAGAGTCATCCTACACACCACCATCCTGTGCTGTTTGGCTACACTCTCGCCTACCACTACTTTACAGTCACTGATCTCGTTCATGTTACATCGTCTACACAAGATGTAGTCTACCTGTGTGCTCCTACCACCACTCTTATAGGTCACCCTATGTTCCTGCCTCTTCTGGAAGAAGGTATTCACTACAGCCATTTCCATCCTTTTTGCAAAGTCAACTACCATCTGTCCTTCTGCGTTCCTCTCCTGGATACCAAACCTGCCCATCACTTCCTCATCACCTCTGTTACCTGCACCAACATGTCCATTGAAGTCTGCACCAATGACAACTCTCTCACTTCTAGGTATGCTCTGCATCACTTCATCAAAGTCCAACCAGAATTTCTCCTTCTCCTCCAGCTCACATCCTACCTGTGGAGCATACCCACTAACAACATTGAACATCACACCTTCTATTTCTAGCTTCAGACTCACTCTATCTGACCTCCAGGACATTCCTAACAAACTCCTCCTTCAAGATAACTCCTACTCCATTTCTCTTCCCATCTACACCATGATAGAACAACTTGAACCCTGCTCCTAAACTTCTAGCTTTGCTACCTTTCCACCTGGTCTCCTGGACACACAGTATGTCTACCTTCGTCCTCTGCATCATGTCGACCAACTCTCTACCTTTTCCTGTCATAGTTCCAACATTCAACGTCCCTACTCTTAGTCCTATACTCTTGGCGCTCCACTTCTCTTTCTTCGTGCGAACACACTTTCCTCCTCTCCTTCTTCGACTAACAGTAATCCAATTTCCACCGACGCCCTGTAGGTCAACAGCGCCGATGGCGGTCATTGTTAACCCGGGCCTCGACCGATCCGGTATGGAAGTCATTGGGTTAGGGTTAGGGTTGATTCGCATATTTGATTTGGCAAATGTTTTACGCCGGATGCCCTTCCTGACGCAACCCCTCTGTATTTATCTGGGCTTGGGACCGGCACAATAAGACACTGGCTTGTGCCCTCTTGCGGCTACATTACTCGGGAAAATGTCTAAACGGATTAAAAGAAATCTACCCATTTTTAAAAGTCATGCTCGGTCTAAAACCGTCAGCGAGAAGAACCTTCCTATGTCAAGGATCAGACGATCTCATCCTGGCACTCTGAAATAGCCCTTAATGTGTTGAAAGGGAACGTCCCGCTGACCTCTGATCAATACAGCAGATTGAATAAAGAGAAGAAGCTTATCAAGCTTTTTGCTAATCGCAAAACAGGACTGAAGCATAAGCGCAAGGTGCTGACACAGAGCGGAGGTTTCCTCCCCCCATTATTAGGAGCTGCCGTCCCATTCTTGACCAGTCTGCTAGCCGGTCGGAGATAGTCCTATAACAACATACAGTGAGTGCGCTTCGACATCATGACATCCTCTTAATAAAATGTACATGATTTCCCCACAAGAACTGCAGAGTTTGACGAGGAGAAAAACGGGTTCAGAAAACATTGCAGAGAAGGCAGAGCACGACTTGGAGAAAATGGGAAGAGTTTTGAACCAGCCGGGGACGGCGTACAGCAAAAGTCTACATTAACGAGCTGCTTGAAAAATATCTCACTACTCAAAAAGGGGTCGAGTCAAGACCGTGAAATAGTTTTGAAGCTGCCTACCGACCCCGCAGAGGTGAAAATCGTGACGAGGGTCATGTAAGAGTTGAAGAGGAAAAACCTCTTGATAGTATTGTGGACGACATTTTACAGAATATTGGAGCCCACAATCGCAAGAATGCTTCCTACATCCTTCAGAAGCTTCGTAATTCAGACCTTTTAAGATGGAACCGTTTGGGTGAGATCATCGTCCAGAATAAGACCATTAAAAGGGTCCCACATTTTTGATTTAATGACTGTCTAACAGATGCTTCCACGCCAGAACCATTCCTCGAGGGTGGGGTGAATTCTTAAAAACTATATCCCAGTTAAATGTACCCTTAACCACGATTGCAGATACACATGCGTGTGAGCAATTGAGTCTTCGACCGCCTGAAGCCTTGAGTCAGTCGGATCATGAAATACGAAGGAGTAAAAGGGCGGGGGGAATGATGTCAACACCTCTTTTAGATATTGATCACATCACCCCTGCTTCTAAATGTCAAATGACGTAAAACAATTTTATACCCCGACTGCATCTGAATGGCGGCTGTCAACTCCATACCCTCAAAATGTTTGGAATTCAATCGTTGAGAATTTAAAAAAAATGTAACAGTACATCAGTAAAATTATCAATAAGCAGCACATCAGTAAAATGCTTTATTGAAACATGCGTGAGAAGGAGTATTCATTTCGAACATAACCTTTAAATAGTTTTAAAGTACACGTTTCTGATCAGACGTTTTAGCAGTCTCCACATCTGACACACATTTACCACATTTCTGAACAAACTTTGTGACATAGGCATCATCCCTTTTTCAATGATCAGAAATGAGTCTCATTTACTTCTTGAAAAGAAAGTCCTTTGAAGCGCTGACATAGGAAGAATATCACGTGGGCTCTGCATGCTGCTGAATAGTCATCTTGAACTTGTAGTTTGTTGTAGCGTATCGCGTGAATTCCTGTTTAAGAAAGATGGAAAACATGCAGGATAAAATGGAAAGTCTGGTTCATGACCGCAGCCGTCAAAGAAGTTTGATCTGCCTTCTTCCTCGTCTTCAATGGTCATTCCCACCCAATGTTCACCCTCATGTGTATGATCATGGTGTTAGCGACTAAGTAGCATGGTCGCTTACTAATCTTAGACGGTAATAAATTGCTAGGGAAAACACCCCCGAACGACTCACCCAGGGTAGGTGTCAGAATAGATTCTATTTGAAGGTTGTTCATTTTACTTGTTTTAATAGTCAATTAGAACTTGTCCCTTAGAGTTTATTTCGACAACACCGTCTTAACACGCATAGACGATCAAAGTCATAGTCCGGGGTAAGGCGACTGTCCAAACGACAGGTGCCGTGTTCTGATGCTGATAGAGTCCATTTCCCCGTCCCTTGTCAGATTGAAGAGAAACTAGCAGTTTTCAAAATTCTCCGTCTATACACAATGGGGAGTCTCTAATCTGTTGTTACCTAGATAAAGATTGTAAAACTCGTGAGCAGTCTGATGTGTATCAAAACGTTGCTGGTAGGGCTTTGATGGGATAAAACGTGAGCTCACACTCAAAGCTAGATATTAAAGATCAGCGTGTTGGAAGTTGAAAGGATTCAGCTCTCTTGTCCCAACATAGGCCAGATGGTCCACCAGCCCCACCACAAGGTATTTCGGAAGTCTGCCGAGGTATAAGTGATCCTGTGAGCATACACGGGTCTGCGCAGGGATACGATAATTCTTCACTACCCGACCTATAGGATAAATGGCATTTGATTTCATGAGAGCGGCAGAATGCCCGAGCATGACATCCGGTGAGACTTGAACTTTTTCACAAAAAGACTCGCCCCTAAAATGTTTAACTTGAACTCATCGCCAACTGCGGACATCAGTGCAAAAGCACTTTTCACTTTCAAGAGTTTTAATCGCACATCCACATTGTTTAACAGGAGTCTCTCGGAAAAGAAAATATCAGTATGCAAAGGACCAATTAACTCAAACGTCCTTGAAACCTTTGCAAAGCTCGCACACTTGACTAACCCTCTGTTGGGCGTGTCAGCGGTCATTACAGTCGAATCAAGGTCGACTCCGGTGTCTTTATACCAGAGACCTCCAGAAAACTGGCTCTCCAACGTTTGGAAAATTAAGAAGTGTTTCAAAAACCGCTCTGTAAGGATGAGTGGCGGAGGACGAGCTGATGAGGACGTCGTTCAGACTCACATCCACCTGTGAGAAGATAGTATTTAGAGGGTATTGGACTATCCGACAGACGTCGCCACCACCTAGCCAATGAAGTGACGCTAGGACAGGAGAGATGTGTTCTCTCCTCTCTGTTCCAGTCAGCGGGCAGCTGCATTCTGAACTAACTGTAGAGTCCTAATAGAGGAGCTAGAACAGCCCATAATAAGGAGTTGTAGTAATCCAATCTAGAAGTAATGAAGGCATGAATGATTTTCTCTGCATCTTTAAAAGGATAAGAAATTTCCAACTTTAGCAATATTTTTTAAGTGAAAGAAGGCTGTCTGTGATAGACTTAATGAGAATCAAAGGGCAGAATTTGATCAAAAATCACTCCCAAGTTCCTGACTTCATTGGTGGAGGACACAGCAATACTATCCGAGTGAATTACGATGTTAGAGAGATCATCTAAGATGATTTCCAATAATTATGACTTCAGTTATTAATCATATTAGTTAACAAATTTATGGCTTCAGTTTTATTACTGTTAAACATAAAAAAAAATGGTGAAGCATTTAATCTGAGGCAGGTTTCCAATTTAATTAGCTGGTCAGATTTTTTTAAAATTGATAAATATAATTTTGTATCGTCTGCATAGCAATGAAAATTAATGTTATGTTTCCTTATATTTCCCAATGGTAGCATATATAAATTAAACAGAATTGGTCTCAGAACAGATCCTTGGAGGTAGTCCACAGGTGAGAGTCCCTCGATCTGAAGATTTATTATTGACCGACAAACAAATCGGTCAGATAGATCTGACCTAAACTAGTCTAGTGCAGGGTTTTCAATCGCAACTTCCTCTTCCCCTTAAAAGAATATTATGGTCAACAGTATTGAATGCTGCACCGTTCTCCCTGGTGGCACCTGGAAAAGCACTGTTCACTTTTCTGGGTCCTTACAGACCTTTGGAAGTATACAAAATCTCCTTTCACAAGGACAGGGGTCCCCAACAAATACATTGATTGTTTCTTGGTCTTGCACTTTGGTCAACATGTCTCTAGTAATTGGAATTGTGTCCTGGTAAATTTACCCATCTAATTTACGATCTATAGTCATTATGATTTGTGTTTTAGCCTCAAATACATATTGGTCCCTTCCCATAATGACCAGAGCTGCCCTTGTCAGCTGGTTTTTGAAACTGTTAGAATTATCTAAGAGGATTGTTTTAAGTTTGTCTTCTCTTTAATTTTTTGAAAGTACCAATCCTTATCAATTACATTTGGAATGTCCAGTGGTAGGTCGTGAAAAGACTCCAGGGAGAATGGGCTCAAACTGTAACGGTCAGCTGTCAGGGGTGTTTTTGAAAATTGCCAATTTTAACCTTCTGATTCAATTAAGTCTGACTAATTGTTTTTTTAATTGATCAAGACTGGGATGAATGAGAGCAATGCTCAGCAAGTCCTCCTGGGTCTTTGTAGATCTGAATTCCTTTGCAAACACTGACATTTGTTGAGACCGAGAAAGTGGTTTATGTATCCCCCTGTCCAGTGGACTTTATTGGGGGAACAAGTGCCTCTGACAGACTGAGTTGGATTGGTAGTGGGGAAGTGCTCGTCTCCCTCGTACTGCTTTCACAACTGCTTGTAGTGGCCTAACCCGAACCCTCTGGGGTACAGGGGGTGCACGGTCCTCCTGACTGCCATAACTGTACCGCCTCCCAATATTGTTGGGGCGGGGGTCACGGCTGACTGAAAAGTCCCAATAAATGATTTGCAACTAGATAGTCATAAAGCCGTTTGGCCACCATGTTCTCTAGAATCTTCGATAGATTAGATTGGCTAAATTTGTGCTATCCGTATGCATGGACACACCTGGAATAGGACAAACTAGCAGGTGTCACCACCGATGGTCATCCACATTTGATGGGAAAGAGTCAAACTTTTGAAATGTTTGATTTACAATACTCTCTCTGCCATCGTGGGGTTGCCAGGGCTTAGTAGCCCAGCAGACTGGGGGCATGAGGCAGGGTACACTCCAGGCATGACACCAGTGCACCAGAGCCACATTTATGACAAGAAAATTGATCGTTTTCTCACACAGACTGTCACCAGCTTGTCAGGACCATTCTATGTACTTTTTTATAATTTACTATTGTGCAAAATTGAGTTCAGCCTTTCAGCCCAGCCCTCAATATTTTCTGTACTTTGTGTGGCTACATGAAAAAAAAATCCTCACTCCTGGCTGAGAGTAACCCCATATAGTGACAGAAGTGTATTGGATTTCTGATTTGTGAAATATAGCGCACCAGCAGTCACAGGCAGCCATCAGCAGCCAAAAAGCTCCAGAGCAGAGGAATCTGGGGCAGATATAGGCTGTGATCCAGTCGGCCCCACCCTCCTCATCAGCCTTAATTGGGGAGACACCTGCAGAGAATCATGGACAAGACCTGGAAGCCTGTGTAATTAAAGGGGTGTGTTTCTGTTTGAGTTAAATCATTATCATCTTATCTGTTAGTTATTCTTTGGTTTTGGTTCACAACTCCAACTTTAAAGTCATTTTCAGAAACAAAGGAGTTTAAATGGCATCTCAACAATATGAGGGTTTTAGAGATGCGTTATGCAAAGTTTGTAAAAATTCTCTGACTAAATATGTCAACATCAGATGTCAGTCACTGATAAACTGACAAACATCAGATCTGATTCCAGTTTGTTAAAGGAGCAAACAGGAAATCTAGCAGCTAATTCTGAGTTTACTTTCCTGAGACAGATTTGTGCCAAAAGATTTTCAGACATTATTGCAGGTTCTTTCACCTGGTTGAGAACTATTAGCTCCACCTGTGCTGCTCTCCTCAGCTGGTGGAGATCAGCCTTGATGGGAGGAGATAAAAGGTGTTTGGTGTTTCCTGGTAGACTCCAGAGAGTCAACACCATCAGTTGGCTTTCTGTGTTTGTTTGTTTGGGGGGGGGTGTTAAAATGTAGTAAGGGTAGTGATGGCTAGTGATTGGTAAATGAAGCATTGTGAAGCACTGAATCACTTGATCCAACTGGTTCAAAATGTGTTCATTACTAGAAGCTTCAGTTATAGTGACCTCTCCTGGTGAAGTGCAAACCCTGCACTGCAAGTTAGTTTGACAAGAAGCTTTCAGCTATACACATGCATGATCACCTCTTTTCTGCTTGGACTTATTAAAGCATCTTTCATTTTAAATTGATATACCCTAGACTGAATATTCAATGCACTAATAATGATTAATGATTGACAAATGTGTGGAGTGTTGAGGAGCGAATGCAACTATGGAATGGCTGATAATTTGGGATGAGGGCAGTGAAAGATTTTTATTGATACATGATTTTTTCCACAGTATTTGGATTTAGTCTTTTTTTTTTGGTCACAATTTCCCCACATTTGGAGAAACACTCGTTGACAAGGAAAAAAAGATGAGGCTAGCGTCCATAAAAATTGTTTTGCCAGTTTAAACAAGTTGGGGTAATCATTCTGATGGTTCTTCCAGTAATCCACTGGGTCTTCTGACCTGGCCAGTGGTGGTTCACGTACCGCTGCACCTCCACTGCTGCGTCTGCCGTAGCATTCCTTGCCCTCCTTGCATCAGACGCATCTCGGTCCAGCGTTTCCCAAAGGTTCCTATCTGAAAGACAAACAGGACAACAATCATCAGCATTTTAACTTGCTGGGAAAAAAAATACTAGTCATAAAATTACTTGTGGATGTTAGTTTCAGCAGATGCTGGTTGAGCCGATGTGGAGGGCTGTTCTTCAGAGACTGTGGGGAGGGTGGTTTTGTTTATGGATTCGGTCGCCTCACTGCTGCCTGGGCCTGACCCTGATTGTAGAATCCAATGGTTTTGAGTCTTGGATCCAGCAGCGTTAACATCCTCAGTGCCGTTTGGCTCTGTGTCCTCAAATTTGCATCATAGACATTAAGTTTTGTCCCAATTGTTTGCTGTTTCTTCCAGTTGTGTCAAACAAATACAACATAAGCAGCAGAGGTGGCAGTGGCTCAGCGGTAGAGAGCAGATGTTTCATAGACGGATCGCCCCAGCCATCGGCGGATATAGTCCCGCTCCCGCCATGATGCACCAGGAGTGTGAGCTGACAGTGGGAGGTGTCTGCTCACCCTCCCAGGCACTGCCGAGGCGCCCTTGAGCAAGGCGCCGTCCCCCCTACAAGCTGCTCAAATTTGGGCGCGTTCCGAAGGCCGCTGCCGTCACTCTGCCTCCTGATGTGTGTAGTTTAATGTGATTGTACTAACTGCATGCTTACAGGCCCCCTTGTGTGCTGTGTTCAGGGACCCTGTATACTTGTCAACTAACCGAGTGACTTTATTAGCATTTTCACCATTGGGATGACTTTGGACACTGACTTTCTTTTCCTCAAAGTTCCACCGTTGCCTGGAAAAAGGGGGAAAGTAATGTGAGGCAGTTTGCTGTCGTGTCATTACCTTCAGAGGACAGTGGGATGACATCATTTCCAGTGTAGCCAGAGCTGCATCCACTGACCGTCTCTCTTCGTATGAGCGTTCCAGCGTGAGGAAGGTGCTGTTCCAGCGTGTGTCCACCTCTTGAATTAGTTCTTTTCACTGGAATGCCCATCTGCTCTTGCACTTCAAGTTTCTTTAGCTGTTCTGCTAGATCTAAAGAAAGACGCCACCTTTCGTACCCTTGTGCGTAGTTCATGGAGGCCGGGAGTTGAATCCAGAGACTTCTTAACCAGATTTAAGGAGTCGGCAAAACGGAGTCCATGTCTCAAGTTTAACATTCTAACAGAAGCAAGCATATTGGCTCCTGCGTCCGTCACAATGGAGGTCACTTTTCCATCAAGGCTCCATTCCTCCATCAGAGATCTTGTAGCTGCACTGATGTTAGCTGCAGTATGTGCTTCAGGGAAAGACACTGTGGCCAGTTTCATCGGGTCCTCCATGTAGTGGGCAGGTCACTGCAAGATACGCCTCCATATTAAGGACGTCCACATATCTGCAGTCGGACTCTCAGCCTCCACCCTCACCAGGACAGCCTCACCTTGGTCTTCTCCTCCTCATGTTTCTGAAGCACCATGTTCTTGAGCTCTCCTGGATGGAAGAACGTATGTGGGATCAAGCAATCCCAAGCCAGTCATCCATGATGGAAAAGGGCTACCAGTCTTTCACCACCATATTTACAAGAGCTCCATCCAGCTCTCGCTTCAGGTCCACTATGACAAATAGACAGAAATAAAAAGTAAATGATTGAAATAATACCAGAAGATTAATGTGAAACTTCACTTAAGTTAAGCAGGCCTACGACTCATGAAACACCAGCCATACCACATTGTTAGTGTGTCTACTAAATGCTAACCTTGATTTGGTCCCCCTGATCTCCAACAGCTCCATGTTTGGCAGTGAGGTGTGTGGATCATGGAGGAAGTATTCCCATGGTGCTTCAGCTCAGTGGAACACACCAACCAGACCTGGAATTTGTTAATAATACAGTTTGACATCTATAAAGAGTGTCCTCTAACTGCAGAATTTATTATTATTAATCATTAATTGGGGCGGCAGTGGCTCAGTGGTAAGCGGGGCGGTAGAGCGGGTCGTCCTATGATGATTCAAGATCGGCGGTTTCGATTCCCGCTCCCGCCCAAAAATACCCGGAGGTGAGCTGACAGTGGGAGGTGTCGGCTCACCTCTGGAGCACTGCCGAGGCACCCTTGAGCAAGGTGCCGTCCCCTTTACAAAATTGCTCATTTGAGGCGCACCAAGAAGGAGCTGCCTGCCAATCTACCTCTCTTGCATGCCCACAGGCCCCCTTGTGTGTGGTTGTGTGTATTACAGGGGCCTGTACACAGTAATATGCATGTGTGTGATTGAGACTAACAGTGTGTGCGTTCTTAATTTCCCTTCGGGATTATAACTATGTATAAAATTAAAATAAAATTAAATTATACACGGATGATAAACTATAGCTAGTTACCGTTGGACATGTAACTTCCTTCATTACAGATGTGAAAACACACCTACCTTATCAGCAGCGATCAGAATGAAGTGAACCCACACGTCAGAACGACCTCTGGCTCCATAATGATCCAACAATCCAAAAAGGCAACGCAATAACAACAGCTCTTCAACAAAAACCCACAAATGGTGCATTTTCCAAAGTGTATATAATTTAGTTTAGGTGCTAAAATTCAAAACTGTCACAGGTGAGGAGGCGGGTCAGTAAATTACATACTTGGACCGCGAACCCGTCGGGTGGTTCCCTCAGGAAACTAAGCAGTTTCTGCTTTGGACGTCAGTGTCCTGTGACTTTCTTCCGCCCCAAAGAAAGCTTCGAAGCAGTGGTTCTACTGAATTGTAGTTCTAGGGTTTGAAACGTGTACCGAAGCTTCAGTGTCCAACTGCCATCACTAGCGATGGCAAAATGAGGCTTTCTGAACCTTTTCCAAACCACTGTCATAAAGTGGTTCACTACCCGAATCATCAATCATATTTTATTTATATAGCGCTTAATCACATAATCAATATCTGGAGATATTTCAAAGCACTTAACCGACAGAAACCCAACTGAACCCTCCAGAGCAAGCATCAGCGACTCCTCCCTTTTACTGAGGAAGAAACTCCGGGCAGGACCCAGACTCTGGACGGCGGTCGTCCACCTTGACCTGTTGGTTGGGAAAAAGAAATACACTGGGGACAGAGACAAGTCAAGAGGCAGAGAGAGTGGCAGATAGGCCAGATTGAATTTACCTGTACATGTCCATACTGAGCTGTTGCTGAAGTGGGGGTGGGATTTACAAGCCTTTGGATTTCCTGTCTTATGCGCGTTCCCCACCTGTTGAACAGACGCTCAAAGACGGCGGCAGTATCTTGCAAAAGAAGCGTGCGATTTGACATTGGTAGTAAATTATAAAAGCATAGAAAGAGAAGTGACAGAAGCTCCAGAGTATCTCCCTTTAACGGGAGAGACTGTGAAAAATGCTCTCCGCAGTCTAGGCCAGGGTGATACATAAATACTGAAATGATATACATATTAACATATGCAACATGTGAAATGTACATTCACATATTGTAAACATATTAACATATATCAGAAATGTAGTTTATATTTACACTACAAACTAGAGATTACACTGGTAATCCAGATTTTCAATGTGGTGTTCAGAGTGGTCTGCTGGGAGGATTGCTGGTTGTAGAGTCTGACGGCCGTGGGCAGGAAGGACCTGCGATTGGATGCTTCACCAGAGATGAGTGAAGGAACGCTATCGCTGAAGGAGCTCTCCAGTGATCTTTGTGTGTCCTGCAGAGGGTGGGAGGGGTTCTTCATCGATGACTGCTTGGCTGTCATCCTCCTCTTAAAGGCCCTTTTCCTTCTCAAGAAGGGCCTTAATGTCAGGGGTGATCCAGGGTTTGTTGTTGGGATAACACTGTACAGTCCTGGTGGGTACGGTGTTATCCACGCAGAAGTTAATGTAGTCTGTGATGGTGTTTGTAAGACCGTCGATGTCCTCCCCGTGAGAATCGCAGAAAACATCCCACTGCGTTCTGTGGAAATAGTCCTTCAAAGCGTCTTCAGCCTCGTCGGACCGTCTCCTCACAGTGAAGGACACAGCTGGTTGCCTTTCCACAAGAGGCTTGTAGACGGGCAGGAGATGAACCAGGTTGTGGTCTGATCTTCCCGGGGGGGAGAGGTGATATGTATGCCTCCTTGGTGTTGGCAAAGCACAGGTCCAGTATTTTACTGTCTCTGGTGAGACAAACATACTGGGTGAAGGTGGGCAGAGTGGAGGACGGGGGGGCGTGATTAACGTCCCCAGAGATGAGGATGAAGGCCTGTGGGTGCTGTGTCTGCAGCCTGCTCGTTAGGCGGTGGAGGACATCGCAGGCTGCATCCGCGATGGCGAAGGGGGGGACATATGCAGCTATCAGGATAGTGTGCGAGAACTCCCGCGGCAGATAATACGGCCGACCGCCTACAGTTCGATGTCCCAACAGCAGTGCCGCTCCTTCAGTGGGTCCGTTTCACAAAGTTTAGTGGAAAACCTGGGTAAGTTAACCCTGAAATCAGGGAAAAGCAGGGTTTCCAGTTTCACACAGGGAGGTAATTTAACCCAGAGTCAGAGGGTAAACCTAGCCTGTGTCACGAGGTAAACCTCTAGGTTTGTTACCACAGTAACGGACTCTTAAGCTAGCCTGGTCTGGGGGAGGGGCCGTGTCACAAAGCAGGTGCAGTGGAAACCCCGAGTAAGTTAACCCTGAAATCAGACAAAAACCAGGGTTTTCGGTTTCACAAAGGGGAGTAACTGATGGTCTGTGTTGCATTATGGATTATGATTCTCTCCCAGCCGTCGCTGGTGTAGTCCGGGCTGCGGGCTTCCTCCTCCTGCCACGTGCGATACCTCGATCCTGCTCTCCGGTAGATGTTTGTTTGTTTGTAATTTTTGTTGTTTTGTAATGTCCTATATTCATATTTTAATTAGGTTAATTTATTTTGCAGTGCGCGGCCGTCATTGCCGCTGTGAGCCTCACTGCTGTTTTGGTTCTTCGTTCTTCGTACTTCTTCTCCTACGTCTGTGTGTCTGCTCTGGGGTTTGGCTCGTCTAGAGACTTCAAACACCGTAATTCAGCGCTGATTCGGCCCATATCGGGCTAGGCTCCATTAAAGGTGGTCAAAGCTGTACAATACAGCATTCACCAAAGTCCTCAACATGAGACAAGAGAGGGCGTCCCGACCCTCTCTTGGACGCTGAGCCACTACCTCTGGAGAGGGGTTTTAATTGGAGGGGCAGACTCTTGCCAATTTCTTGCGTTTATGCATTTATTTCTTTCGTTGAATTATTATTGATAAGTTTGGTGGGTTATCTTTGATTTATTGTTTAGTAATCTTGTTTTTCCTCTTTTCAGTGGTGAACATGTCATGTCCGTTTGACGAGGAGCCCCTTGATGGAGTTTCTGCATTAATTCAGAGATTTTAAATTTTTTTGTATCGCGTTCACACGTCCTGTCATATCCTGTCAGACGGTTGTCTTTATGATCGGTACCGATCATACTGATCAGTACTGATCCGTCCTCACATCTGCAGCAGTGTTGTGTGCAGGTAGTGGTCCGGTCAGTTTATTTTTTATATGCAAACGGTAGTTTTTCTATACAATGTGAGAGATGCTCAGTGCAGCTCGCCTTGAAACTTGTACCCCAGTTTTTCTATTTCCCTGGAGATAAACCCGTCAGAATCATCGAGGAGTTCCACAGGATTGCAGGTGAATGATGTAGAAATCTGATAAATGAATTTCAAATGATAGTCTGTTAATGACATTGTGCTACAACCTCAGAATTGGATTATTAACTTTAATTCCTTTTAGGATTTCCCAACGTAATTGGCTGCACAGATGGTACCCACATTCCCATTTAGGTACATGTAGACTGAACATTGTTTCAACATGTTAAAGACTGCATCATAGATGAACAAACATATGTCCAGATCATGTGATGCTGCAGACTACATTTCTGATGTGGAGGTCTGGGTCTGTTCCTGACTCTTGGATATATGTTCTTACCTGAGCAGCAGACTGTAATGTGGTCAGTAACCTAAAGATGTACACAATAATTCACTTGTTTTCATTGATTGGATTCATTAGACTGGATTACACAATCAATCTTTATTTATATAGTGCTTAATCATGGCAGCAGACATTTCAAAGCACTTTAACAGAGACGGAAACCCAACTGAACCCTCCAGAGCAAGCATAAGCGACAGTGGTGGGGAAAAACTCCCTCGATGAGGAAGAAACTCCGGGCAGGACCCAGACTCTTTTGGGCGGCCATCCGCCTCGACCGGTTGGGTGGAAAAGAAATCAAAGGAAGATAAGAACAGGGTCGGAGAGAGAGAGAGAGAGAGTGACAGATAGGCCCGATAGAGACAGAGTCAATATGGTTAAGGTTGTTAAAGTCAAGGCACAATTACAGCTGCGTGGATGACTGTATGGCGGCACAGAGGAAGAAAGGAAGCAGGACCCCAGCCAATGGATCGTTGAGGGGTGGTACTGGTGGGCTTGGAGGAGAAGGTCCACAGCGGATGGGCGGATGAGGGGTGGAACAGTAGGATGACACGAAGGAAGATAGGCAGCAGGACCCCAGTCTATGGTTAGGTAAGGGGTGGTACTGGTGGGATGGGAAGAGCAGGTCCATAGCAGATGGGTGGATGAGGTGTGAATCTGAAAAAAAAAACCCGTGAGGACATAGAGCACAGAGACTCCAGGGAAGATGTTTAGTTAGTAAAGGTGCGATTGGAGACTTGGAAAGTGAGATCAGAGAAGAGGAGGAGTAACAGAGATGGTTGGAGAGAAGGAGGAGGAGAGAGGAACTCGGTGAGTCTGGATGTTGAGTCTCCAGCAGTGTCGGTCTTTATGAAAATAAGCGTAGTAACCTAAGTTGCCATTAATTGTAAAATTTATGAAAAAAGGTTTAAGTCTAGTCTTAAATAATGAGAGGGTGTCTGCCCCCTGAACTGAGGTAGGGAGGTGGTTCCACAATAGAGGGGTTTGATAGCAAAAGGCTCTAGCCCCCGTCCTACTTTTGTAAATTCTAGGAACCACCAGTAGGCCAGTATGTTGAGAGCGTAATGCTCTAGATGGATCATATGGAACTAAAAGTTCCTTCAGATAGGTCGGTGCCTGGCCATGAAGGGCTTTGTAAGTGAGGAGGAGTATTTTGAAATCTATCCTAGCTTTCACAGGTAGCCAGTGCAGAGAAGCCAGCACAGGAGAAATATGGTCTCTGGCACTGGTCCTGGTCAGAACCTGGTCTCTGGCACTGGTCCTGGTCAGAACACGGGCGGCAGCATTCTGAATTAGTTGGAAGAGTCTTCAACTTTTTGAGGCAGCCTGAAAAAAGTGCGTTACAGTAATCTAGTCTGGAAGAGATGAAAGCGTGGATTAATTTCTCTGCATCATTCAGTTTTAAAATATGCCTGATTTTAACAATGTTTCGTAGATGGAAAAAGGCCGTTCTAGAAACCTGCTTAATGTGTGTGTTAAACGAGAGATCCTGATCAAAGAGGACACCTAGGTTCCTCGCAGTGGTTTTGGCCTCAAACGTGATGCCATCCAAGGTTATTACATCACTTGGCACCACATCCCTAACAGTTTTTTGACGAGCACAACGACCTCAGTTTTATCAGAATTGAGATGCAAAAAGTTATTGGTCATCCAATCTTTTAATACCCTTGATACACGCCTGTAATTTGCACAACTGGCTGACTTCATCAGGTTTAATCGAGAGATATAATTGCATATCATCGGCATAACAATGGAAGTTGATGGAGTGTTTCCTTATCAAATTACCCAGAGGAAGCATGTGCAAGATAAACAGTATTGGACCAAGAACCGAGCCTTGAGGAACTCCATAACTAACTGTAGTTGACCTAGAGGAGTTGGTATTAACATTAACAAACTGTCCTATTTAACTTTGCAGTTAAATAGGACTTAAACCACACCAGCGCTGATCCCTTAATACCAATTGTTTGGTCCAGTCGTGCCAGAAGAATATTGTGGTCAATTGTGTCAAACGCCGCACTAAGGTCTAAGAGAACCAGTATAGAAAGAAGTCCTCTGTCTGAAGCGGTTAGAAGATCATTGCTAACCTTGACAAGTGCTGTTTCCGTACTATGATGTTCCCTAAAACCTGACTGGAAATTCTCGAATAAACTTTTGGATTTAAGGAAATCACATAACTGATTAGCGACTATTTTCTCCAAGATCCTAGATACAAACGGGAGATTTGAGATGCGTCGATAATTATTTAGAACACTAGGGTCCCGGTTAGGTTTTTTGAGAAGTGGCTTGATTACAGCTACTTTAAAGGACTGTGGTACATATCCAGTAGATAATGACATGTTAATTATATTAAGGAAGTGGTTGCTAAGTAGAGGTAGGGCTTCTTTGATGAGTTTAGTTGGAATTGGATCTAACAGACAGGAGGATGGTTTAGCTGAGGAGATTATTTTAATCAGCTGACTGATCTGTATTGGAGAAAAGACATCCATAGAACCAAAGGGTTCAGGAGTCAGCTGTGTGTTTTCCGGATCTAAGGGACCTAAAGAAGGACCAGAGTTTGAGGACAGGACGCCATTAATTTTGTCTCTGATGAGCAGGATCTTATTATTGAAGAAATTCATGAGATCATTGCTGTGGAGACTTGATGGAATACTACGATCATATGTGGTTCTTTGTCAGTCTGGATACAGGACTGAACAAGAACCTGTGGTTGTTTCTATTGTCCTCGATTAATGATGAATAATAGGCTGCTCTAGCGGAACGAAGTGCCTTCCTGTATTTATGTAAACCATCTTGCCACGCAGTGCGGTATTCTCCTAATTTTGTAGAACGCCATTTCCTCTTAAGTTGTCGGGATTCTTGCTTTATTTGGTGGGTATGAGAATTAAACCAGGGAGCTCGCATCCCGTGTTTTATAGTCTTATTTTTTAGTGGAGCAATTAAATCTAAGGTTTTTCGCAGAGAGTCTGAAGTAACGTCAACAAACTCATCAATTTGAGATGGACTAACATTAACTGAGTTCAGAAAATGACCCGCTGTGTAGTTCAGTAGTGGGATTAGATTAAGCATACTTGGGATTTCTTCCCTGAATTTAGACATGGTATGATCTGATAAGTTTCTAGTACAAACGTTTTTTGCAGGAAGAGAATTACACAATAGCTGTATGTCGAAAGTTATCAGGCAGTGGTCAGAACGGATAGGATTATGAGGAAAGATGACCAACTCCCCAATTTCAATCCCATAAATCAAGACTAAGTCCAGAGTATGCTCGAACTGGTGGGTAGATTCCTGTACACACTGACTAAAGCCTTTGGAGTCTAGTAATGACATGAATGTGCTACTGATGCTATCATTACTGTCGTCTACGTGAATATTGAAATCGCCAACAATTATGACCTTATCAGTTTTAAGAATTAAACTACTTAAGAAATCGGCAAATTCAGATAGAAAGTCACTGTATGGACCAGGAGGACGATAAATGATGACAAATAAAAGGGGCTGACGTAGTTTCTGGATTGGGTTTGATAGGCTCAGACTAGACTTTCAAATGAATTGAAGATAATTTTTGGTTTAGGGCTCAATTCTAGCGAGGAATTAAAAATTGATGCAACTCCGCCACCTCTGCCTGAGACTGGATGGATCTGTTAATTTAGGTGACTAGGAGGAGTAGCTTCATTGAGGGAAAAATAGTCATCCTCACTTAGCCAGGTTTCTGTTAAACAGAATAAATCGATTTGATAATCTGATATATCATTGATTAAACAGCTTTTGAAGACAGAGATCTAATATTCAGGAGACCACATTTTATTGTTTTGTTCTCCGGAGCTGTTGAAGTACTGGTTTTGATTTTTATTAAATTTGAATGTCCAGTTGCTTTCCTCTGGACTTGAAATGACCTGAATTTGCATGAATTAACTTTAAATGGTCGAGGGACACAGTCTCAATGGTGTGTACAGTGGGTGACAATCCAGTAGGTGAAAGTGTAGTGGGTAACATTACAGTGGGTGACTGTACAGTGGGTGGAGGTACAGTGGGTGACTGTTCTAGGAGTGCAGAGATTTGTTTTAAGACTGCGACTCTGCATCCCGATCTCAACTCTGGGTCAGGGTTTTGGGGCAGAAATAAACGTGGTCAGATTTTTTGACAGGAAATGTAGCCGCAAGAGGGCACAAGCCCGGATAAATACAAAGGGTTGCGTCAGGAAGGGCATCCGGTGTAAAACTTTTGCCAAATCAAAGATGCGAATCAAACCTATGACTTCCATACCGGATCGGTCGAGGCCCGGGTTAACAACGACCGCCATCGGCGCTGTTGACCTACAGGGCGCCGGTGGAAATTGGATTACTGTTGGTCGAAGGAGAGGAGGAAAGTGCGTTCGCACGAAGAAAGAGAAGAGGAGCGCCAAGAGTATAGGACTGAGAGTAGGGACGTTGAATGTTGGAACTATGACAGGAAAAGGTAGAGAGTTGGTTGACATGATGCAGAGTAGGAAGGTAGACTTACTGTGTGTCCAGGAGACCAGGTGGAAAGGTAGCAAGGCTAGAAGTTTAGGAGCAGGGATCAAGTTGTTCTATCATGGTGTAGATGGGAAGAGAAATGGAGTAGGAGTCATCTTGAAGGAGGAGTTTGTTAGGAATGTCCAGGAGGTAAAAAGAGTGTCGGATAGAGTGATGAGTCTGAAGCTAGAAATAGAAGGTGTGATGTTCAATGTTGTTAGTGGGTATGCTCCACAGGTCTGATGTGAGCTGGAGGAGAAGGAGAAATTCTGGTTGGACTTTGATGAAGTGATGCAGAGCATACCTAGAAGTGAAAGAGTTGTGATTGGTGCAGACTTCTATGGACATGTTGGTGCAGGTAACAGAGGTGATGAGGAAGTGATGGGCAGGTTTGGTATTCAGGAGAGGAACGCAGAAGGACAGATGGTAGTTGACTTTGCAAAAAGGATGGAAATGGCTGTAGTGAATACCTTCTTCCAGAAGAGGCAGGAACATAGGGTGACCTATAAGAGTGGTGGTAGGAGCACACAGGTAGACTACATCTTGTGTAGACGATGTAACCTGAAGGAGATCAGTGACTGTAAAGTAGTGGTAGGCGAGAGTGTAGCCAAACAGCATAGGATGGTGGTGTGTAGGATGACTCTGGTGGTGAGGAAGATGAAGAGGGCAAAGGCGGAGCAGAGGACGAAATGGTGGAAGCTAAAAAAGGAAGGGTATTGCATGACCTTTAGGAAGGAGTTAAGACGGGCTCTGGGTGGTCAGGAGGTGCTTCCAGATGACTGGACAACTACAGCTAATGTGATCAGGGAGACGGGTAGGAGAGTATTTGGTGTGTCATCTGGAAGGAAAATGGATAAGGAGACTTGGTGGTGGAATGAGGAGGTACAGGAGTGTATACAAAGAGGTTAGCTAAGAAGAAGTGGGACACTGAGAGGACTGAGGAGAGTAGACGGGAGTACAGGGAGATGCAGCGTAAGGTGAAGGTAGAGGTAGCAAAGGCCAAACAAGAAGCTTATGAAGACTTGTATGCTCGGTTGGACAGTAAGGAGGGAGAGACTGATCTATACAGGTTGGCAAGACAGAGAGACAGAGATGGGAAGGACGTGCAGCAGGTTAGGGTGATTAAGGATAGGGATGGAAGTCTATTGGCAGGTGCCAGCAGTGTGATGGGAAGATGGAAAGAGTACTTTGAAGAGTTGATGAACGTGGAAAATGAGAGAGAACAAAGACAAGAAGAGGTGACTGTTGTGGACCAGGATGAAGTGAGGAGGGCACTGAAGAGGATGAAGAGTGGAAAGGCAGTCGGTCCTGATGATATACCTGTAGAGGTTTGGAAGTGTCTAGGTGAGGTGGCAGTAGAGTTTCTGACTGGGTTGTTCAACAGGATCTTAGATAGTGAGAAGATGCCTGAGGAGTGGAGGAGAAGTGTGCTGGTGCCCATTTTTAAGAACAAGGGAGATGTGCAGAGTTGTGGCAACTACAGAGGAATAAAGCTGATGAGCCATACAATGAAGATATGGGAAAGAGTAGTGGAAGCTAGACTAAGGGCAGAAGTGAGCATTTGTGAGCAGCAGTATGGTTTCATGCCAAAAAAGAGTACTACAGATGCAGTATTTGCTTTGAGTATGTTGATAGAGAAGGCCAGACGGAGCTGCATTGTGTTTTTGTAGATCTGGAGAAAGCTTGACAGGGTGCCCAGAGAGGAACTGTGGTATTGTATGAGGAAGTCTGGAGTGGCAGAGAAATATGTTAGAGCGGTGCAGGACATGTATGAGGACTGTAAGACAGTGGTGAGGTGTGCTGTAGGTGTGACAGAGGAGTTCAAGGTGGATCAGCTCTGAGCCCCTTCTTGTTCGCTATGGTGATGGACAGGCTGACAGACGAGGTTAGACAGGAATCTCCATGGACTATGATGTTTGCAGATGACATTGTCATCTGCAGTGAGAGCAGGGAAGAGGTGGAGAAGCTAGAGAGGTGGAGGTTTGTCCTGGAAAGGAGAGGGATTAAGGTTGGCTGCAGTAAGACAGCATACATGTGTGTGAATGAGAGGGACCAAAGTGGAAGAGTGAGGTTACAGGGAGAAGAGATCAAGAAGGTGGAGGATTTTAAGTACTTAGGGTCAACAGTCCAGAGCAATGGAGAGTGTGGAAAAGAGGTGAATAAACGTGTCCAGGCAGGATGGAATGGGTGGAGAAAAGTGTCAGGTGTGATGTGTGATAGAAGAGTTTCAGCTAAAATGAAAGGAAAGGTGTACAAAACTGTGGTGAGACCAGCGATGTTGTTTGGTCTAGAGACAATGTCACTGAGGAAAAGACAGGAGACGGAGCTGGAGGTAGCAGAGATGAAGATGCTGAGGTTCTCTCTGGGAGTGACCAGGAAGGATAGGATCAGGAATGAGTACATCAGAGGGACAGCACATGTTGGAGGTTTTGGAGATAAAGTCAGAGAGGCCAGACTGAGATGGTTTGGACATGTCCAGAGGAGAGATGGTGAATATATTGGTAGAAGGATGCTGAGTTTTGAACTGCCAGGCAGGAGGCCTAGAGGAAGACCAGAGGAGGTTTATGGATGTAGTGAAAGAGGACATGAAGGTAGTTGGTGTGAGAGAAGAGGATGCAAAGGACAGGGTTAGATGGAGGCAATTGATTCGCTGTGGCGACCCCTGAAGGGAAAAGCCGAAAGGAAAAGAAGAAGATTTTTTGACAGGAGAGTGGCGCCATTCCAAGTGGGATGTATGCCGTCTCTCCTAATGAGACCGGGTTTTCCCCAAAAAGTCCGCCAATTATCAACAAACTGCATGTCATTAGTGGGACACCACCTAGACGGCCAGCGGTTGAGTGAAGACATGCGGCTATACATGTCATCACTGGTCAAATTGGGGAGGGGACCAATTTACATGTAACACTATACATTACAGGAGAGAGTCTACCACACCTCAGGATGATTCCTGCTGTCCAGGACAGCAGAGCAGTGACAGACACCATCTGCCAGAAGCATTTCAGAGTCACCATCACCACTATCACAGCGGGCAATAAAAACGGACAACACGCATTTCCTGTGGTCATCTTTATTTCTGACAAATAGTTAGTTTTTGTATCGTTACAATACTTAACATTCTACTAGTTAAAATGATTCACCTGTGACCATCACCCTCCTCTAACTTGTGCTCCAGTATCTCTATGTCCAGATCTGTCCTCCTAATCTGGAGGGCCTAGTAAACCACTTCTAGTTTCTGTACTTTTTTAGAAAGTAAATTCTATAAACTTCTTCAGCAGATAGATGGGTTTACATGAGGAGGACATTAAAACATAGTTACATATGAATTCCACAGAATGAACCGCTGGTGGTCACTGAGCGTCTATTTCACTGTGATAGTCTGTGCATTTGGGACCCTTCTGCTACTGTCCATCCATGCTCTGTTAAAAAGGGATGAGAATGTGTTAATACCTCAGTAGAGGATAAATGTCACTCTGTAGTCAACCAGAATGTGAAGCAATGGGAAGAGAACAATCAGTAACGTAAAATATTAGACCACCTTCGTTTTCTTCTATTTCTTGTTAATCTTTTTTTTTTTATCAATTATTAACTCGTGTGAATCATGTGACTAAAACGGACAGAAAATAAAACCTGGAATACCTTAAAGCAGTTATAAGCAGTACAATGTCACAGCCACTGGTGTCAGAACTAAAGCAGTTTTGTCTGTTCCTGTATCAAACGAGCTACATGTCAGCTCTGGATGTCAGTTCTTGGATACTATAGGTATTGTATACGCAATGGTGTGAATATCCTCAACTTTTTGTAACGTTCATATGTCGATTTACTGTTTTATCTACACAACAATAAAACGGTTAAATACATTTCCTTATTGAACAGAACCTGATATAGATGAGAGCATTTATGTGTGTGTAAAGAGCGTTATGTTGGCGATGAAACAACTGAACAAACGTCCACTAATATTTACTGAACAATATCAAACATAATGAGAAAGAGGAGGACCCCTAACGAGATGATGAAGTCTGACCTGTGTGAACGATGTTTTTATTTTCATTCTCAGATGCTGACGTGCTCTTCTCCCCCCCTGGATAGCACCTAAATAAATAAAATAAATCGATAAACTATTATTGAAGCCGTTTACCTACGTATTTTTACCGTGAGAGCAACGGACTTAGAACTTACGCATCGACTTGAGCAGCAGTTCACTCCCACGACATCTCTTCTTTACAGCTGCAACGCTGTTCTTTCTTCTGGAAATGTCCTCAAAGTCTTCATATTCATAAATTAAAATCTTTACTCCGCCTACTGTAAAGGGTTGTGGTGCGAGTCTCGTCCGTCGTCATGGTTAATTGATGAATCGGGGCTCCATTGATGATGGCTTTTTTTCAAGTTGTCATGTCTGTTAAACTACAGGTCAACTTACTCTGGGTTAGAAAAACTAACCCTGAAGCGCGTTTGTGAAACCGAAATCCCTGGTTTTTCCAAGTTCAGGGTAAAGCAACCCAGAACCACAGGTTTAGCTCAGGGTAGGTTAACCCCGCCTTTGTGACATAGGCCCAGTGACGTGTCCAGGGTTACACCACTTATTGTTCACGAACACTGCCAGCCCTCCTCCTTTCCTCTCCCCGCTCTCCCTCGTCCTGTCCCCCCGCACCAGATTGAATCCGTCCAGATGAACGGCCGTGTCTGGAGTAATGGCTCTCAGCCATGTCTCCGTGACCATGACGCTGCACTGAAGTCCCTCTGATGCCGGGTCACCGCCGCCAGCTCATCCATCCTGTTGGGGAGAGATCGTACGTTCCCCACGATGATGGACGGGAGGACGGGTCTGAATTTCCTCCTCCTGGCCCGGCGAGCAGCTCCGGCACATTTCCCCGCGTTTCCTCCTCCTCAGCTCCCGGGGGATGTCGGGTTTCTCCTGGGGCAGCAACGCCTTGTTACGGAGCGCCAACAGCTGATCCCTACTGTAAACACAAGGGCCCTGGCTCCGTACGGGGTCCAGACACGGTCGTGACCAATGTAAAAAAACAACATGAAGACCAGCGCGAGTACGGTGTATTTGGTCTCCATGACACACTATTTACTTCTTTTTTCATTTATTTTTAAGTAAGAAAAACGGGGGGAGAGCTGCCGTAATCAGTCGCCACTAGTGCAGCGCCATCTTGGAAATTATAACTCATACGTGACATTAGTAAACAATGAATATCTAAAAAGGAAAAGAAATGTAAGAAAACTGTCCATATTCTGTAATAAAGGTTAAATAGAGAATTCATAAAAATTAGGATAATTTTTATGAATTCAAGGGAAGGTGCCCTAAACAGAAATATACGTGAAATAAAAATTTCATACATAAGGGAGACATCATAAAAACAGGAAAGGGTCATCCCAAAATGTTTTAGTATTTTTAATACATAATGAAGCAACATGCATAATAAAAGATCTAGCAAAGGTCACTTGTAATATTTCTGTAAAAGGCTGTGAATGTCATAGATAAAAATGGACCATTAAGATAAATTAATATGAATTGCGGTGATAATTACTTTATAAGTTAATCATAAATAAGTGTTAAATAAGGAAAATATGGAGAGAGGATGGAGATAAAAACAAAAATAAGTTAGGAACAGAAAAGAAACGGGGGGGGGTAGGGGAATTTAAAAAAAAGGGGGGGGGGGGTTGAGGGAATTGGGTTGCTTGGGGACGGGGAAAGAAATTTTAATTTGTTTTCAAGTTATTGTGGGACCCAAAAGAGAAAATAAATGAATGTTTAACTGAATGTTTCGTTCAGGCCGTGGGGATCAATTGTGTCCAGTTTAGCGATCCAGCGTCTCTCTGCTGCACGGCGTTGTGTCAGGGACCAGCGGCTGTCGCTCTCGATCCCCAGGCTCTGGGGGGGTCCGTGGATTTTAAAATGGCTGTATAAAACATTAATTCCTGCCCCACTATTAATGATAGAAAAGTGCTGTTTAATGTGTAAAAATATGGCATTTTTGGTTTCCCTGATGTACAGTTTCTGACAGGCCCGACATCTGATGGCGTACACGGCATTGGCAGTGTGGGGGGGTGGGATGGGAGTGGGCTGCCAGAGGTTAAAACCCGCCCAACTGAAGGGGTTGAAAATGTAGCCGGCTTGGATAAAATATATCTCCCGGGCTCCAGACGCCTCCCCAGGAGTGACTGGTTTGAGGGCTGCGTGGACCAGGAGGTCTTTGAAGTTTATGTTCCTCCTGTAGGCGGAGATCAGACGGCAGCCCCCCCAGGGATGGGTGGGTTGACTAAGTGTGTAAAATTATGTTGGATGGTGCTGAAGAGAGATTGAGTGGACTGAGAGAATGTGACCAGTGGGATGAGAAATGATTGGTATCCTAACCGGGGTGGGGGTGCTACTTCGAGGGGGGGCCGCATTAACCTCCACCTTAATACTCCTAAGGAAGCGCCTCGAATACCCCTGCGGCCGGAGTGCACTGAATGAAGTTTTCGTAGCCTCCTCCACATCCTTGGGGTCGGTGCAGATCCTGTGGAAACGGATTAGCTGCGATTTATTTCCCCCCTTAAAAGTGTGCCTCGGGTGGTAAGAAGCTTTAAAAAGGAGGGCATGTCGGTTCGTCTCTTTAAAAAAACTTTTGTGGCCAGTTTTTTTAATTTTGTGGTTGTGTTCCTGAAAAAATACCGTAGTGTCTAGAAATTCTATTGCTTTGGGATGGGTTTTGTGTTTTAAAGTTATTTTGGGGTGGTGGGAGTTGAGGATATGAATAAACTGTAAGAACTCTGCCTCTGATCTGTCCCACGGCCCAAAAATGTCATCCAGATATCTGACGTAGAGAAGGGGCTAGTGGGGGCAGTTGCAGAGAGCGGACTCCTCCCACTCGGCCAGGTAAATGTCGGCGTATGAGGGGGAGTATTTCCTTCCCATCGCACAGCCACAGACCTGGAGGTAGTGCTGGTTATTAAAGGAGAAATCATTCCGGGTGGGGGTCATTTCTAACAGTTGTAGTATGGCGGAGTCGGGGTGACGGAGGAAGATGTTCTTGATTGCGGTGAGGCCGAGGTGGGTTTCTATGTTTGTGTATAGCGAGTGAATGTCTATTGAGAAGAGGAGTGTGTGGGGTGGGACCTGAACAGAAGACAGACGGTTAACAAAGGTATAGGTGTCCTTGATATAGCTGGGGTGCAGGTGGGAGAGGGGGTTGATGTAGTGGTCTATGTATTCTGCAATGTGTTGGGACTCGGACCCGCAATCACTAACGATAGGTCTCCCGACTGGGACCACCGAGGGGACCGTCCAGGTTTGGGGCGGTTTGTGTATTTTGGGAAGTAAATAGAAGAGGCGCGGTCGAGGTTCGTCCGGGCCGTCCAGGTAGGTCTTTTGTTTGTATGTGATGTATTTTTTGGTGTAGAGATCTGATATAATGTGTCGGATGATTGTTTGTGTTTCTGGTTGTAATGGTGTTCCCAATTTTTTATAGTAATTTGGATTGTTGAGTTGGCGGTTTGCTTCAAGGATGTAGTTATTGAGGTCTTGTAGTATTATTTGTCCGCCTTTGTCCGCTGGTTTGATGACTATGTGTGTGCTTGTTGGTAATTGTTTGATGATGTGCTGTTGTGACGGGGTAATGTTGGGAGTGGTTGGAGTGTGCGGACGCCAGCGGCTGAGGGAGCGGAGGTCTGGGGACGCCAAGACCGGGTTCGGTTCCCACCTGGAAGGCCCAACGAACGGCACTGGTTCCTGCATGTTTGATGTTCCAAAGTGATCCATTAGGAAGAGGAATATGGAAGGGGGGACCTATTCTCTTCCATAGGAGGGCATGTCGGGACCTCCACCTATGGAATAGGTGGAGGTCCCCTTGGAGGTCCGGTCGGGAGAGAGGAGATGGAGTGGGAATGAAGGTAAGTCCCTTCTGCAGTAAATGTTGGATTTCGGGCGTGAGCTGGAAAGTAGAACAAAGATTTAGAACATTGGAGTGTGGGTTGGAGAGATTGGGGGTCGTGGCTACACTGTTACCCCCTGTTACAAGTTTAACTGGTTGCACCAGTACTGAGAAATGGTGTAGGCGGTTTGGGGGGTCCAGTGAACCCGGTTAGGGGTTGGGGTTAGGTACAGTAAGATACGTAGTTCCTTAAAGGAATTACGAAGTGCACTGGCATATGGGGCCCGGGAGTGGGGTCACCTTAAAATGCCGTGAATTTAAACAGGAGTTAAAATCAATTAGAATCAATTAAAATTAGGGAGGGTAAAAGAAAAGTTAGGGGAATGAGGAAAAACTGGGGGAAGTGAGGTAAATGGATTTTAAAATTTTTAAAAGCACTCCTGTAAAAAGAAAAGGGAGCAGGAAAGAGCTAAAAACATATTGGAATAAAATAATAGTTAATAAGGTTCACAATAAAAACCCGCTACAGATGTTTAGGGAGGATGATGGAGGTGACATGGTATATAGAGAGCAGGACTTGAAGCCTGCTCCTCTGACTGCTAAGCTTGTGTTTAAAGCATTGAGCTACAGCTTCTTGGTGATGACTGTGGGGAGATGCAGATATAAGGAAAACTTTGGTTAAAAGAATGTTTAAAAGAGATGTGGTCCGGTTGGGGTTTGAACCCTCGATCTCAAGTTGCAAGGTATCGATATTACCTGTACACCAACAACGGGAAAATAACTAATCCAATTCAGGGGGGTTGGGATGAGGGGAAAGAAAAGGAAGGTTTCGTAATTAGCAGATTAGGGACGGGGGCAGGCGGGGGGGTTGGGTTAGAAGAATCTAGGGTTAGGGTTAGTGTTGCTCTGTAAGCGGGAGTGATCAACTTTTTAACTAATAATGTTAAGGTTGTAAGTTACATAGTATTATTATGTACAACTCCTTAGACCCTTCATGTATCACGGTAGTAGGAAGACATGGTGGTGGTAACAGTAGAAAAATATATATAAAAAATATATATAATTATTTATCAAAAAAATTAAATTATCTCTGTTCAATTAAGGTCCCTGGTTAGATGAAGGTGGTTGGTTATTGGTATTGTTTGTGATTGTTAAATTTAGGAGGGTATATGAGAAACAGGTGGGTCCAATTCGTTTAGGTTGCCATGTTTGGGTATTAATAGGTTGATATTACTTTAGACTATGAGGGATCAAATCACTGTTAAGTGTTTTTGACCATAAATGTGTATTTCTAAATTTCAGAACACCTCATGAGCGGCTGCATCCAAGGGTCTCATCAACCGTTTCCGCCTTTCACAACCGGACGGCCTCCTCCCCTGGCGGCTGCTCAGGGTGATCAAGTCCTGAGCCGTGTTCCGTGTCCAATGAGATACTGGGTCCTTTCTCTGTCTATCTTCCCCAACCAAAATAGTTAATAAATAATGTTTTAGAAGTAATGGTTGGAGGTGGACCACAGCATCTGAGCATTATACATTGTGAGTAAAAGTCCCATATATGGCAGTTAAGTAATTTGGTGGATCAAAAGATCTTTAGGTTTCATCTTGGTAATAGTTGTTATAGTAAAGAAAAGGTTTATATTATCTAGATAAGTAGGTCGGTAAATGTGAGACTCAGGGGTCTCTGTTAAATAGAATAAAAGGCTGGTGGTGACAATATGATACAGGATTAGTAGGAAGCGCTTACCTGAGGTAGGTAGATGGTTGTGCCTAGAGATATCTGGTCAGTTTGGGAGTTGAGAAAGAAGAGGAGGGTAAAATCTTCTATGGTAGGTTCTGAAGAGGAGTTAAAGGAGAAATTATGGGTTTTTTGGGGTGGGAGATTTATATAGGTTATGGGTGGGTCATTCTGAGGAGGTGGGTGGGCAGTCTATGGTAGATGGGGTTAATGTTGATTAAGAGTGGGACCATAGTGGAGGTGTAAAAATTGACAGGATGGATGTGGGCACGTCTCAACATGTCTCATTAGGATGATTTTATTTCTAGGTCAAAGGTGGATAAAGTAGGATGGTGAATCTATTTATTTGTTAGGGTCAGGGTTCTCCCGGGCTCGAGACGCTCGAGACGCTTCCCTAGGAGTAGCCGGTTTGAGGGCTGCGTGGACCAGGAGGTCTTTGAGGTTTTTGTTTCTCCTGAAGGCGGAGATCAGACGGCAGCCCCCCAGGGACGGGTGGGTCGACTGTAGGATGGGAGAAGTTAGTGGCGTATGGTGCTGAGGAGGGGTTGTGTGGACTGCGAATATGTGGTGACTAGGGGGACGAGAAATTGATTGGTTTCTGTGCTGACCGGGGTGGGAGTGCTAGTTCGAGGGGGGGCTGCAATAACCTCCGTCCTTAATACTCCTAAGGAAGCGCCTCGAATACCCCCGCAGCCGAAGTATACTGTATAAAACTTTGGTCGCCTCCTCCACATCTTCAGGTAGGTGCAGATCCTGTGGAAGCGGATTAATTGTGACTTGATTACCCCCTTAAAAGTGTGCCTCGGGTGGTAAGAAGCGTTAAAAAGGAGGGCATGTCGGTCCGTCTCTTTAAAATAAACTTTAGTGGCCAGTTTCTTATGTTTTTGATTATGTTCATGAAAAAAAACGGTGGTATCTAGAAACTCGATACAGTCCTGGTGGATTTTGTGTTTTAACTTGATCTTGGGGTGGTGGGAATTCAGGATGTGGATAAATTGTAAAAATTCTGCCTCTGATCTGTCCCACAGCCCAAAAATATCATCTAGATACCTCACGTAGAGAAGGGGCTGGTGGGGGCAGTTGCGGAGAGCGGATCCCTCCCACTCGGCCAGATAGATGTCGGCGTATGAGGGGGAGTATTTCCTTCCCATTGCTCAGCCACAGACCTGGAGGTAGTGCTGGTTATTAAAGGTGAAATCGTTCCGGGTGAGGGTTATTTCTAGAAGTTGCAAAATGGTAGAGTCAGGTCGGAAGGGGTCGGGGTGACGGAGGAAAATGTTCTTGATGGCAGAGAGGCCGAGGTGGGTTTCTATGTTGGTGTATAGGGAGTCGATGTCTATTGAAAAAAGAAAAGTGTGGGGCGGGACCTGGAGGGAAGACAGACGGTGGACGAACGTGTATGTATCCTTGATGTAACTGGGGTGCAGGTGGGAGAGGGGGTTAATGTGGTGGTCAATGTATTCGGCGATGCGTTGGGACTCGGACCCACAATCACTGACGATGGGTCTCCCTACTGGGACCACCGAGGGGACGGTCCAGGTTTCAGGCGGTTTGTGGATTTTTGGAAGTAGGTAGAAAAGGCGCGGTCGGGGTTCGTCTGGGCCGTCCAGGTAGGTTTTTTGTTTGTAATTGATGAATTTTTTAATGTAAAGATCTGTGGTAATGTTGCGGATGATGGTCTGTTTCCAATTGTAATGGTTGTTCCAATTTTTTATAATAAGTCTGGTTATTTAGTTGTCAGGTTTGCCTCCAGGATGTAATTATTGAGATCCTGGAGGACAATTTGGCCGCCTTTGTCTGCTGGTTTTATGATTATGTGTTTGTTGGATGATAATTGTTTTATTATGTGTTGTTGTGCTTGTGTGATGTTGGGTGTGGGTGAGGTGTGTGGACGCCAGCGGCTGAGGGAGCGGAGGTTGGCATCCACCAGGTCCCGGAGGTCCGGGGATGCCAAGTCCGGGTTCGGTTCCCACCTGGACGGCCCGACGAACGACACTGGTTCCCGCGTTTGGGATGTTCCGAAGTGGTCTATTAAGAGGAGGCGTCTATGGAAGAGATGGAGGTCCCCTCGGAGGTCCGGTCGGGAGGGAGGGGGTGGAGTGGGGATGAAGGTGAGTCCTTTTTCTAGCAACTGTCTAATTTCAAGAGTGAGGTGAAAAGTGGAACAAAGATTCAAAACATTACTATGTGGGTTGTGGGGATGGGGGGGTCGTGGTTACACTGTCACCCCCCACTGGAAGTTTAACTGCTTGCACCAGTAGTGGAGGATGGTGGAGGCGGTTTGGGGAGTCCAGTGAATGGGGTCCGAGTCCCCAACCTGAAAAAGTGAGGGGTCGAGTTGGGGTAAAAATGTGCATTTCCTGATAATTGTTTGGTTTAATTTCTTGATCAGAGTTTGTTTGCGGGTGGATAACTGGTCTGAGAAATTAATGACAGGAATATAAATGTTGGCAGAGGGGAAGGTGGATTCGGCTGTCCTCAACAACTGCTGCAGCTGTTTCCAGGTGGTCAGTGGGACCTGCTCCTGAAGGCAGTTGTTAAGGCCAGCCGAAATGATGACGGTGTGGGGGGTGGGTTGTGGTGGGAGTTTTTTGAGAACTGAATTGATGTGATGGAAGGTGGCGCCGGGGAAACTGTCAATTTGAATATCGGGGTGCTTAAAAGTAGGGATTCGGGAAAGGTTCGAGTCACCGATGATGAGGTTGAGTTTGTGAACCGTGAGGGACCAGTCTAAGATTTTGCGGAAAGTGGTGGGGTGTCGGTGAGGTTCCGGACGTCCAGGTGAGCGCGGAGTTGCCACTGGGGGCTCCCTTGAGGCAACAGTGATCGACTCGGATACAGTGGGTGAGTTAAGCAGTGGTTCGCTTACATGAATTTCATTCATCATCACTGTCTGATCACTTTTTGTTGCGGCAGGGATGGAAGGAGGACTGCCGGAGCAGTTTGGGAGTGGGGGCCCCGGCTCAGTGGACTGGACGTCCGGAGTGTCTGTGGGTGAGAGAGGAGAGAAGGTGATTGAGTCATTTGCCGGCGCTATTACGTTGGTGTATGTTACAGTGGGGTGATGAGGTGCTAACGGAGGGGGGGAGGGGGTACGGGATGGAGAGAGGGGAGCGGAAGGGGGAGAGGGGGAAAGGGGGGAACAATGGGTTATGGGTGAAGGAGGGGAAGGGAGGGGGGAGGTAACGAGGGGAGGAGGGGAGGGAGGGATGCCGTAAGGTGGGGAGGATTCAGGAGAGAGGGGTGGGTGTGATAACCGGGTTGTGGTGAACCGCAGCCACCACCTCCCGGGTGGGGCCGCGCCCTGGGAGGACAGGATGGGACAAGGGTCCACTTGGATCCCCCTCTGGTTCCGTTGGTGGTGGGAGGGACGCCGACGTAGCCGATGTGGGAGGAGGGAGAGGCGGAAAGTCAGTGGGGGAGAGCTCGGGGGCTGTTGTAGCTGGGGTTATTTCATTTGGAGGCTGGTTAGAAATTAAAATGTCCTTTAGTTTTATTGTTGATGATACGGTTAGTTGTGTCGGTACCGAGCTCTCCCCCACTGAAGCGCTCTCCTCATAATCCGCCCCCGCAAACCGACGGAGTTCAGAGATGGAGGCCTGAATGACGGCGTCATAGTGGTCGTGTAATATTTGTAAATTTGTTTTGAGCCAATTTATAGTGTTGTCCTTGATTTATTGAGGTTGTGTTGTGGGTGAGGATGGTTTTATGAATTGGGATAGTTTTTGTAACCTGATTTTTCATGCCGGGTGGGCATGTCCCCCCTCTCCACGTGAGAATCCAGGATTTCTAGATGGTGGATGGCTTGTAAAATTTTAAAATACAATTTGGTCTGCGGGACAGAATCGGAGGCAGAAGACGGTTGGAGGTGGGAGTGGGGGTTGGTGGCGCACCGGAGGATGGGCGGTTTGCTTTGGCGGAAGTAGCCTTATTGGTGTGGTCCTCCGGTGCGGCTGCCAGGACTGCAAACCGGTTTGAGAGGCGGACCGACATGTTGATTCCTCTCTGGATAAAACCGGGTTCTAAAAGGATAAAACGAAGCACAAACAAAGGGGGCAGAAGCACAGGG